>JBBPCX010000141.1:287534-314725 GCA_037974365.1 Hydrocynus forskahlii | reverse complement strand
TTGGTAAAAATGACTTGTGAACATCTCTGGTGTTAGCATCGGGAAACTTATTAATAATGGCAGAACGGAAGGCTGTGATTGGTCGAAGCGGAGCTGGTCGGGTGTTTACCTCAGCAGCGCTCCACTAGAATGTTATGTTTGGTTGCTATAGCAACCAGTTACATGAAGGCAATACTTTAAGTGTAGTGGAAAACAGCTCGAACCGAGCTGGTACCAGTCAGTGGAAAACCATTAGAGCATTAAAGCTCCTCTCTGCCTCCGCGGTTGGTCTCGACCAACAATTAAAAGGTGTGGTCTGTCTGCCTCTTTTCATGTCTGATGTCTCCACAGTTCAGTTAGCAATCATTTAGTTAGCACCAGCGACTGCGCTAACAAACATACAGCAAATTGTGAAGGTTTGGTAGAGAAAGCGGGTTGGGTTATACCAAGTATTTGGCGAAGGGGGTGGGGTTTAAATTACCAGATGATTAAACATGCAACTAATTTGCTGGCAATAACTGAAATGATTAAAGAAAATCAACAAGCTATTTATGCAAGATAATTCATCATTTTATTAACTGGAGTGATGTGATTATATTGGGGGGGTTATATTGGCAGGATCTGATTATTGGGGGGGTCATGACCCCCGTAACCCCCATGGAAATTACGTGCCTAGGTTCTGGTGACACAAGGGGTGCTTGACAATATTAGACATGTGGTTTTAATGTTATGGCTGATTTGTGTAATTTGTACAGTTTCATACTCTTATTGTGATCTCAATCCTGTTGAAGATGGGGAGATGTCTTCACATCAAAGCTGTGGTTACATGGCATAAATCAATCAATCTACAACCCATCTGTTGTTTTATGAGCTTGCAAAATAAAAATTAGTTGAACATGTTCTAAATGTGGGTATTCAGGTATTTCTCATTAGGTTAAGCAAGATTTTGTTAATGTTCTGTAAGGCTTACCCAGTCTCAAAACAGTAACTAGACAACACAGACACACTCATGTGGATGTTGTTTTACCATTGCAGACACCTACCATTGGGCATGGGCTCTTTATAGTGTTAGGCCCCGAATGGGACCACAATCCCCCAGTTGAGAGACGATAGCTAACAGAGATGTAAGCAATGCTGTGAGTGTTACTGTAAATGTAACATTGTATTCATGTGTTTTCCACACGTCTTTGGTCAATCTAGTTCTTTTAGTTACATGGCTGTAGGCTGAAGAAGGTGGATGCATGTGCAAGGGAGGATTTATTTCTAAACATAAACACAGAGAAACATTAAAAAAACAACAAACAACATACATTGTGGTTATAGTGACTTGTGCAAGAACAAATCCAGGACAGGGTAGACAGAACTGCTGCGACATGGTGGAATGACAGACAGGTGTAGGTGCTAAACAGGAAGGCAGGATGGAGCAGAGATCGACATCAAAACAAAGCATGTGAAGCAGGAGCATGGTTGGGAATCAAAATAAACATAACGCACGTGTTAAACATAAACAAAAAAAGAACACTTCTGGAGGCATAAAAATGATCTGCCATGGGAATGAGTCTAGAGGAGGAGTAATAAGCAGAATATTGAAGAGCCAAGAAAATGAACCCGGTGAAAATCAAAATCAAAACAGCTCACGAAGGGGACGTGAGACTAAAGGAGGCAACAAGAAAAATCGTGAAAGTTTTGAAAAAGAGATTTGATCAGAGACTGAACCAAAGGTTGCACATGGGACTGGTCAGCGGAGGAAACACTGGACAGGACAAGAGACTTGACAGGGAGCTGGGTTGGTAGAACATTAGGGACAGAAGTATAGGGCACATTGAACAGAACAGAGACAAGAACAAGGACAGGCGCGTCAGCAGGGACAGGCAGAGAGAGAGAAACCTGATTTCAACAGGAACAGACAGGCTGCAGGCTGAGCTGGAGCCATATCCTGGGCTCCAGCTGGGGTGGCTGTTGCATCCTGAGCAGCCTTTCCTCTGTATCCCAAGGAGCAGGTGGCCATCAACAAGGGACCAGGAGACGAGCTCAGTGATGAGAGATTAAGATGAGAAGGCTGGGGATGAGGGACCAGAAGGTTAGGGTGCTGGTGACGAGGGATCAGGAGATTGGGAGGCCATTGGTGGGGAACCAGGGGAACGGATGGCTGACAATGGGGACCAGGAACCTGGACAGCCATTGGTGTGGAAGCAGGAGGTGGAGCCAGGCAGCTAGGCATCCAGCAAGGTGGCGCCAGGTAGCTGGATGGCCAGCTGCTCGGTACCAGGAGTTTGGAGTGATGGCTGCTCAGGACCTGGAGACTCAGGAGCTGGCAATGAAGAAACAGGAAACAGGGGTGCCGGTGACTGCAAGAAGCTTTCTGGAACACCGGGGGCACCAGCAATGATTTGGAACTCTCCAAAATGGCAGGGGATGCCATCAGTGATGATGAGGTGCCCTCCAAAGCAGAAGGCAGAACTGGTGAGTAGGCACTCTGACGCAGCAGGTGGTGCTGCCGATTATTTGGAGCTCTCTGGAACAGCAGGTGGTGCCAGTGGTGATGAGCAGGTCTCCAGAGCAGCTGTGAGTGCCAGTCACGGCGAGACACTCTTTGGAGCGGCTGTTAGTACTGACCTTGGCGAGAATATGGGGTGCCAGCAGCAACAAAATGTTCTTCAGAGCAGCAGGGGAATTGATTGATTAGAAATGAAGTTATATGCCTTTTTAAGTTACTATGTCCTTATGTGACAAGATGTAACCCCAAACCATTATTTTTCCTCCACCAAACTTGACTGTTTTCTGGGTGAATCTTGGGTCCATGCGGGTTCCAACAGGTCTCCTGCAGTATTCACGGCATTTGCTGCATTTCTGGCTAATAAAGGTACCAGTCATTGACACATAAGGACATAGTAACTTAAAAAGCATCTAACTTTATTTCTAATCAATCAATTGTTACAATAAATGGATCAATTTAATGCCAAGTTATTCACATTAATAACTGGGTGCAAAATGGAACAGTCAAAAAGTGTCCTGATATTCACAGCTTGTTAAAGTCCATAACACCTGCATTATTGTCTGGGGTAAGATGAAGGAGGAAGATGAAACCAAAGAATCTCGAAGAACTCTGGGAGTCCTGCAAGACTGCTTTCTTTGCCATTCCAGATGACTTCATCAGCAAGTTATTTCAGTCATTTCCAAGACGTATGGATGCAGCCCTCCAAACTCATGGAAGTCATACACGTTATTAATTTTTTTTTTCAGGGCACCATGACTTTATGTTCTGATGTTACTGTAGCATGTTTGTGTATTCTAAATAAAGCATATGTATAATTTCTACATTATTTTTCTATATGACAAAACATTTGTCCAGGCAAAATTTGACATTTCTGTCCTAATTAAATGATACAACTCAATGAATGATGCAAAACTTTATTTTGGTATAATAAGCATAATCTAGAGGGCTTTGCCTTTCTTATAAGCCATTTCTGCTTCCAACCGATTAACTACAAGTCAAGTTATTATTTGTTGTTCCTACAACTTGGTTAAGTGACAAGACTTTTGTCAGGCACTGTACAAAGAGCCCATACAAAACTGCCCACTAGAACTACATGATTACTGAATTTACTAAGTGTTGTCATTGGCTCACATTCACATTCAGTCCCATCGTTACTTTGTGTTTCAAAATAACACTAGTCTTCACATGGCTTCCATGTGAGCATGTTTTATCCTGACAAGCACTAGAATTTTATATTTTTTTGCCATTACCTGATCATGTACAGGTAGGTTCCTATTGAACTGGTTGACCAATTTTCATTGTTGGATATATAAATTTTATTCTGATAGTGGCGGAACTCTTCTGACCATCAGTGGTACCAATCTGGCCACCATCAAAGAACCCAAGATTCGTGCCAAGTATGGGACTGTTGAGTCCTTCCATGTGAGTACTGTTTTACAATTGCACTGTTTTACTTTTACATTACATTCAAAATAAAGATACCCAAAAAGGTTCTTTGTAGTGAAGCCATGCTCTAAGTGTAATGTTGAGGTGTTTTAAATCTGAGCACCGGCCAAAATAGTGGAGCCAAATCCAGAGCAGATAGAGTCTGCTTAGAGCATTGAATCACTGATTCACCGTGGGTGCGATTTGACTCTGCGGTGAACAAAGCTTGCATTTGATTTGTTGGGCAGGGAGTTCAGATCTAACTCGCAACAGATGGGAGTTGGTGTTAGGCAGCCAGAACGTTGGACTGCCGCATTTACTCTAATCAGACAATAAGAATAGAATCATCAGGAGGGAAACTGGCCACTCCACTCACAGAAGAAACAAAAACACACCCTAAACAAAAACAACAGTGAGCCTGGCCAAACACCAAGCTCTTTTCGGAGAGAGGAGGGGAACAGAGACAGAAGTGTGGTGAAAATGTGCTCTGTGCATTTTCAGAAATGTGCCCTGAGAAAAATCAATCAATGTTAGTGAAACACAAAGCCAGCAATGAGTCCGAGGGTGACTGCTAGCTATAAAAGCCCGTCCACAGGTGCAGCCAATGCCACTGCTTTGTCTTCTTCTTTTTCTACCAAACACAGCAGTGGCAGTGCTACATCGCCCCCTGCTGGTTAGAGCGGCCAGCTCAGCCCTAGGCTGACCTCTTACAGGACCCCTGTCCCAGAGACAGCACCTGATGTCCCAAGTCCTGCAGCATGGTTTTGCGTGAAGGCCCGGATGAGGCCGGGGTCCAAGATGTGTGCGACACCGAGAGCTGACTGATTATAAGGCTCTAAATAGCCTAAAAATGGGGATTTGTACAATCCCTATCACTGATAATTGAGTGTAGGTGCCGACTACGCCACCCGGTTAAGTAGGAGTACTGGGAACTCTATTACTACAGAAATAACCCCTAATGATACTATTTGTACAGGTTCGTTTCCTGGGTGAGCAACCAGACCGAATAAATTATTTGTGCAACACTGGATTTTATTACAATTCATGAAAGTGACAAGACAAAAAAAAGACTCCAACAGTCATGTCCCACCCCAAGTCCCAATAAAAACATCTAAAACTGATCGTTAAAACAATGTCACCAGTCCAAAGAGATCGGCAGCATGCAAGCTTGGGGATGCCAAAACCCGGCTTACTGTCAGCCGGCAGATCAGTGGTCCCCGACGTCGGCAGCACAATCCTCCCAAACAGTCTAGTCTTAGGTCTAGTCCATCATCAGCGAGTGGCCGCCGAATTCAGTCACATCCACTCCGACCCTCGGTCGTGCTTTAGGCCTGTGAGAAACTAAAACACACGCCAGGACCCCTATTCACCAGCAATAATACCCCCACCGTCGCAACTCGATCGAGGGGTGCTTGTGGCTTAGCCACACAATGGAATGACGCGAATACTCATGCAAAGCCCAGGAAATGACCAGTCAATTGCCCAGGGCTGCTGCGGATAGGCGTCAAAATCAGCGGCACTCCTGGTTTCCACCAACTGTCTACACTCCAACGCGCCCTGTGACCAGGTCAAACCACTGCAGTCCCATCTTGAGGCTCCTTTCTTGTCCCCTCAGAGTCCCTCCTTCCCCTCTGAGTGTGTACAGACGCGCTGAATGTTCCAGCTTGCTATCTTCTCGGAGCCCGGTCTTACGAATTTTCGTACAGCTATCACGAAATACCATTTAATCAAAATACAACGCTTCACTACCCTATGTATTTTAATGCGCAGTGCGTAACACCACCAGTATCAGTGCTAACTGGTGACTGAGGGACAGTAGGAGAGAAATAATGAGTTGATTCCTTATCGTTTTTGTTTGCAAAGCGGTTAAACAGGTTGAAATGCCGTGAGATGTGGAAAGTCCCTAAACCTAACCCTAACCTTAACCCTAAACCTAACCCTAACAGTCAGCATTTAGTGCAGATACTGGCGGTGTTACACACTGCACTTTAAAATATATAGGGTAGTGAAGCATTGTCCTTGTATGAAAAAGTGAAGCATTGTCCTAGCACGAAAAAAAGCCCTAAGTCGTGATCACAGCACGAATTTTGATTAAATCGTATTTCGTGATGGCTGCACGAAAAGTCGTGAGATCAGGTTGCTTCTCGCTAGATAGAGTTACTCATGGCGGCCTTGAGGGCCCCCCTGGGAGGCCAACCCCATCACCCTACTCTCCTCTTCCCTGTCGCTCGATGCCCTGCTAGACATCACGTGACACCATCTTACAAGTGACAAACCCTGCCCATCTTGCTTCCCATTGGGCCTGTCCCAACGTCGGGGGTAAGTCTACTAATAAAAAGTCAGTGGCCAGTGGAGATGATGAGATAATTCAAAACTGTGAACAAAAGCACACAAAAACACATCCAATTAAAGAAAATCACAGTAAAATTCAAACTAAACCATATAAAAAATCTCCCCCCCGTCACATGTGACAAGCTGGGAACCTACGACGACTCCTGGGTCGTAGCCCTCCCAGTCAACCAAGTTGGTTAATTGTTCCACACCTGGCACCCCCATGTCCACTTCCTGTTCAGGGAAGAGAGACGGGGCATACCCAAACTAACACTCAAAGGTGGACATCCCCAGGGAACAGTGCCATAAGCCTATGATTCCACCAGGGCCACCAAAACTGGGCATGGAAAGTGGACTGGGCAAATGCACTGGATGTGTTCGCCTACTGTCCAACTAGAAATAAGAATACTGTCCAAATAGACAAACGTGTATTGGTCTAGGGCCTTCCTCAAGACCTCATTGATGAACAACTGGAAGACAGCCGAGATGGCCTTCATCACCCACCTCTGGGCTTTATGAATATCTTGATATGCCATTTGAGTTGATAAAGCCTGTCTTCCACTCGTTGCCTTCGTGGATCTGGATGAGGTTATAGGCTCTGCGGTCCCAGTATTCAGAAGGTACTCTGGATAGCTCAAGTGGGCTTAGATGAGGAGAATGTGCATGGGCTGGAGAGTGGACACTCCCAGGCATCACTGCTGACAGTGGGGCCTCCAGGCTGCCACTGACTGGGTCAGCCAATCGATGTGTGGATTATCCCAGCCCCAAGGGAATCGTTGTCCATAGAGGACAGGGGTAGCAGTTGGGCCAGGGTGAGCAAAGTCTCCTGGGTGCGTCTGCCCTCCCGTAAGCGGTTATCCAGCCTGAGGGAGACCTAAATTAGATGAGGAGGCACTTTAAATTTGAACACCGGACGAAATAATAGACACAGATGCAGAGCAGATAGAGTCTGCTTAGAGAATTGAATCACTGATTTACCGTGGGCATGGTGAGCGTTTGTTCTGTGGTGAACAAAGCTTAAATCTGATTTGCAGCACACAAAGTTCAAATCTAACTAACCATGGACAGGATTCAGTCCCGCACCAAGTGAAACTCGAGCCACGTTAGCTGGGACCCAAAAGCTGTATTTATTCGCTGCACCACCAAGGCGGGCGAGAAGACTTAGGCTTGCGAATCCCACAGTGCGCCAGCCAGAGCATTAGACTGCCGCATTTACTTGCTGCACCACCGAGGCAGAACTGAAATATCTTCCTCTGAAATCATTGTTGCTCAGACCCTTGCTCACTCTTCCCTTTTCAGGCTTTTTCCTTTTCTCGCACTACACTGCCTCTTTTTCTATAGCTAAAAAGCATTATAAAAGAAGCATTAAATTCTCCAAACACAGTTTAACCAGGGGATGGGAAAGTGTTCTACCTCTGTCTTGTTTACATTACAGTTACATTTATGGCATTTAGCAGACGCTCTTCTCCAGAGCAACATACATATTCGTGTACAAGCCTCCACTAAAAAAACATTAAACTTTCAAATTCCAACAAAGCACCCACTACTTTCAGGCGTAAGCGAGACAGCGTGTGTTTAATTGTTGATAGAGCTCGATTATGGTTCCTTTTTTAAGTTTGGAACTGCTTTTTTTTTTTTTTTTACCATGCTCCTCAGAGCTGCACTGTCTACAACAATTCAATCATGATGTGCCTGGCTCCATCAGTGGCTCACTCGGAGAGAGGCTTTGCAGAGACCGGCAGCGGACCAGATGAAATTGGTTTCTACATGGATGACGTCTATGCTCTGATGGTGGTGAATGAGAGCTTCAGCTACTACCCTGATCCAGTGTTTGAGCCCCTGAGTCCAACTGGCATACTGGAACTCAAACCTACGTCACCTCTGATTCTCAAAGTATGGCTTTTTAAGCTGTGATGATAGCAGCGAAGGCTTGTATAAGGATGACAGCCCTCAAAAGTCATTATTTATTTAGATACAGTTACAGATTTCTGTCAGATATGTTCCAGAATATAAGATTTTTTACCCATCAGATATTCTGTCCCTGGGTAAATTTGCTAAAAAAAATACCCTATTATTGTGTCCCAGATTCCTCATTCTGTGGTCAAGTATATCTTTTCTGTATTGCACTGTAGTATCCTTCTTCTATTTTGAATACATGAAAGGGCTAATCTGAGATGCTGCCTGCTGGTTTGGTAATGAAAGTGTTTCTGTTCTCAAAACTCTCTGATGGGAAAGAAGAAGAAAGCCAAACGATCTTTCTTTGTTAAGTGGAAATTTATTAACAAAACCTTTTTCACTTTATGCCCAATCCCTGCTTGGTTTGTTGGAGGAGAACAAATGAGAGAGAAAACCATTCAGCGCATTAGCAAAGTGATGAGAAACAAGAAAATGCAATTTGGTAAAATAATCAGGGTTATTTTGGAGATGCATCACATTCTCCACACAATTAATTTCTCATCTAATTTAAACCAAGGCTGGCAGTGCAAACAGTGGTAAGAGAGAGAGAAAATAATGCCTTTATAGAAAACATCTTCCTAAACAACTCATCAAATTGTGTTAGGAAAACCTATAGTCTGATGTTCTAATTTTGTGACTTACATAAACATGATTCATTTCAAGAGTACATTTATTCAGAAGCATAATAGAAGAACTCACCTTAACCTTCTTATTTCTTATTCTTATTTTCTCTTTACTAAAGGGTCGGAACTTGTTCCCAGCAGCACCAGGAAGCTCAAGGCTCAATTACACAGTCCTGATTGGGAAGACTCCTTGTGTTTTGACCCTGTCTGAGACTCAGTTGCTCTGTGAATGGCCCAACCTAACAGGCCAACACAAAGTCACTGTATGTATTCTGTTGTGTCTTACTCAGACTTTTCGCTTATTTTATTGAGGTCTACTAGTAAGATGGAGTGTCCTAATCTTGTATCACACAGACTTTCATGTCTCACAGGTCTTTTGACACAATGTCCAAACAACCAGTATGTTTCCATATTTTCCCTCCTATGTTTTGTTTTGTGAAGTTCTAAGCAAATGCCTCATTAAATTTTGAGTAAAAGTGAAAACAAAATCACTTATTCGGTCCATTGAAGGTTCAAAATTAGAATTGTCTCACCATGTTGTCATCTGTGTGCAGGGTGCTGTGAGGCATGGGCAGTGAGAGAGAGCACAGCTATGCCCCTGTAGAAAATGACCTGCATACAGTGGTCTCTTTGCTCTGTCAGCCCTTCTCATCAGCACTCTTAGATGTAGTGATGATGTTTGTCTATGTTTGGATAAGCTTTTCGGAAAAGTCTTGAATTAGCACCATGGGCGATAATGTTTACTCTTTAAAGTTATTTGCAATATAGTAGCTTTGTAAATATCATAGGGTGAAGTAAGTGATCAATGACATATTTTCTCTGACTGTATATATCACAGATCCGAGCAGGAGGGTTTGAGTACTCCCCAGGCACCCTGCAGATCTCTTCAGACAACCTCCTCACCCTGCCTGCAATCATCGGAATTGGAGGAGGAGGAGGGCTCCTCGTGCTGGTGATCATTGCTGTCCTCATCGCCTATAAACGGAAGTCTCTTGATGCTGACCGCACTCTCAAACGGCTACAGCTACAGATGGACAACTTAGAGTCCAGAGTTGCTCTGGAGTGCAAAGAAGGTAAAAATATATCAAAACATATACCAAAATTAACACCACTTTACATTTGCTTTCGCACAACTTATTTTCATATATAATTGCTGGTTAATTCAGAATATTATCACTGTATGGATAATACCTAGTACTTCTATAGTAAGAACTTGACAGGGAAAGAAAAATACTATGACGTCCCCAGTTGGCAGCCGCTTTAATCTCTGGTCGGCTTTAGGTATAAGGGTTTTCAGCCGGCCAGGGATTAAGGAATAATTGTTTGTATCATCATTGGTCTTTGGTTTGTGCACTTTTGTATAAAGCTGTTTCTGTTTTAGTTTAGCCTTGTCAGTCCACCCTCACGCTACCCTTGGTTTGTGTCTGTTCAGGTTAACCCTAACCCTAACCCTAACCTTGGTTTGAGTTTTGGACTTGGTGCCTCCTTTGTTTTGTATTAAAATTAAAGTAATTGCAAGATGGAAGTCTGCGTCTGCGCCTTGTATTTGAATGGGCACAGCCCTTGTGTGACAAATACTTTAAATTATGGAAGTTTTTTGCAAAAGAGTTTGACAGTCTCTGAATTGAATTGAATTGTTGATCTAGTCATTATAAAAAAACTGTAGATACAAGATGGTTAAGTATAGATGGACAATATGATGATATTTATCCATATTTGTTGTAAATTATGTCATAATAATGTAATCTATAATAATATAATTGTACTTTCTTATAGTTTTTAAGGTCAGAAAATCAAAACTTTGATCGCAAAATCATATATTTTGTGACATGATGTGGCCATCAGAGAACAACATAATCCGAAGTAACAGACAGACGCAATGATTAGTAAAGCGAATCAATGCCAGTTTAGATAATGGGACTGTTCAATTGGGAGCTTTATTGAGCAATCAGACTGAACATCAAGGCCATCATGAATCTGTGAATTGTATCAAAGAATTTGTCAAGAAAATTCTGTTTCCTTACATGGGTTATTTGAGGCAACTGCTCCCTCTGGGGCCAACTGTGAATTATATCTATGTAGTATCCACATAGATGAAGCTTCCCTCTCCACTATTCATAACCCAATGGACAATGCATAGGAAGCCCTGCCCCTTTATTAATCAGCTTAAGCAAACGTTGTTTTCATGTGTCTCCTCTTTTGCCTCCTGCTCTTTTGGAAAGCACACCAAGTTAGTCAGAACCTGCATAAACATTGAAGATTGACATATATGACATTGTTCCCATTTACCAAAAAAGCAACTGTGTTTTATTTAATGTGACTTTCTAGCATCATACTGTGATCTTTCTGATTCCAGGGTTGAAAAAAAAAATTTGGAATCATGCTGACATCTCTGTCCTGTTTGTGACCTGCAGCATTCGCAGAGCTCCAGACAGATATCCATGAACTCACTCAAGAGCTCGATGGAGCTGGAATACCTTTCCTGGACTACAGGACCTATGCAATGAGAGTGCTCTTCCCTGGTATTGAGGACCACCCAGTTCTCAAGGAGATGGAGGTACAAGTCACTGACAAAATGTTAACAAAAATAGTAGCCGAAAATGCAAATTGTCCACTGGTACATCATACCCAGCTTTTATTCATTCATTTTTTATTAAAATGTATTACATTTATTTTTTATTTAATGCTGTCTCAAAGAATGGTACTAATCTGAATAGGAGTAAGTGGCACTATGCACTACTTACGGGGTGAAACCATAATGGTTAACAATGGTTGATGAACATGGTAAAGGGGGAAATCCTGAGGGGTTCTGCATTTTAGTCTCCATAAGGTTTAGAACATTCATTTTCTTTCTCCTTTAATTAAATGAAAGAGGTAGTATGCCAAATATATATACAGTAGCCCACCGTTAAATATAACAGTACTGGCAGTACTGTCACATTTGGCTTGGAGCTATGATACTGTATGAAATAACAAGATACAAGACTATAACTTACCTTTATATGTGTCACAAACCGGTCCTGTTCAGACAGGGAATGAGATACGGAAGCACAGGCGCAGACTTTCATGGTGATGAGACTTTATTAAATCAAAACAGAAATGGAACTGAAACTGGCACGAAGGCCAAACAAAAACTACTAGCAGACAGAGAAGAACTACTAGCAGACAGAGAAGAGTTGAAAATGAGAACACAGACCGGGAAAGAGGAAGATAATGCTCCACACCACATCTGGGGACAGAACACCTTAAAAACCAAACCAGGGGCTAATCAGCCCTCAGGTTAACTATCCCAAGCTGTGGGTAGAGAACAGTCCACATCCCACAGCAACACCCAGCAGCCGCAGACCAGAATCATGACAATACGTTTGTAGTAATTTACAGCAATGCATTATTAAATCAAAACATCACACTTCCACACTTACCTACCTGTCTGTAGCAGCACATGGTTTTGTGTCGGAGGGGAGATCATATATTATTTGTTATGTCTGAGGTTTTCTCTGAATTTGCTGAACGTGTCCCCAGCGTAATCATGTGGCTGAATGCTCAGTTCATAGCCTTATTGCTTTGTGTGGACGCCCTCCTTAAAGCAACCATTAGTACAGTTGACATTCCCATGAGGCAGCATATTTCCTTCAGCTCAGCAAAGAAGAATCAAGCCATTTTATTAGGCTCTGTTGCTGGAAAACTAATTTGTCAAGTTACGTGGTATATGAGTCATGCTACAAAATAATGGAAATATGCACAAATATACAGTGTAAGGCTGTTGTTCAACTGAATATTACTGTTAGCTTCAGGCATTACTGTGTTTGTAAGTTTCAGAATCAGCTGTGGTTTTGTACTGTGTCCTCAGGTGCAAGCTAATGTGGAGAAGGCTCTGACAATGTTTGGTCAGCTCCTCACCAAAAAGCACTTCCTGTTGACATTCATCCGCAGTCTAGAGGCTCAGCGCTCTTTTTCCATGCGAGACCGTGGCAACGTGGCTTCCCTCATAATGACAGCTCTGCAGGGGGAGATGGAATATGCTACAGGTGTGCTCAAACAACTGCTCTCAGACCTGATAGACAAGAATCTGGAGAGCAAGAATCACCCCAAACTGCTGCTCCGCCGGTATGAGAATGTTAATGTACACACATACACAAAAACATGCAGAAATCACAACCAATTGCTGCTCTCACCCACATACACAGGCAAAGAAGCGTGTTAAAGAGGTATTTCTTTATAATTAAATGATTAAGACACAAAGTCATTCAAAATGGTTTGATGTGGAACATGCCATTCTAAGGAAACTTTGTTCACAAGAATAAGACACCCATAGTCCTCTTATAGCCACATTACATAAAGTAATTCAATGAAATGGTTTTCAACATGCTGCCTTATTCCTAAAATATTGTTTTGAGAATTTTTGTCTAAAACATTTGAATTTGTTCATAGTGTAGAGAGGGTGGAAGCCAGAATAGTTCCCACAGAAAAAAAAAATGTTTCTCAGTTTTCCATCTGTTTTACTATTATGCAGCTATTAGAACTAAGAAGACGCATGTGAGTTCAGTGATTGTTTTGTATAGCAAACAAACAATTTATATTTGTCCCTGCTTCAAGAGCAAGAGAGTATACACACAGACACACATCTAAGGTTCTATTCTATACCCCTCTTGTCCTCATGAATCTTTAAAGGAATGCTTGAGGACACACATTGCCACTCACACCAAAAGAGACTGAAAACAGTGATGACACAGTGAGTTTAGGAACTTCAGGAATGTCGGATTTGCAATTTTTTTCTCTTATATATATATATCAACTTTAACCTGGACCGATTTTTTGGAATTCAGATTGAATAAGAAAGTTTTCAGTGGAAACTTCTCACTGAGCAAGGCCCTCTGATGTGTCTGAAATGCTAAACATAGTGTGTCTCCTAATCTCCACCTTTACAAGCATGTGTTTGATAATCTGCAGATCCTCATATCTCCGCATGTACTAGACAGTGTTTTGTGTTGTTGGCAGAGTGAGCTAGGACACTGCTATTCTCTGTTGTTCCTCTCATCAAACTACCTTACCCTATCATTAATAAGAATATTATTTAATAATAAGGAAAAATTAATTTTGCCTAGCCACAGAGAGGAGAGGAGAAGAAGGAGAGGTGCAGAGAAGAGCAAAAGTGCTTGCACGTGTTAGCACACCTCTATCTTTACTAGCCACAGATGACTTAAGAGCAGGAAAGTCCATTAATTACTACAAGCTTTAATTGCTCCTGTTCTCCAAAAGCTTTTGGGGATGGTCACCAGACAGGCTGGCCATTAAAGGAAGAAATTCCCCAATTACTGTAATTGTCTGGATTTACTGAAGATTGGTGTAATTTTAGAACAACTGTTGTTTTGTTATTCACAATAGACAATATTATGAATTAAAGTTGTACATTCTTGAATTTATTTACTTTACTCATTTCTCTGTGTATCTTTTTTTTAGAACTGAATCTGTGGCTGAAAAGATGCTTACAAACTGGTTCACTTTCCTCTTGAACAAATTCCTGAAGGTAACTAAATAAACACAAGCACACATGCACACTTCCCAAAACACGTTTAGCAGGAATATATTACAGGACAGCAATCTTATGCTGAAATTTCTCTGTTTCTAAAAACACCACTCAAATTTCTAAAAACATGCATTCACACACTACTCAAAAATATTTCAGCACAACACAAGTAAAAGAACTTCTGACAGGAGCAAATAATTAAACAGAAGAGTCTCTTATAGGAGGTTCAATGCCTTTAGTAATCCCCTGTAGCTCTTCTCTTTTTGAAATACAGCCTTTCCCCATATCTTTCTCTACGATATCTCCACTATCCTCTATTTACTCCCCATCTTCTTTTGTTTACTCTACCCTCTCTCTCCCTACATCCTGCTTTTCTCTCCATGCTTGCACAGGATCGAGCAATAGAAGGCCCCTTCGCTTCCTCTATAAGTGTTCTTTATCCTATATTTGCATTCTTTCTCTTTATCTCTTTCTGTTAAGCTCTCTCTTACTTAGAGTAGGAGCTTTTTGGTTTCATCAGTGCAATCAAGCAGTGTTTCTACGTTCACTGGAAAGATTCTAATCAACAGAAGAAACAGGGGCTAGAATGTTTTTATACCTTTACTTTGCAGTTAGACAACGGAGATAAGTCAAATGCTTTTGCAAACCACAGGTTTTTACCACATATTTATCATTTATTTCATAAAGATATTTTCTTCCTGTTAAGCCCTGGTAAGCTGTAAATGAAAATATGTCAAATAAATCATGTTTCCTTTGCAACATGTAAAGAATCTGTAATCGTGCATGTCTGACATCCTGTGTGTGTTGATACAGTGTCAAATTTTAGACTGTCCTTTCACTTTAAATGCACTCGTTAACTGTTTCATCACTTAATGGCTCTTTAAATTACAATTGTCTGGTGATCCACATTACAAATATATTAGACAGCCTTTTGTTGATCATTTGTGATTAATTAAAATATGACATTTTCTGGCTTATAAAGGTACTCAAATGGTGAACATAATGCATATTTATTTGATAGCAAATAATGCCGAGTGTAATTTAAGTAAATATGTAGTAACTGTACGCATAGTTTGACTTCCACAACAAATTTTTGTACACATGAGTACTCATCACCATCAGACTCTGATATACCTCAGGAATAATCTAATAACTGCTCCCAGATGGTCTAATCAAGATGCTTGGTGTGGTGACCAGACCTTCAGACCTCGCTATCACCGGATGCTGGTTGCTGGCTCAGCTACAATGTTTCAGATTCAACTGTGAATTTACCACCGAACTTATAGTCGTGGTTTACATTCCACCCAGCACTAGTGCAAATGATGTGCTGGGCAAACTATACAGAGCAATCAGTAGGATCCAGACAGACTGTTTGATTGTCATCGGAGATTGCATCCTTGCAGCTCTCAAATCAGTAGCCGCTAAATTTGCTAAATGTTTACGTTTACATTCACGGCATTTAGGAGACGCTCTTATCCAGAGCAACGTGTACTTTGCAGTCCAGGGAGCAAATACTGGACTTTGTGTACACAAACATTCCTGCCACATATGTATCTTGGCTGTGCGCTTCAGGTAATTGTTACGTTGGTGGATAAATTGACACTCCAGAGCACTGTGGAGCAGGTTTTCTTGAAGAATCTCTCTTTATATGGCTGCTGTCATCTTACCCTCTATGTGGACTAGTCGCCCAGTTCCTGTCTTCACAGAGAGGTTGTTGTCAAAAGGGAAGAACTGAAGAAGATAAAGACAGCGGTCCAGCTTCTGCCGCTGGATCCACAAGACAAAGTAACACGTGCAAATAGCTGGATATGGCATTTTTGTCTCAAAGCTACCTTTAGAGAAAGCATCTGAAAAGCTTGGAGAAGTTCTTGTTTGGTATAAATCATACTTTTTTTCTGTTAAAATCACAGAAGTGTTACAAAGAAAATGGAAGACCTTCAGGAGAGAAGAGAGCATTCAACTCAATGAGGAACGTTTTGTTTAAATGTGACATTTACTTCATAAATTAGAGTGAAAGGAGAGAAAGTAAGTTGAGATGAGTGTATTCCAAACATTGCTGTAATCATTGATAAATCATTGGTTATGCTAATGAACTATTATATGTACAAATATGCAAGAGATGATTTCATAAGTAAGTTGTAGCCATAGACTGCATGTCTTGTAAATTACACTTCCGCAGTTCCAGGCAGTTCATAATGTGAGCCCTCTCTGTCATACCAGCTAGATCATCGGTGAAAACATCCTGTAAAACTCTTAGAGAATTATCTATGGTAAAGAGTTAGAACCATGTCAGACCACATCTTTGTTATGCTAATCTCAGCATACAGGCTACTTATCAGATGTGCCAAGCCTGCTCTAGAGCAGGCATAAAAGTGGCCTTGAGTTTGAGGATTGCTCTACCCTGTTCCATGACCTGACAGCAGATAGTGAAAACAGCTGAAAAGATCACAACACAAGCTGCATCCGCAAAGCCACCAGTATTGGGGACGACCCCATACACCCTCACACAACCTTTTCCTATCATCTTTCAAAAGGGACCTTAGTATACAGGCCTTCTGTCAGGATGAGAAACCTAGCCCTTAGGTCTCGTCCACATGGACTTTTTAATCTTGTATAAATGAACGCGCTCTGAACGCCATAGGCGTTTTTATAGCGTTTAGTATCTGCGCTTGATTGGCATTACACTGGCGTTTGTCTGACGCTGTTTAATGCCAGCCTGCAGCCCAATGTGTAGTTTAGGGTATTCACCTGTGGGGGCAGTAATTATTCTCTCCAGATAGTTTACGTGTTGGGATTTGTAATTTCACATTTTCCTTCAAAACTTGATTTGTGCGGTTCCCAGAACAACTGAATCATGGGACATATTCAGTCCCCCAGGAACGTCAACCGAACGCTATGTAAACGCAGTACCGGCGTTTTCTTTGCGTTCGTCAGGATTTCGGCAGAAATTGACGCCAAAGAAACATGCAGCGTTTTTTGACGCCACACGAACACGCAGCTGACAGAGCGCCGGGGCTGAACGCCCGTGTGGATGCTGTGATTTGCTCCAGTGAGCAGAAAAGCCCGCGCTCACCTGGCGCCATGAACGCCCAAAAAACGCCTGATTCAGACATTCGTGTAGACGAGTCCTTAGACTACAGAATTAAAACTGCACTCACACACAAACACACTCTTGAACTACCCTGCTACATTCTCTTAAGCTTCCTATTGTATTGTGGTCAATTCTGACCGATGTTCAATTTTCTCTCTAATGCAGTTAATTTCTTCTGTTTGTTCTAAGGTTCCATCACTTTGTTTATACAAGGCACTGGAATGCATTAAAAAAATTGAGTATTTTTATTATATTTTGTGTTTTATTGAGCTTTTGAACACTCGTGGTGTTCCTGGTCAAAAATGACCGGTCATTAGAAATTAATTAGTAAGACTGCGATTAGTGTATGAAATAGAGTTTAAGAACATTCCCACACCCCACCATGCTGGTGCCTTTGAGCACATACACATATAAACATACACACACACACACACACACACACCTTATGCCCCCTTTTCCCCCACGGGAACATATGTCCATTTAAATTTTATACTCCATTGGAACCATGTCTGTGACAGTTAATAATTAAAAATTCCTGAAGAAATTTTGAGATGGGCCTGCTGCCTAGAATCTCCATAGCAACCATTTCTTTCACATGAGCAACCACATAGAAACTCCCCAGCAAACAAGTCCTACACCATAGCAACTACCTGGAAACTACATAGCAACAACCTCCTACACAATAGCAACCAGCTTTTATACCATAGCAACCATCTGAAAACTGCCTAGCAACCACCTCATCCACCATAGCAACTGCATTGAAACTACTTAGCAACCACCTTCTACACCAGGGGTGTCCAACTCCAGTCCTGGAGGGTTGGTGTCCAGCACAGTTTGATGGTTCTCCTCCTCAAACACATTCACTATACCTGACAATTAACTGAATAATTTTAAATATTTAATGACACATTTAATTAATTGTTTCATTTTGGCAACGTTCCGCACATCATTAATAAATTTTATCTTTCAGTCTGGCCCATCAAAGTCAGCGGGCGGAACAAACGTTGATCTGCCGTGATCTTGTTCAGATGATTGTTTTGGTCTGAAACTGTGTCCTTTCCAATATGGCACTAGCATATGATAAGAGATATTTTAGAAGTTGCAAACAATAATGAAGCAGGTGATGCTGACCCTCAATATGTGGCAGGTAAGGCAGAAGAATTTCTTGAGGCTGTCTGAGTTATTTCGGCTCTTTCAGAAGAAGATTTTGACCCTCAAGTCAAAAGAAAGTATTAAGAATGTATTTAGGCGCTTCTACGAGGCTGAAGTTGGCCACTTATTTGCAGCTTCCTATTGGTTTGGCTTCTTATTCGGCAGCGTGAGAATCCGAGGCTGAAGTTTAGCTCCTTATTCAGCACGTCTTTTTGAGGAGTGTTCACGGGAGCATAAGCTGCGCAGTATATAATCCTCACATCTTATAAATTTAATTAAACCTTTTAAAAATGAAGTACTGTGTGTGGTGGTCTATGTTTCTTTGTTTAACTCATTCTCATGAAAGGTCGAATTCTTCTGGCCCAAACTGATTTAAACCCTGTATTATCAAATGGAAACATGGTGCAATAACTCTACCTGGTGTGAATAAGAAGCCAGGTTTCCAAGTCCATTTTGGAGGTCTAAACCACTTTTGGCCAGGCAAATATCAACTTCCCACCACACAGCAGACATCCCACTATGAGGAAAAAGTGGAATTTTTGGAGTTCTGCCCCAAACTGAGTAAAAAGTGGAGTTCTGCCCCACACTGATTTAATACTTGTAATACAGAGGCGTGACCACGGTGACAGGGTTAGCTCAAGGCAATACTCTGTAGTTATTTATTTTTCAGCTCTGTATTTCAAAAGGATATTTCCCTGTTCGTTGGCCCTGTAGATGTGTAGTATCTCATGGTCTGTCTGACACCCCTCCCCTCTCTCTCTCTCTCTATCAGTTCAATTTAAATTTAGAAAAGCTTTATTGGTATGACCGTCATTCACAGCATTGAACAAGAAAACCAAAAGTTATCATAAATTAACATTCTGTCTCTCACACACATACACCCCCCCCCCTCATTGATGACACTAGATTTGTAACATGGAGTTATGAACAAAAGCTGAAGAGCAATTTTTTAGTTTTATGTATATGAAATCTAAAGTGGTAGTCTTCCAGTGATATTTTGCATGCATTGGCATAGATTACAGCATGCAATCTTATCTCTAGAGAGAAATGTAGTTGATGTATTGTTACATGAATTAATACAAATAAATGGTTAATTAATGGTTAAATAAATAAATATGTTTGGTCTTTTCCTTAACTCTTAAGATGTAAGATAATCTTTATCTTCTGTTAGCTATTTTGTTAGCTAGAATGCAGACATGCACAGAAAGCTCCTCTTGCATTCACTCATGACATTCTTGCCTTCTTTCCTTCACTGTGTATCTTTACAGGAGTGTGCTGGGGAGCCTCTGTTTATGCTGTACTGTGCTATGAAGCAGCAGATGGAGAAAGGCCCCATAGATGCAATCACTGGAGAGGCACGCTATTCCCTCAGTGAAGACAAACTCATCCGACAGCAAATTGACTATAAGACCATGGTTAGTGTAGTGTTTCAGTATAACTTAATCTGCATAAACATAGCAAATACATAGTTTAACCTTTCACCACCACCCATCTACATCCAAATGTAAATCTGAGTGTTACACATGTGATTATATCTAACAAGACAAGTCTTTTTAGACACTTCTTGTACCAGAGTGTTTTAAGTTCTCTTCTTGGTTCACAACTACAACTAGACTACATTTCCACAGAGAAAATGCAAAGTATGCTTGCTCACTTCTAGACGGCCTAGTTAGTCTATCTATCTATCTATCTATCTATGTATCTATGCTTCTCTTTTAGAAGGCAGATTTCACTGCCAGAATGTCCTCTCTCCCCTTACCTATGTTTTTCAACTTACTTCAGTGGTTTTACAAGTTTAAAAATTTGGAAATTAACTTTGAAATCACAGTTTATACTGGGTTTTTTGCTGCTCTCACTCTAACAGCTAGCATAAAGCTGTGAACAAGCACGCTATTCCAGATCGGTCCTGACGTGTCAGAGTTGGAATGGTGTCTCTATCTCGAAAGCTGTGGGAGGAGTAGCGGGCCAGAAAATGGGTGAACGGAATAAATTCGAAGAAGACGATAATAATAAAACTCAAGAGGAACAATAGTGTGCTTGAGCAAGCACACTAATGACTATTGTATTGCATGTGTATTTGAAAATATTTTAGCAAGTTTTTTATACTTCTTTTTGTTCAGTCTGACAATTCCTGCTTTGTGAATTACCCCCTGGTTGACAGCATATTTGTGGATAACATTACAGTAGTTATATAAATCAAGCAAACAACTGACATGTTGCATCTGTTTTAACTAGTATCCCATTTTATACTTGTGTATTTTTGGATAGACTCTGCACTGTGTGAACCTGGAGAATGAGAATGCTCCAGAGGTGACAGTGAAATGCCTGAACTGTGACACCATTACCCAGGTGAAGGAGAAACTGTTAGATGCTGTGCATAAAGGCAGTCTGTTCTCTCAGAGACCTAAGGCTGGTGACATGGATCTGGGTAAGAACTGAAGGCATGCATGTACAGTCACTGATGACTTTTTCACAGTTTGATGACTCTCATCTCACCTGAACAATTAAGAACACTAAATACCTGCCCCACATGTGCTAGGAGCTAAGTAAGCATAATTTTTTTAGGACTGCTTTTTGTCTTCAAGTACTGAGCTTTACATTACATTCATTTGGCAGACACTTTTATCCAAAGTTTCAGGACAGTGTGAAAACCAGAGGAGAGTACTGAGTGCTAAATCTTTATGTGGAAGTAATGCAAGAAGAGTAATGCATTAGGAAAGGACATGCTCTCTGAACAGATGAGTCTTCAGGAGGTTTTTGAAGCTAGAGAGGGATTCTGCTGCTATTGTCAGCTTAGGCAGCTCATTTCACCAGAGGGGAACGATGAAAGAGTCGGGACTAGGGTGCGTGGGGATGGCAGAGGCAGACGATGTTCCATGGAGGAGCAGAGGGAGTGAGTAGAAACATAGGGCTGAATGACACCCATGTTTGAGAGAATGTATAAGATGATGTTTTGTTTGGACCAAGGAAGTAATTCCGAGAGAGAAATTCTGAGACCTGTTTAAAGACTGCACATTCAATGATTTCTCAACTTGAGCTGGGTTGAGGGAGGGCTTTTTGAGCAGAGGTGAAGCTCGTAGGAAATGCTTCGGAGGTACTGTAAGTGAGGAAGTAAACATATGCATGATAGTGGGCATGATAGTTGAAAAGATGGCTTGGAAGAGCCATGTAGGTGTGGGGTTGAGTGGACATGTAGTGAGAAGGCTACAAGTCAGGAGTTCAGATTCCTCACACTCTGTACGAGTGGTAAAAGACAGTAATTATGCACTTTTGACCCGAGTAGGTATAATGTGACAAGGGCTGGGAGCAATGTATTGAAGGTAGAGAATAGGCTTTGAGTGTTTGAATGCAGCTTTTGGATCAGTGATGCTGGATGAGAGGGAGGACAGGAATGACTGATAGTTTTTAGGGTCAGCTGGGTCCCTGGACTTATACCATTTTCTCTCAGCAGCTCTGAGATTGGTGCACAGTCCCTGTCAGCCATGGGTGAGGAAGGCTAGAGTGAGTTGTTTTGGATCATAGCAGACCCAGACTATCCAGACATGAGTACAGAACAGAGAGATTCTGTGGCATCATTGACAAAGAGTGAGGAGAATGTGCTGAGAGGAGGCAATGCAGAGAGTACCACTGATGAAAAATGAGTGGTAGAGAGGTTGCATAGGTTGCAACGGTATGAGACCTGGCATGTAGGAACAGTGGGCTGAGCTACTGGTCAGCTCTGTGTTCAGACATAAAAAAAGAGTGTTCTCTTTCTCTTTAGCTTATCCTTGGAGAGTCTGTTTGGTTTGCTCAAAGAAACATAGTTTTCTTTCAGAGCATAGCCTCTGAATCTGTCAGGAACCAGGCTGAACTGTTAGCCCAGTGTAGAATGGTGGATGAACCTGTCACGGATTGAACACAAGGGGATTGGTAGCCATGCAATTAATCTAAGAACGCTCTGCACACAGAGTACAGACTCCCACCAGGAATCCTCCTTCTGAGACACACACACAGTAATAAGACGAGTAGAAAAGGGAATGGAGAACTCATGTGTCCAGCTGGGGTTGAGGAGAGCTGAGTTGGGCATGAACTGAAAGACCAAGTACTGTGTGTACCTACTTCCTTGTTTGTGTAGGATGTCATTTCCGGGATCCCGTGCGCATCACGTAACTGGTGTGTGTGACAGTACCCCCCACTCCTGGACCGTCACCAGATGGACCCGGCTGAGAGTCCCTGGGGAACCCATGCAAGTGGATTACGGGCGCTCTCCGCCTCAGTATAGGAGTTGGAAATTTAACTGCTCAAAGAATGGTGCCCACCGTGCCTGCCTGGGATTGAGCGTGTTGGATAGTGATGAGGTTCTGGTGGTCCGTCCAGACCATAAATGGGTCACAGCCACCCTGGAGCCAGTGACGCCATTCTTCCGCGCCACTTGATGGCCGACAGCTCGAGGTCCCCTACCCCGTATCACTGTTGAGTGGGATTGAACTTCCTGGAGAAGAAACTGCATGAGTGCTGGACCTTGCTGGGAGAGGATGGCTCCTATACCCACATCGGAGGCGTCCACCTCCACAACGAATGGCTTGGATGGATCTGTGTGAAGCAGGATGGGTGCTGTGGTGAAGAGGTGACAGAGTCCGTGGAAGCCTTGGATGGCTTCAGGAGTGAGGTGGTGATTCTTGGCTGGTTTGGTGAGGGCAGTAAGAGACGGCTCAATCGAACTGAAGCCCTGGATAAAGCAGCCTCTGGGGAGCCATGGCCACACCTTGAGATGAGATAACAAACCCAAGAAATGTGGGGAAGCGCTGGTGTAAAGCACATTTCTCCAACTTGCAGGGCAGTTGATGGGCCAGCAACCTCTTTGATATTGCTTTGACACGTTGGGTGTGTTCCCCGGTGGTCTTAGAGTAAATAAGGATCATCGAGGTAGAAAAATATCCAGCGACCCTGCATGTCTCGGAGGACATAAACATTTGAAAGACCACCAGGCTATTGCACAATCCAAATGGCATTACCAATGTTTCATAGTGACCAATGGGCGTGATAAATGCCGTGTTACTCTCATCACCCTCTCTGATGCACACAAGATTGTAGGCACCAACTTAGTGAAGATGGTAGCACCAGAGAGAGTGTCCAGGGCGGTGTTGGTGAGTGGAAGACGGTGATGGTTCTTAACGGTGATCTTATTAAGCCCCTGATAGTTGACACAGGGGCAGAGACCCCCATCTTTATTCTTAACAAAGAAGAACCCCGCAGCCGTGGGAGAAGAAGAGGGCCTGATGGTTCCATGGCGCAGCCCCTCGTTGACGTACTATTATTCCATTGCCTTTTGTTCTACCACAGAGAGAGAGAATAAATGGTTGCGGGGTGGGACCATGCCAGGCTGGAGGTCAATGGCGAGATCATAAGGCCAGTGAGGTGGCAGCTTGATGGCGCAGCATTTACTGAAGACCTCCACCAGGTCATGGTATGGGACGGGAATGGCCTCCGTGTACGTCTCAGCCTTCGCCTGGAGACAGAGTTCATGACAGGTTGGGCCCCATTGGAGGATCTAGTGTCGGGTCCAGGAGATAAGTGGACCGTGGAGCAGCAGCCAAGGAGGATGGGAGGTGAGGAGGGTGAGGTGACAAGAAGAATGTGCTCACAATGATCTCTGATGAAGAGGGTAAAAGGCGATGTCTGGTGAGTGATGGGGCTGGAGGCCAAGGGCCAACCATCAATGGCGGTGATAGTAACAGGCTGAGATAACACCTCTATCTTCACACCAAACTGAGCAGCATAAGCTTGGTCAATAAAATTCCCAGCCACCCGAATCAACAAAGGCGGTGGTCATGACCCGTCTGTGGCACAAGTGAATGTGAACTTGCACCGTAAGGCGGGAAACGGTCAGTATGGGAGTCGAGGAGAGGGCCGGACTGGGTGACAGGTTCCCCCTGCTCACCTGGTCAGACCATTTCCCCGAACGGAGAGGGCAGATGGCACGGTGATGGTCTGAAGATGAGCAGTAGGCACAGAGGCCTTCACGATACTGCTGTCTGTGAACGGCTAGCCTCGACAGCTAGCTCATGATGAGCTCGTTCAAGAGACGTGAGCTCTTGTTTGAGCCCATCGATCATGGCTGACTGCCGAGCCACGGTTTCACACAAAGCAGCAAAATCCACTGGGTTCACAGTATCTGACTCTGTCATTCTGTCAGGAACCAGACCGAACCGGTGGAACACAAGGGGGTTGGTAGCCTCGCAGTTAATCAAAGAACGCTCTGCACACAGAGTACAGACTCCCGCAGGAAATCCTCATTCTCAGACACACATACAGTAATAAGAAGAGTAGAAAAGGGACCGGAGTACTCATGTGTCCAGCTGGAGTTGAGGAAAGCTGAGTCGGGCATGAATGACACCTCCTTGTTTATATGGGACGTGATGCACGTCATTTCTGGGATCCCGTGCGTGTCACATGACCGGTGTGCGTGACAGAATCAGAGCACAGATTTTTTTTTTAAATGGTTACCGGTGGTTACAAAGATTAACATTATCACTCCAGTCATGCAGAATTGTTTTGAACCATAGTTATAGTGTACGTAGACCTAGTCTTGCTGTATGCCTCATCATAGTGCTTTCTCTGTGCTTTATCTTCACAGATACTCTTTAAGTAAGTCTTGGTCAAGGAAAAGTTTGTCATTAGTATTCACACTACATTGTTTGGACAAAGTTAGCTCAAGTTTGTAGAGTCTTTTCTCCACATCAGATCTGTAAAATGAACCAGCTAACTGTTCAAATAAGCTGTAAAGGTGCCCAAGTTCTCTTTCTAGTCCTAATAAGCATTGATGAGATTTTAGACAACCTGGCGAAAACTCTGAAACTCTGTATTATGTGTAGCATTTTTCATTGTGTAGTTTCTGCAAACAGACCACAAAATATTTTTTTCCCTCTTCCCCTTTTCTCTTGTATTATTTTTTTATTCAGACTCGCTAAACTTTCAATTGCTTCTCTGCAGCTCCTTTGTATGTAGCCGGGATCAGCTGCTGGGGCTGCAGCAGCACAACCGTACTGCGCATCATCCCTGTAGAGATCAAAAGGAACTACTGTGGCTGCAGAGCCAGGAGAGCACAGCGGCTGAAGAAGAAAAAATTTCATCTTGCTCACCCATCGATCTCCCAGTGATGGGGAATGTAAGATTTCCCAGTGATGGGGAATGTAAGATCTTTGGTGAATAAGATGGACGGACTGGTGGCGCTAACAAGGACAGAGAAAGTTTTCCAGGAGTGCAGCATTATGTGTGTCATGGAGACATGGCTGCATGAAAACATCCTGGACTCTGTGGTGGATTTAAATGAGTTTCAGTGTGTGAGAGCAGACAGAGACAACAACAGGAGGAGGAGGACTCACTCTTTATGTATAAAAACGCTGGTATTCTCCCATCCACATTTAGGTTAAGGTGACTGTGAGCACGCAACATATTGAACTGTTAGCAGTCGATCTCTGGCTATATTATCTGTCCAGAGAGTTTTCCACTGTGATTATCGTCATTGTTTACATCACACCCAGCACAGGTGTATGGCATGATCAACTCTGCAACTGTGGACCTCCTGACCCACAGTCCAGAAACGCTTGTTGCCGTCATGGGAGATTTCTCCACAGTTGTACCTACATTCAAGCAATATGTCAAGATTCAAGATTCAAAGTGTTTGTCATATATACAGAAGAAATTGCATTTCTCTGTGCAATGAAATTCTTTCTTTGCTGTCCACACACAAATGCCGAGTTAGGTTAAGAGTTAATAAATAAAATTAAATTAAATTAAAACAAAATAAAAATAGAATAAAATAAAAATAAAAAATAACAAAAATATATATATGTAAAAAACAGAGCAGAAATGAAGATTAAAAATAAGTAAGTGAAAAAAGACAAATGATGTGCAGGTGTGGAGAAATATCAACTGTGCATTTGCAATGAAAGAAATGTGCAAAGGAGCAGAAAAATTACAGTATAAGGTAGATGTGCAAAGGAGCTTAATGTGCAAAGTGACCAATGTGCAAAATTACAGGATGAGGTAGGTCAGCTGTTCAAGAGTCTGATGGCAGTGTTCAAGAGTCTGATTCACACTTCTGAACCCTCATCCCGAGGGCAGGAGTGTGAACAGGCCGTGTTGGGGGTGTGTGGGGTCTTTGAGGATGGAGGCAGCTCTCCTCTGGACTGGTAGGTGGTAGATGTTCTACAGAGAGGGCAGCGGAGTCCTGATGATTTTCTCCGCAGTCGTTATCACTCTCTGCAGGCGTTTTCGGTCCATAGCAGTGGTGCTGCCATACCATGCAGTGATGCAGCTGGTAAGTGTGCTCTCCACAATGCAGCTGTAGAAGCTGCTGAGGATCTTGGCTGACCTACCAAACTTTCTCAGCCTCCTCAGGAAGTACAGACGCTGTTGAGCCTTCTTGACCAGCTGTGTGGTGTTCAGTGTCTAGGTGAGGTCTTCACTGATGTGGACACCCAGGTACTTAAAGCTGCTCACCCTCTCCACTTGAAACTCCCAGATAAACAGTGGCTGGTGAGACCTCCTGTTCTTCCTCGTGTCCACTATCATCTCCTTTGTCTTATCAGTGTTGAGGGTGAGGTTGTTGTCCTCACACCATGACAC
>JBBPCX010000141.1:271583-287434 GCA_037974365.1 Hydrocynus forskahlii | reverse complement strand
AGAGAGAGAGAGAGATCAAATACAACACGAGATAGATAACGAGAGTCCTTGGTCCGAGTGGAGCCGGGCTCGGTCGAGGGCAGTCTGTGTTAGGATGGATGGTGATGTGAAAAGTGCAAACAACCTAAATCTGCATTTTGACTACCCCACGTCTCCTCCCCCCACCCTCAGCTCTTCTCACCTTCTCCATTCTCCTGCCCCCACAGCCAGTCTCTCTCTGTCCCTCTCAGCAGATGACATCAGATGGGAACTGTGTAGACTCCATCCCAGTAAAGCAGCAGATCCTGATGGCATCAGTACCAGGGCCCTCAGGTGCTGTGCTGCCCAGCTGTGTGGAGTTCTACATCTGATCTTCAACATGAGTCTGAAACTGCAGAGGGTCCCGTCACTCTGGAAGACACCCTGTCCCCAGAAAGACCCACCCGTCAACCCCCAGTGACTACAGGCCAGTGGCTCTGAAAGCGTCATGACTGGAGAGACTTATCCTAAAACATCTGCGCCTGCTGGTGGAGCCTTGGCTGGACTCCTTATTGGTGTGGAGGATGCCATCATCTATCTGCTGAACCAGGCAAAATTCCCATTTTGACGTTGTTGGAAACACTGTGAGGGTCATGTTTTTTTTACTTTCAATACAGTGCTTCACACTGTATTGAAAGTCAAAACATTGGACAGTAATTGTATCCAGTGATTTCAATACAATTAAATCATCACTATTGAGGTGGATGCCCCATTGGTAGCCTGGATTACGGACTATGTAACAAATCGACCACAGCATGTCCGGCTGAAGAGCTGCTGCTCAGATAACATTCTGAGCAGCACTGGGGCACCACAGGGAACTGTCCTATCACCCTTCCTCATCACCCTCTACATGTCTGACTTCAGGCACAGACCTCAGTCATGTCACATTCAGAAATTCTCTGATGGCTCTGCCGTTGTGGCCTGTATCAGGTATGGACAGGAGGATGAATACAGGAGTGTAGTGGACAGCTTCGTTGAGTGGTGTGAGCTGAAACATTTACAGCTTAACATCACAAAGACAAAGGAACTGGTTGTGGACTTCTCCTCCCACCCGTCACCATCAGAGGAACAAATGTTGAGGTGGCTGAGGACTACAGGTACCTGGGGGTACACATTAACGGCAAACGGGACTGGTCCAAGAAAACCGACGTTGTCTTCAAGAAAGAGCAGAGGCGGCTTTATCTACTGAGGAGGCTCAGGTCTTTCAGTGTCTGTAGGACAATGTGGATCATGTTCTATTACTCAGTGGGAGAGGTGTGGTATTTTTTGTAGCTGTGTGCTGGGGCAGTGGGGTGAAGATAGCGGATGTCTACAAGCTGAACAAGCTGATCTGGAGACCCTAGCGGAGGAGGAGAATGCTGAAGTAGTTTTTGTGCATCATGGATCCCTCTCACCCAATGTATGCCTCCTTGATGGACCACAGGAGTACGCACAGCAAAAGACTCATCGCCTCTAAATGCAGAACTGAACACCACAGGACATCTTTTCTACCTGTGGCAATAAAACGGTGTAACTCCTCCTTGTTCTGTAGATTATCCTTTTCAGTCTCTGTCATTCTGCTCCAATTAGGGTTTGTGCAATACAACTCAGCTCAGCTGCTTAATAGACTATTTGAATGTTATTGATTGTTAATCTCATCTCCTCATCACCTGCTGCTTTTTCATTTTATTGCATTCATTATATTTTTATTTTTATAACACAAACACTTTTTAATATTAATAAACCATTTGCACTACTGATCTGCTGGTTTAGCACACTAAATCTTAAATACAGCAGTGTAAGCTATAGTTATTTTATTTTGTTGTGCTATTTTATGTTATTACTGGTTGCACTATTGTTATTGTCTTTTTTTTATCTCAATTGCCAGATCTTTATATTTCTTGTTGCACTGAGCATTCTCATGACAAAAGAATTTCCCTCTGGATAAATAAAGTTCTTCTTATCTTATCTTATGAACCACAAACAAATCATGCTAAACCACTTTGGGGAGTGGGTAGTTTGGTTTATACAGTCATGTGAAAAAATTTGCACACCCAATGAAAGCCTGTGTGTTTTTGTAACATTCTTGGACATATGGCTATTTAATCTCAATTGTAACAATATTGGGAGATTCAAGTAATATAACTAAACAATTAAAATGGAAGAAAAGGTTTTTCAAAATCTTCTGTAAAAGATAATTCTACAAAAATGCAGTTTCTGGTGGGGAATAAATCAGGACACCCCAAGATTTATTCCCACTTAAAATGGCTCAAATCACACACAGGTGTGTCACATCAGGTGGCATTTTGAGGGAGGCTTGCCTTAGTTAAACCTCAGTGTCAGGGTTGAGACTGTGACAGTTGGCGGCCACTAGAGGCCACCCTTTTCTGTTAATGTATATCCTCCTGAGAACCGAAGAAAAAAGTGTCTTACAATTTCTTTTTTGTTTGATTTTCTATCTATTTGGGCCTAAAAAAAAACCCCGTAGAGGACAACAGGACAATTTCCATGTGAAAATAGAATTGAATTTAGGAAATGAAAAAAGTGATATTAACCTAAGAACACATTCAATTAGATCAAAACAATACAATTCTGTATCACTCTTCTGTTGCTTGTTGCTTGCAAGGACAACTACAGATATGCTGGTTTAGCACAGATTATAATTCACTGTTTAGTTCAACAGTGAATTATATGTCAGAATATCCTCAGGATATTTTAGGTGTGATAGTCCTGAAAGCATGTTTTCTTTTTGGTTATGCAGAGGAACATTTTGCATTTGGTGCACCTCATGTATGTCTTGCCATTGCAGTCCTTGTTCCCAGCATGCAAACCCATCACATGACACATCACTGGAAAGCCCAGGGTGTCCCCTACAGAATACTATAGGACTTGATGGGAATACTTAAGGATAATACAGGTGAACAAAATGTCCATTATAAAGGACGTAAATGAATGGGCTGGGTCTCAGGAGGATATGGGGACTTGTATTGTGAAGGGTGATGGGGTTTGGTTTATTAGTTACAGCTGTCTTCGGTTTGGGTTAAGTGTTTGTGTTTGTTGATTGGGTTTTGGGGTTTTACTTGATGTATTTAAGGCATTGTGTTCTTTGTTTAGATGTCGGTCAATCATCACAGTTACTGGTGTTCTCTCCTATCTCCTTTTGTTGATAACCTAGTTCTGGAGTCTGGCTCATGCCAGTTTTGTTATTTTGAGTTGGTTTGTAAATAGAGAATGGATCACGTCGAATTGGAGTTTTGTGAAGGAGGCTAGACGTGACACTCAGACATTTCGTTTGGTGTGTTCCTGACTGTTGAGTGAACACCATGGTGAGATCGATAGAGCTGCCTGAGGATTTAAAAAGATCTCAAAAGAATTTTAAATCAGCCATTCTATTATCAGGAAAATAATCTACAAGTGGAGGACTTTCAAAGCAGCTGCCAGCATGCCCAGGTCTGCCTGTCCAAGGAAGTTCACCCCGAAAGCAGACCACAAGATGCTAAATGAGTCCATCACTGGACCTTCAGCATGCTCTTGCTACTGTTGACGTGCATGTGCATGCCTCTACAATCTCAGAAAATCTCAGAAAGAGACTGCAAAAGTTTTACTTGCATGGAAGGTGTGCAAGGAAGAAACCTTTGCTCTCTAAGAGAAACACGAAGGCTAGACTGAAGTTTGCCAGAGAGATCATACACAAAGACTAGGACCACTGGAATAATGTTCTTTGTACTGATGAGTCTAAAATGTAAGTATTTGGACACCAGAACAGAGGACGTGTTTGGTGTAAATCAAATACAGTATTCCAGGAAAAGAACCTGTGAAGCATGGAGATGGAAGTGTCATGGTTTGGGGATGCTGTGCTGCACAGCTGAAAGAATTCTGCACTGAGAAGTGGGGCAAACATTCCTCAGACCAATGACAGAGACTGGAAGATGGCTACAAGAAGCATCTAACTGCAGTTATTTCAGCCAAAGTTGTGTCCTAACTTTTTTTCTCAGTTAGAATACGCATTTTTGCTTATCTTTTGTAAAATCATGGTTAATTTGTATTTACCTGCCATCAAATCACTCTTTTCCAGAGATGAATAGAAACAAGATTAGACAAAGCTATGTGAACATTTCTTAATATTTCTAATTTTTTCAAAAGACTCTATGAGGGCCATTTTGGAAGGAGTCTGAGTTTATTTGACATGCCCATGACATTCTCAATCTTTTCCCATTGTGTTAAATTCACCAAATAAACATATGTACTTATTTTCCACTTGGTAAAAACTGTTTGTGCGTGTGTGTGTGTGTGTGTGTGTGTGTGAGAGAGAGAGTGAGTGTGTGCCTTAATGTTTTGGTGTGTGTGTGTGTATATACATGCCCTTGCGTGTTTCTCTTTGTACAATAATGGACATCTGTGTATATCATTCCCACATTCTGTTCTTTGTTTCAGAATGGCGGCAAGGCAGAATGTCAAGAATCATTTTACAGGATGAGGATGTTACGACTAAAATTGATCATGACTGGAAACGACTTAACACATTAGCACACTATCAGGTATGTTTTCCATTGATTTCACCGAAAGGCAGTCATTAGCTACATCTTTGTTTAAATCTAAAAAGCTATGCATTGTTTGTGTAGCACTAAATTAAAAAGAAAAGACTTGCTACTGTGTATATTTTTTTATTATTTATTTTGCGTTTATTTTAGGTAACAGATGGGTCAGTCATTGCATTGGTGCCAAAACAGAACTTGGCCTATAACATCTCCAACTCTTCCACTTTCACCAAGTCACTAAGCAGATATGGTGAGTTATTGTTTTGTTATATGATGTGCGATCACAATGACTCGGTCAAAGAAGACTGAGGATTCAGGATATTGTTACTGTAAATGGGCTCCAATTATGTTGAGCTGCAGACTTTGTGTCACATTGTGAGGGGAAAAAAGCTAGACAAAGGAAAACGGGTTCCCACTTCATGACACCAAACCAGGAAGTAGCGTCAATGTCAGGCATGCAAGGTGGACACTACTGCGGGAAGTAGCTTCAAACAGAATGAGCTTCAGTGAACACATGTACTAGAATTGAGCTTGCAGAGCTCCAAAACGGAACAAGCTTAATACAATACTAATGCAGGAACTGTTCCTGGAGGACCTTCTCTCCAGAGGGAACTCAAGCTTGGGAGAGGGGAGAGGTGCTCGGCTGCTCAGCTGAGAACACTCGCAATGGTGGCCTGTCGAGTTGCTCCACACTCAGTGCAGTGGCTTGTGGTGAGAACTGCTCACCGATTCACGCCTGCAGAGACAAGGGGGAGACACAGAGAGAAGGCAGACAGTCACTGACACTTGCGCACGCCTCAAGGGAGCCCCAGTCCCGTACTGGTTTCTCCTGTATGAGTCCCCTCTCCAGCTGCCTCCTGGAGCACAGTGGCTGGATTCAGTGCAGGACTCACTCTTGGCACAAGTCCATTTCTCCTTCTCTAGGGGCACAGGTATTAAATAGCGTTTTGAGACAGTAAACAAAGATGGCCAAACCCGGGTCCTGTTATAAGAAATGCGATTACTGGCTTATTACACTAAGTCGAGAGTAACTTGGTCACACGAGGCATAACTTCATGAGTAAACTGTACTATGAAAGATGAAGGTATGTTGCCCTGGAAATTTACGCAGTGTCTCAATCCTGCTCCAACCACAATATGTTCTTACTTAAGTCTCGGTTCAACGCAAGCTTGAGCATGCGATTGTACAGGCTGCACACATTGTCTGCTCCAGCCTACATACACAAATGAGTCAGCAATCAGTGTTTCATCCTCCACATTCTCCTGTAAAATAAATGAGTACATTTGTCATGTCACATCAGCATGCTTCACATGCCCTCACACCAACCTTTTTCTTATTTCTGTAAAACACAGAAACAAGCTATTAACTGGAGCCTAGATACACTACATCTCTCATAATGAGTAGAAATATTAATGCACCAACTATTTATACATAAGCCCACCACTTGAAATTGTTTCTGTATTACATCGTTATTTGCAGCCAAGTATGCTTCCCAGTGTTATTGCATCTGAATTGTTAATACAGTTATTGTTAAGACAGGATTACATACTGAGTAACCTCCCAGTAATTGCACTTTAGGGGGTATTAAATTAATTAAAAGGCCCACTTCTGACATGTGACACATCTGTATACCTCTATATTTATTTAAAGTGTTTTATTCATTTTCAGACATTTAAATCGTCCAATAAATACTACTCAGTTAAAAACATGACAATGTACATGTACTTACGCATTTACTTGGTCAGCAATACGTTGCCAACAAGCCACCCTGCCTTTGTTAGCTGCTGTGGTGTTGGACTTGCACTGCAGCACTGATTTGTGTTCCTCGTAACCGTGCATGATGATCATAGATTCTTCCTCCATGAAATACAGTAATCGCACCGTCATTCGAAATGGTGACTTGCGCAGTTGAATGCACCCCGCGCACAGACCATTATATTCACTCTGACTCAACTAATCAACATCTTATTGGGCTTCGTAGTACCGATTTATAGTACCTCTCTGGCTTCACATGTCAAAACGTGCCTTCAAGATTCCAAAAGTCATTTCAATCCTGCCCCTCGTGTTAGCATGAGCTGGTGATCACGTCATCTAAGGATTGAAAGTCTTTAGCTCATTCTGCTGTTGTACCATCAAAGTCATTTTCATATAAGACAATCCTGAATAAAAGTTATGGCATTGTTAAACAAGGACATAATTTACATCAGGGTAGACCATCAGCCTATGTGGGTGAGAAAACGACTTACAACTTGTCAGACAATGGGGGGAGAAGTGTGAGATGCCCTTTAGATTAACGTCATAACCAATATGGATTAAGGAAGAAAATAACAAAATACAAATCACCATGTTCAGGATACAGTTCACTGTGTGTTGTACTTGTATAACTATGCATGTGACGAACAAGGAATCTTGAATCATCACCTTAAGTGCAGAGAAGGGGAACTTAAAGTAGGACATAATGTAGTCCATAGCCCATCATAGCCCTCAGATCAATTAAGATATGATGAAAGATTCCTGCACACCGATATTCGATTCACATAATCATCCGCATGCTCTCCCAGGGGTGCCCTGATAGAGATGTGTGTGCAGTCCAATTGCCCTTGGTAATCATGTGGGGAAATTATGTTCAGTTTAAGCCTCACTTTGCCAGTGCAAATAGAATATTTTACAATAAAGATGATGATAAAAATAAAACAATTTAATTAAAATTACAATAAAGATTCTGGCGCTCTCTAAAACCCTTGCCCTGCGGAGAGAGCCAATCACAATTCAGGCACTGAGGTCCCGTGGATCTTCGCGACATGCCATTGGCTGTGGAGAAGTGTTGCGTGGAGGGATGGGGCTTGTGGGGGGTGGGCCGACGCTGAACTGCGTCTTAAGTAAGAACATATTCTGGTTGGAGCAGGATTAAAACACTGCGTAACTTGCCATGGTAACTTACCTTGGGTCAAACCTGCATGACTAATGCGTGCTACGAAAGGTGAATACCTTATGTAGCATGCATTAGTCATGCAGATTTGCCTCACGTGACCAAGTTACTCTCTAACTTAGTGTGATAAGCCAGTAATCGCGTGGTGTAGTACAGGCCCCTGGGTTGCCTAGGCACCAGAGACACACACACAACAGACTATGACATCACAGAGACGCGACAGGACTTGGGGACACCCAATACTCTGGCGACGGGACCCGCTGGGGGCATAACAGACACGGACCAGACGTGACAACTTCAGCTGTTAGTTTTGCAATTGTGAACAAACCTGCTGTCCTACTGTCCCTTGCTTCAATCTGTGAGTTTTGTTTTGGCAAGAAATCTAAATTATTAATGAATTTTTGTTTGGTGTAGGTTTTGGAAGATGTTTGGTTGCATCTTTTGCTTTTATTTGGAATGGATGGTTGGATGGATGCCTGATATGTTGTATGTTTCTTTGATGCTTGTTGTGTAAATTAGTTCATTTAGAGTTAGGAAATGAAAATATGAATTTTTGCTATAAAATATACCAATAAAGCATACATTTCTTTGCCCTAACACTATCAGACGGGGAACAGTACAGTGACTTCTGGCAGCATGGTGCTTTGCCCTAACAGCAGACTGTTGAACAATACATTTTTATCAAATGCGGCTGAACAATAAATTGTTTTAATATCGAAATTGCAATATGAAAGGCTGCAATGCTGAAATCACTAGCTGCGATTTTAATTGTAGCCTAGATCAGCATAGTCTAGAATTTTTATTTAATTTAACCTAAGAATGCAGTGGTTGTAAATTGACAGGTAAGCACTCTACATTCACTTGTAAAAAAAGGCCTGGAACTTAATTATTAAAATATCATCACATTTAAATAGCAATAGCGATATTGCTTAGAAAAACACAATTAGATCTTTTCCCAAAGCCTTATATATTTGATAATCAGTATCTAATATGCTGTAGTACTAGCATCCAGTTCACAGTTCAGTCTGATATTCAGTCTGGAGTCTGTGAGGACAGCAGCATGCTTCTCAAACTAGCAGGTTATCTGAAATGTAAAAAGTGCATTTAAAAGAATTTACATTTATGAGTAAAGAGTCACTTAATACATATAACTCCTTTATTATTCTGAGACGTGCCCTCCTATTCTGTGTTTTAAGAGAGTATGTTGAGGACAGCCAGTAGTCCAGACAGTCTTCGTTCCAGGACACCCATGATCACCCCTGACCTAGAGAGTGGCACAAAACTCTGGCACCTAGTCAAGAATCACGACCACTCAGACCAGAGAGAGGGTGATCGCGGCAGCAAGATGGTTTCAGAGATCTACCTGACGCGATTATTAGCTACTAAGGTAAGATGACAGATATTTGTCTTGTAAGAAAAAGTGAAAATGTTGGGAGATAGTCTGAAAATTTTGGGGGATACACTTGAGAGTTTTGTATTGTTTTTTTTTTCTCCTGCCAGACATGCTGTTTGATGTGAACCAGTAACATTGGCTTTCACTATTACATCACTGTCATTATTAAATATAATAAGACTCAGTATAGAGTGCAACTCCAAACCACAATTTGTGTTAACTAGTAAACTACTTCAGCAGTAATTTTATTTATTTATTAATAGTACTTATATCCACCTCTTTTATTGCACCTGCCTTTGTCTGTGCAGTCGTACCATAAGTAATTTCCTCCGGGATTAATGAGGTTTTCTGATTCTGATGAACAATGTGAAAAAGGAAATGCTTATTTTACTACATTTGAATATCTTACACAGTGAATATCTTACACAGTGTATCTCCTTAGGGTACACTGCAGAAGTTTGTAGATGACCTGTTTGAGACAATATTCAGCACTGCACACCGTGGCAGTGCCCTACCTCTTGCTATCAAATACATGTTTGACTTCCTGGATGAGCAGGCAGACAAACACCAGATTACAGATGCAGATGTGCGGCACACTTGGAAGAGTAACTGGTAAGCAACCCTTCAGTTCAGCTAATTTCTAGTTTAATTATATTACACATTCTACAAAAGACATTGTCACCAAGCAGCTTTCCTGAAATTCCAGTCCAGAACCCTAATGAGCAGTCACCAGGAAAACATTTCCTAAAGATTACATGATAAAAAAAAAACAGAGAGAGGATCCAAGACTCACTAAATATCACTATATATGACTCTACTATATATCACACGATACAGCACAATTATGATCATGAATCTACAGCAGAATTATCCATGAACCAGCAACTATTTATCTACTATCTTACACATTTCCCTTTCAGTTGTTTCAGGTTTCACACCATGTCTAACTACATTCACCAAGCAACTGACATTACTTTTCTAAATAAATTCTCTTACATGTGTCTACTCCCTTCTTTCAGTTTGCCTCTGAGATTTTGGGTGAACGTGATCAAGAATCCTCAGTTTGTTTTTGATATCCATAAGAATAGCATTACAGACGCCTGCTTATCTGTGGTGGCACAGACTTTCATGGACTCGTGTTCTACATCTGAACACAAACTGGGAAAAGATTCACCCTCTAACAAGCTGCTCTACGCTAAAGACATCCCTAACTATAAGAGCTGGGTAGAGAGGTATGTAAGTCAGTAAAGAATTTGTTTGTAATTAGGTGTTGCGGTTGGAAAAATAGATGCATTAGTTTCATTTATCCAGAAGCAACAGAATACAGGTGTAAAAAGTAGGAACTGTAAAGGTTAGAGCTAAGGGTATGTTTAGTTGTTATATCTTTTCTTAGCAAGTCACTTCTGATAATTTGCTGTAAAGACATATTTGACTAGGTCTTCAGTGTAGGACCCAGAATATTGCAAACATCTGCTTATACCTACATTAATATTAACCTGTTTTTTGTAGGTATTACTCAGACATCGCCCGCATGCCTGCTATCAGTGATCAAGACATGAGTGCATATTTGGCAGAACAGTCTAGACTTCGCCTGAACCAGTTCAACAGCATGAGTGCCCTCCATGAGATCTATTCCTATATCATCAAGTACAAAGATGAGGTGAGCACGGAAGATATAGGTATTGTGCAAGTTCCAGCTTGGTAGCATTCTTCTCAACATTGGCCATGTCCACACATACATGGGTATTTGTTTTTTCTTTGTGTTTGGGCCTTTTGTTCACACATAAACAGCATTTTGGGTCAGTGAAAATGGAGGTTTTTGAAAACTCTGGCTAAAGTGGCGTTTTTTTTGTTTCTGCATTTACATGTGAACAAGAAAAAGAAGATTTTGAAAAACTGACCTTTTCGCGTCATACTGTGTGTCACTCATATCACGTCACAGTATGTGCCGTGTTTACATTAGGTTTTTATCTACAATTCTCGACGTACACAAACTACTACTGCTTTGTAAGAAGTTCTAGCATGTTAATACTAGGGGTGTCGAATTAACACGTTAATTTAGATCAGTTAATCACAGAAAAAAATGACGAGTTAATGTCTCGCATCACGTGACTTTAACCCAGTCTGGTGTTGTGTCCAAACATGCTACCCATGGAGATGTGCTACCGTGCCCTTCTGCACATTCTTGGGATTCTGTACTACCTAGCGTTAAGGAAGCTGGTTTATCTGTGCTATCTTGGTGGACACTGATTCATCTGTGTTATCTTGCGTTCGGGTCACTGGTTTACGGTGATTAATATCTTAAAAGATCTTTTAATATGAGTGTATGTCGCTGATTTGCTGGGGCACTCTGGGGTAGAGCGGAAGATCTTTGCCCGAACCCAACGGGTTCAGTCGGGTTCGGGCTTAATTTCTATCATTTTCCACGGGCTTGGGCCGGGCTCGGGCTTGCGCGGTAAATGAGCGGTCAGGTGGTGCATTTGGATCAGCGCGTGAGAGATGCGAAAATGGATGCTGAGGAGGTGAAACGGACGTTAGATTCTGGCGATTACATTTTGGTTGCATCCCGACCACTAGCAGCAGCAGTGAAAATGTGTTCAGGGCTGCTGGACGCCCCAGCAGTGAGCGTAGGACCGTGCTGAAGACATCTAGCCTACAGTGGATTCAATCATTTTCCTCCACAAAGACATGTAGCCTAATATTGGTGAGTGAAGGTTTTAACTAAATTATAACTAAATATCAATTGAGTCTTAAATGCATAATGTTGACAGAGTATGTAGGCTAATGTTGGCATTTTTCTTTTATTAAATTTCAGCTGCTGTTTACCGTCTCGTTGAGGCCAGATTGTGGAGAGAAGTGGCGAAGAAAATTCCGTGGAGCTTTTGTCTTAATTTCGTTATTGTAATTATAATTTAATTTGTTAAGAAAGACTAATTTTTATTGCTGCGTTGACCTATTTGGCTAAGTGTCTGCCTAGGCCTGTTTAGAGCGCTGAGATGTTACCAGATGACTTATTTTATTTCTTTCTTCCAACTTCCAAGTGGCCTACATTCGTCATGAATAAATGATGTTAAAATGTATCAATTACTCATTCTTGACAAAAGGCAAAAGAGCTGTGTGCATGCGTACATTTGAATAATGTCGGGCTTTTAAAAAGCTGTCAATCAAAATGTACTTGTCGGGTTCGGGCCTTGTCGGGCCTAACTTTTAAGGCCCGATTACAGCTCTACTCTGGGGTCTGTCTTGGCCGCAATGTCCTCTAGGATCAATAAAGTTTTCTGATTCTAAAATGCGTTTTATGCACTTTGCAGAATGCTATCTGAAGCTAGGAAACATCAGCACTGTTGTAAGCACGGCACGATTTGAAGTAGCCTGTGCCCTGCTTCATGCTAGTATTTCTCAGTGTTAGAACCTGACTGTATAAACTGGCTCTATGCACCTCTAAAGATCTATCAATCTTCTCATTTAATTAAAATATATTTTTCTCTTATATGCATATTATTTGCCTATTTCTCATTATCAGTGTTATAAACTGACTAGAAACTGTATAAACTTAAAGGTAGCAACACAGGCAACACAGACACTGTCTCTGGTAATGACGCCCACCTCCAAGACTTCTGATTGGTCACCAATGCAATACGTTAAAGGTTACATTGCCACCTGCTGCTTTGTTATTTTTTTTGCATTGTGTGTGGATGGAGATATTTTTGAAAACGTGCTCGTGTGGACGCGAATTGAAAAAAATGGAAAATCTCAGTTTTCAGAAATACCCGTGTAAATGTGGACATGGTCTTTGAGTGATAGGGGAAGACCTAGCAGCCAGATGGAACTAGACATGATTGAATAGTTGGGAAACCCTGCCTAGCCTTGTATTTTGTATATATTGTGTTTTTTTTTTATTGAAGTGCTTCTTCAGAATAATTGCTTTTTTAACAGCCAATCTCCTTTCCCTTACCCTCTTTCTTCTCTGCCTCATTTAATATGTCACATTCACTCTCACTCACATTTTTGAGGTCTAATGTACAAAGTAAACTTTTTTTATTCTGTTCCTGCAGATCCTTTCTGCTCTCCAAAAGGATGAACAAGCTCGGAGGCAGAGACTCCACAGCAAACTGGAGCAGGTCATTGATACCATGGCTCTGTCCAGCTGAGGACTATCTTCCTTATTGCCCTTTACACCAGTCTGAGAATTGTCAGACTGTAAGACAGAAGCAGTGTACTGGAGACCCAACAGGAGGGTGGACATTCTCACATATCACCCACCAGAATATACACTGGAAAATCTCTTCTAAAGAACATTTGTATTATGTTTTATTAGTATCACTTTAAGATGTTTTGAAGGCTGTTCTTACATGTTCTTAAGTGAGCATTTTAGGTCATGCCACTTGGTCAATGAAGTAAAGGACCTTCGCAGTCTCAGTTTTGAGATTGGACAAAGCCAGAGGAATTTACAGAAGATCATTTGTATTTAGAGCTTAATTTTATCTGATGAACTTTGTTTTTTGGCTCCTTTGAGTTATTTGACTGCCTACCTGATCTACCCTCCTGCCACTTGTGTTACTGTTGAATTCGCACAATTTACAGGAACAAAAACATAATAGATATATAAATGCAACTTCATTTTTATACAAAAGTAGTAAAATACGATAACGTTTCACAGTTGTAACATAGAATTCATTATTGCATTTCATATGTGAAACTAAGACTTAACTATGAAAAGTAATATTTAAAAACCTGTCCTGTGCCATGTTTTTATTTGGTGCAAAAACATTTTCTTTAGATAAAATGCTATGATTTAGTGACTGAACAATCAAAAGTGGGAAATATTACACAAAAATGATATCAAAGAACAAAAACAGAAGAACAGTTAGAAGAACAAAATGCTATATTTTCCACTGTCAACAGTGGAAAATATAGGGGTAAGTCTGTGTGACGTAAGTTGGATGTAGTCTCACGGCATTTCGTGATATAGTCACGAAATGTAATCTATTGATTCGTGTTCATGGACACGTATTTCCCTCTTTTTTCGTGTCATTCTGCACGAATTTCGATCCAATGTATTTCAATAGGATATACCTTTCGTGCCTCCAGCACGTTTTTCTGTCTGACACTGGGGTCCACAGACGCTGTACTGTTTTCTCCCTTCATTATTTATTTATTTATTTTAAGGGCCACTCAACATTTAAGTAGGAGATTGTATCCTTGTTTTTGCTGCATTTTATTCTGTAGGCTATTGTAAACGATCGTCAGTGCTTCCAGTTAAAGATATAGTATATATATTCTCCCTTAAAATAACGAGACTGCACAGTTGTGCTACGGCCATCGCATCTAAATGTCGTTTTTTACTAAGAAATACAGTTTTTCCATCGGTTTGGTGTGTAAAATCTAGCAGTAAATACTAGCCTACAGTGCACATGAGCCTTATCGACCGTTTACTATGGTAAATATGCCAGCTAAAACTGATATCATCCCGATATCCTCGTCTTTTCTCAACACCTAACAGAAAAGTGTGCTTGATAATTCAACAATGCGATGTTTATTATAAAATCCTTTATAATTCTTTATGCAATAGTTCATTTTTTAAATTTAAGGTGAACATCTCTTCATCAATACATACTTACAAACATATATATACACACACACCCACACACACCACTGTGTTTTGAATTCTGGTTGTGTATATACTGTGTTGCTTCGTGTCCGTTAAAGCCATTTATTGCTCTTTTAAATAATATTTGTTTCATATGTATCCTCTGTGAGTGATATATGTTAAAAAAATCCTATATCACTAATATTTTATACAAATTAATATATGTATAAAATTAATATATTTAAAAAAAAAATGAAGAAAAGAAAAAAAGTTTTGGATCGTGGACGCCAGCAACACCCATGATCCTCAGCCTCCGTTGCTATGGAGACGGAGCCAGCCTGCTTTGGATTGGGTGAATTCTTGTCATTGCGCTCAAACCACTGTTCAGGTAACGTACCAGGCTAGTAATTAATGACCATGTTTTGTTTAAATCTTATAATTGATCCCTTTCTTTGCCCTTAGACTCATGTGGTTTTCATATTAGGACAACGATTAAAGCCTGACCAATGGTTTCCTCATTATCAGCGGGAAAAAACATACACTTGTGAAATTAGGCTTGCTAAACGGCCTAGCAAACTTAAGTATAAGCTAACTCTCGGTTATATCATCTTAAGGGTGGCTTAGCGTGGGGCACTGCATTATTGTGTGGGTCAAGGGTGACTTTATCTCAGTCATAATGACCTTATGTTTTAGTCGTATCCAAAATGAGAAAATGTGAACATTATGGAGCGCTAAAGACGCTGAAGCAGTGTAATGATTCATTCATACTCGACGCTGGAGGGCGCTCTCGTGCAGAAAGTACTAAAAAAAAATCCTGAAGTAATAACGAGTGACGTCCCAGGAAATCCCTAATCCTGACAAAAGTAACCAGCTCTGCTGAATAAAAACAGAAACGTTGTGACTGATGAAAGGTTAAAAGACAAATATATGAAATATATGGTATGTGGTATATAAATAGTGTTTTTGACATAGCATTTATTACAGTATGGAAACTGAAATATATTTTTGGTTTTATCGAGATTTGTCGTGTTTTCTCGAGAAAAATCCCTATTGTTCGGTTTGTGGGCGGAGTCGGTTGACCACTAGTTCTGTTTCGGCTCAGACATGACTCTCCGAAGCGCATGGGTCAAAAGAAAACTGGGCTCGCGTTTATTTGTTTATAATTCTATTATAAAATATGGATTATAGAAAACAAGATGGCCGCTTGTAAGGGGAAGACCTTGCACAAAAATCGTTATTATATGCTCATTTTTTATTATTTTGTGAACGACTTTTGAATCTATGTTCTGAAGCCCTGTCGCTATGGACTCCCAGCGTTTTCAAGCTACTGTCTTGTAACAGGACAATAAAAATCACTGATTTCTACGGGCGCTCACCACAAGAATTACACCCACCCCTTATTTT
>JBBPCX010000141.1:252785-271483 GCA_037974365.1 Hydrocynus forskahlii | reverse complement strand
CTCCTCTTGCAATGAGACCAGTTGGATGGTAAAACACTACTAGAAGTTCGTCAAAGGTAATTATTGCCATTTTGTTTGAGTGAATGAGAGATCTGTATTCATTGAATTATTGAAGTTCTGTAAACACTGCATCATTTCTCTTATTTTGATGTTTTGTCATTTGCCTTAAAGTTTTTATTTGGATATTAGGAGAAATATTGTCAGCAGTCATTACTTGCACCTATAAAAGATACACCTACAATGGTCTCTTATTTTTTTCCCGGAGCTTCATACATACGTATACACACACACACAAACATATATATATATATATATATATATATATAATGTTTTATTTTTTTTGTTTGTTTTTTTTTCAGTCTAGGATCATTCTTTTATAGCATTTATCGCTCATCTATACCCAAGAGTGGTAATACATCTGGGGAGCTCTGTTCCTTTATAGTATCTTAATGCAAGAAGTGTAAATAGACAGTAATGTTTTACAAACCCACCAATTAATAATAAATTATCTTTGCTTCCTTATATATGTATGCAGTTTAATTGCAATCTTAATTATTATTTGACATTAGTGATTCTTATGTGCTAGCTTTATTTTTGAAATTAGTGAGAAAAGAGAGTACATTTCATGTGTTATAACACTCTTTTAAAACTCTTTGTCCTTTTCATTCCCTTGTGTGCATCTTTCTATGTGACAGGCTTTGACGGAGCTGAAGTCAGATAACCAGCGACTAAAGGATGAGAATGGGGCCTTAATTCGAGTTATCAGCAAACTCTCCAAGTAACATCAGACCAAGCTTGTATATACTACCGGAGATCGCTGAGCTGACATGTCCTGTTACTCCTGCCATCACCCATCACTCTCTATCTTTCTGAACTTTAATAACCAGTCACACACTAGATAAAATGTTTTGTTCCCCCTTTTCTTCTCTCTCTTTCTGGCTGTTGATCCAAACTTGTCTTGATTTGTCATGAGGCTGCTAAAGGTAGTGAAAGAGGATACACGTGCAGGATTCAGGATTGATGGCTTTGATCAAAATGGCAAAAAAAGAACAAAGGAATTGAGGAAAACAAACACAAGGCTGTGATTTGCAAGTGCAGAAGCTTCCATATACCATCCACATGGCCGAAGCCCTTTTCAGAATCCTGTAGGCTGAGTGTCCTTCTGCCTGGTCAGGTCCATGTGAAGTCAAAGCAAGAAATCCGGTGTGCAGGAATCCTCCGCTATGTAGAGTATATCGCGAGGGGAACTCAGGCCAGACGTAACATTCAGGAACATTCAGGGCTGAGAAGAAAATGCAAGACAGACAGACAGCCTTGCAACAACACAGGGGAAACATAATCAAATGGTGAGTTCCGGTCATGATTAGAAGTATGTTGTGATCACACACACCAACTTGAGAAACTGCCGTACTCACTTACTAAATATTACCCTAATCATTTTGATCAAGTATGACTTTATAAATGGGTCATTACACCTTATCCAAAGAAACGAGTTATTGCTAAATTGGAAATATCACAATAATATTTACCCTGCTCTCTTTGCATATGATACTTAGATCTACTGTAATGCACAATTTTCTTGTTCATTCAGTATGATGTTATTTTGGAAAGGTAAAGAGAGATGGGTAGATGGATAGGGCAGTAACCTTCTACATTTGATGAATGTTTTATTTTGTTTTGTTTTTTAAAATATTTATTTGTTTCTAGTTTGTTCTCTCTACCATCTAAATGTATTTGCCAAGCTAAAGTTCAAAAAAGAAAAAAAAATGCATCACTGTTTTTAGTTTAAAGAGGTATAATCTTAAAGCACAGCAGTGCAACTCACAGCACTTTGTTTTTAAGCTTGGTAATGGCACAGATATGTTTATCATAATGCACTGTAAAACACTGTAATAGGAAACTGACTTGTGTAGCCTATACTACTTACGGCTGCCCTCTGCTGCCTTTATTGGTTGTCCTGTGGTAAGAAAAACTTAGATTCTTAAATAGTTTTTAAAGGAAGTGTCCCCAAATGTACAGTGCGACTAACAATGAAAGACTAACAATGAATGAACTACTTGTGACTTCAAGCATTAGCTTGTTGAGTTGAACTGTTTCTTAAAATAATGTTTGGACACATCAAGTCCAAGAAGGCTTTTCCTGATTTTCACTCATTACCACAATGTAATACTGACACAATGTAATACTAAAACCCAGAGCATGACATAACACTATACGCAGTGTTGCATTGATTAGAAAAAATGCTGTATAATAAATGCTATACTATACTATACACTCTTAGCAAAATGATTCAATATAAATAGATATGTATAGGAAAAAAAATATATAGAATAGTTATTTAATGAGTAATTCCCTTTTTAAGTACACGGTACAAATTTACTAATTGAATTATTTGCTTTAGAAACAAATTTAAACATAAACCTTCAGATCAAAATGTTCAAGTATATGAAAAATATGTTCTTGTGCCCAAACTTAAGGCTGCAAATATCATGAATGTCTTTATCATCAGTATCAATATGACAATCCTGGCTTGAAATACATGTTCTTGTATTTTAATTCTGTATTTTCACATTGTAAAATATTCATATAAAACACATGAAAAGGCATTTCAAGCAAAGGTTGTTGTCCAAGCTTAATCCAGGACCAAAGGACTTTCTAGTACTAACATATTTCATTTATGTGTATGAAAGCATTCTTAATATGTTTTTCTGCAATTTTTTCCCCCAAATTTTGTCCTTTGGAAATATGTCTCATCATTTTAAAGATTCATAGATTTATTACGTCACATCAGTGATGATTTATAAATTCTCAGTTTTATGGGTATTTTTAAACATGCAGCAGTAAAAGTGAATGGATAAACCAAATTACTGCAACCATGTTAATGAGTGTTTTTTACACCTTCAGAGAAACACGTAGTAAGTGTAATACTGTGGAAAACTTAATTGAATGAATTAGAATAAATTGACAAAAAGTACAGTGCACTGGTATAATCGCATAAGTTTTTGATAGATGAAATAGCACATTTCTACAAATTCAAGTAAAAAGAGCAAAGATGAGTATTTTAATTAAAAGGTTTTTATTTTTTGATACCTTGTTTTTAGTACAGAGCTGGTAACACATATGATAAATCTGTATAGAGATATTTGGTTCCCGTGAGGTCTTTACAAGGTTTGATGACGCTCATGTACTGGCCACCAAGGGGTCATGGGAAAGTTTGTGAGCAACATATTTTCTTTTTTCTTTGCAAAGTGTCTCATCAAGGGCTAAAGCATGCGACTGGTCCACACTAGGCACAATGTTACTGACATGAACACACACACACAACACTGAGACGAGAACAAACATAGTCTGAGGACATAGCCCCGCAGCCTTCGGATTCAAGGAACAGAACACCATAGAGAGAAATCATTAAACCAAGAGTTTTTGATAGCGGATCTACAGTAAAGGCAGATGATGGAAAGTGCTGTGAGGTGGTTTGATTTATTTTCTTAAAACCTTTTGATTTGATATTTCACATTGTGATTGTAAAACACAGTTGCTTCCCATATTTTTTTTTTTTTTGTTATTTCAGGCCGCAAAATATATCTGCTTCCATTTTGTGACAAGAAAAGTTAAAATGTCTCTTTAATGGAGCAGTCGTATTGTACTGATCCACAGAGAACAATAAAGGAACACACAACCTGACATTTCTGCATTTTTTTTAAGAAGAAAAAAAAACTCAAACAAAAATTCAAACATGTTTTTCTGTTCCTTACTATTGCTCTCAAATAGTTTGAAAATACTGACTCTCAGTGAGTGATATCTAGGAATGTTACTAATCATTGTCCATTGTGCATGCAGCCATATAGGCAGATGGCAGTGCTCAGTTCACAAAAAACAAAAAGAAATTAAAAGTTAAAGTTAAAGGGCCTATGCTTTATTGTTGACACATACATACACCAAGCAAATGCCTGGTATGCCAATTGAAGGTATTTGGGCTACATATTGAATAATTTTCTAACTGATTCCCCAAAAAAGTAATGTTTAAAAGTACCCTACTGACATGCTTTCTTGTATTTTATATACAATTGTATGCAAAAGTTAGGGCACGCCTGGTCAAATTACTTTTTGCTGACTTTGTAAGTGAAAATAAATACACATCCTTTACTTAGAACATACTCCTGCACAGTATAAGAACCAGTTTCTGTTTGTTGAATTAAAAAAAAAAGCAAAATTATGGCACATTTAATGCTTTGTTTATAATTTCATATGTTGCTTTGTTAAACCCAGCAAATAAATATAAATTGTGTGCTCAAATTGGCCATGTACTGAAAATTGTACAGCATTAACTAGTTCAAATGATAAGAACGTGTATGTGTGTAACACAACCAATGCATTCTTATTGCAAACAGAAAATCAGTTGCACACCGACAGTGTGTTTTTAAACATATATGATTTGTAAAGAAATTCTTAGATTATTGTGCAATACCCACATGTACGAGTGTATTTGCCGGTCATTTTCATAAGTTCATAGCACACTTTGTGTCAAACCAAGACATTTACAAACAAACAGACAAATAAATACAAAGATAGATAGATAGACAAATAAGTAAATAAATAAATAAATGCACATTCAATTAAAACATCACAATAAATACAAATGTTCAAAAAAATAAAAGAATAAACAAATCAGTAAAGAGACTATTGCAGGTTAAACTACGGTTGCCACTAAAAACAGCACATTTCAAGAAACAGTGCTGCCCCATAGCTTCACAGACTCAGTGGAATGTTGAGTAAATACATAGGCCTACATGAAAGGAGACATTACAATTACTTTAAGAATTTAATCTACATAGCTGAGCTCCAAGAAATTAGTGCCCAAGTCTTATGGCTTTATCTTATTCACATCCACACACACACACACACACACTCACACTCACACACACATACTATTATTGGCTAGTTAAATGCTGTAATGAAGTAAAATGTGACTATAGCATTTTTATAAAATAAGCTATTTAGTTAACATATAAATCAAAACAAGGAGACCCTAAGTTGTTCTTTATTCCCCAAAAGAAAATTATACTACTGTGCTAAGGCAAGCCTGTTGCCATAGAGAAAACTGGTTTAATTTGGTCCAAAAAAACATCACATTAAAGTCAGATAAAATGGCAGTACATGTGAATTCTCTTATTGGCACTGATTGTGAAAAAAAATACAGTTTTAATGGGAACTAATCCTAACCAAAGCACTGATAAATATTTTTATCATCTAGACCCGCACCCTACTAGAATATCATGTGTTGAACTTGGTGCCACCCCACCCCCACAAAAAAAGTTTTTACTTCTGCAAGTACATTTGTTAAACAATAGCAAATATAATATGCTGCAAAAATGAAAATATTAAATCAACAAAAATAACCTGTCATTTCATAAATACAGTTTATATCTATTAAAAATGTTGCAAGTAGACGTCGAGCATGCGGCTACATTTTCATCCTCTAATAGTTTACACAAAGCACTTAACATCTTGGCTTATGATGTCTAGGGATGGGTATGAGCTGAATATGAAGACTAGTTAAGTACAGTTCACATTCTCTCAAAGACCCAATCATGGAAAATACATATTTACTTCAGTTAGAAAATATCCAGAGAATTTTTCCCCATCTCTTTTTGTTATTAAAATGACAAATAACACTTACTTACATACACAATATATTTTTGCTTCGTCTCTGAAACATGCTCATCTTTTTACTGAAACATGCAGTATCATTAAGTAGGAACTATGCATATATAGTCAAAACTACACACCAATGGTTGGGGGGTGAGGGATGTTAGTTATTGTTTTTTATTCAAATTTTTTTAACTAAGAAGGAACAAATCTGAAAAGACGTACATTTGTGGTTAAATGAGGAATTTGAAGATAAGTTGATGTATGGGTTGGTAGTTGAAGAATAAGTTAATAAATACGTAAACAAAAACACTCATTCAGACTCCCAAGGAGACATAACTGCGCTGTAAAGATGTCAGATGTAAATACCTGCCATTTCAAAGTCTAACAATATTATTGCAACATAGTATAGCTCAATAAAAGAGCATTATTGATAATTTTTTGAAGTTTGGCTTACAGTGTGTCAAGTATACAAAAACGTCCTCAGAAATTCCTAGTCTGAAACCTGCTCATGTGGAATCTAATGGCGGGTCTCTAAACATACTGTTTGGCCAGATTTTAAACCTACACGTTATATTACAACATTATTTATAAGCTGTAATTCCCAGTTGTCTTACAGTCCATACCACAAGTTAAGTAGGCAGTATGGTGTTTTAGGTGCCCGAGGAATAGTAACATTTGTTTGAAATTGTGAAATGCTTCTATTCAGTGGGAGGAAACCCATTGTCTCATAATAATTAGTGCAGCATTCCCATAATGCATGTTTAAAAAAAAAATTCTTGCAAGACACCAGATGACATGAAAAGATGCACCATCACATAAGCAGACAGAGTGAACTACACAACCAAGACCCACAGAATATAGCTATATCCAGTAGTGCAAATAGTTTAAGCAGTTTGGTAAGCTGTGTATAAAATACACATATAACAGTACCCACTTTCAGACCCTTTCATTTCATTTCAAACCATACTAAATTATGGGTGACAAACAATGAAACAAATGAGAATATACCCACACTAAATAATGGTAACTGGGTCCAAAATATTAAAAATGCCGTTAATAAAACTGATAATAACAGATCACTGTATTGCATGCATTAATGAAATCAGCTAATATGATCAAGAAAAGCATTTTCATAAAAACATGTACTCATTAAATTCTGAAAACAAGGAATCAAGGAGTTTGTGCATTCTTGAGTTATTTAACAGTGGATGAAAAAAATGTTTTCCATTTAAAGTGCTCAAGCAGAACTAATGTGTTTAATGTAAGAAATCGAAGCAAGGACCAAAAACTCATAGATTGAGTAGGAAGGCGTCCCTGGCAGTTGAGAATTGCTTATTTTGTGATGTTTAAAGGCTTGTATCCTTTTTGTTAGAAAGACAGACACGGGATTTGTTATGAGACCATGGGAAGGTCCAGCACTGTAGGGACTGATGGAGCACACTTGTTGAGGTGGCAGATTGCAGGCAGTGGTGTTGACACATGACAGTCTTTGTTGCGGTCAGAGACATCCAGTCCAAATATTAACTCTCTCCAAAATTTTCCAAATTTCATAATGGCAAACCATCTTCCCACATCCTCTCAGATACAACATGCAGGACTTAACAAAAGATATCACTACTATTACGGAAAATAAAGGGGAATAGAGGGGAATGTGATAAGATAATACGAGTGTCAGAGTGTTTTGTTGGCCCTTGTGTGAAACCCATTGTGTGAGAAATATTTCATTTGTTGCACACAGCATGTGCAAACTCATTAAATATTACTTTATATCTATATACATCTCTAATGTTCAAGATGTCTTAACTTGTACGTTCATTTACCTTGATTCTACATTTCATCTCATTCTAAAAGGGAATCACATTTGAAATGGAAACACTAACATCTTTTCTCTTTTTTCCTTTTTTGTCTGATCTCCTTGAGTATCATGCAGTGCTGGTTGGATGGTTGGAAAATACACAAAATATACTGAGTAGGTGTAAGGGAAGAACAGAGAAAGTAAAGGGGTGGCAGTGTGCATGGGTATATGGAAAGTTTACTTTTTGGCAGTGAGGCCTGCTAGCTCAGCGTCCACTTCCTCTTCAGGCCTGAGAGGATGCCATTGGGCGATTGGCCGTCGTGGGTTCGCAATCATGTCTGACCAATGCCTGAGTGCGGTTCCCTGCGATTTGTTGCCCACCCAGATTTTCCCGATAGCATCATTCTTCCCAATCTTGTCATAGTCCAGCACTGTGATCACGGCTTGGATTTTCTGTGGATAAAGAAAATGTTAGTTAGCATAATTCATCGCATGGCCATCGTGAGCTAATGATGTCCGCCTTTTCTTTAATTAGCACAGGATATTTTAATAGCCAATAAACAAACAAATCAACTAACCAACAGACAGTACAAATGACAGTCAATTTGAATGGACTTCAGTAAAGCTTGATGAAGGTACTAGTATGAAACCAAGGTTAATTTTGTCAGCGAAAACTGTGACAAAAAATGTTTGTCAACAAACTTTTTCCAATAACGAAAACACTACAAGAGCTAATTAAACATTACCCTTGGTAAATACAAACTATAACAAAACATATTACACATTTTCATTGATGACTAATGATGAGATAATCTTGTCAGAGACCAACAACTGGAGGAGCAATTTAACCATTAATTTTTTTGTGAACTAGAAGCAGACAACTAATGACAGCTGATGTGTTAATGTTAATTGTGTATTGAATTAACCAACAGGTACAAGATAAATGTAAACATTTTATCAAAAACAAAGTCAAATGTTCCTTTAATTTTCAAGTTAGAGTGACAGCCCCTTAATTCAGGCTGCCTCTTTCTTCCCTACTGTAGATAGGACAGTTAGGTTTGAGCAGTGATCACTCTCACTGTTGCCACTCAGAATTTGCAGTTTAGCATGTTCATAACTAGGATATGTAACTAGAGGTCCTGCATCGTGCTGCAAAATATGACTGCTGCAGAAGTTGAGAAAATAAGCTGTGCAGCACCCCCTACGCATGGAATTTCACAAAATTTGGCCTACATCCAAAGAATGTGCCAGTGCTGCAGGGTGTATATTTTCATGAAATGTACATAAGATATTGGCAATGCCCACTACGGAAGAAATTTCATGAAATGTGATATGCATCCAAAGACTGTGGTAGTGATGTAGGGTGTGAAAGTTTTACATTAAAAGATATCAGCACAGGAATGTACTGTCTGTTGATTTTTGATTAGCCATTGATGGCCATCTTGTTAAAGAAATGGAATTTTGGTGTAATCGTATTAAATTTAAAAAGTTTAACTCATGAAGACAACATTTTACGTAGAATGTGGTAGTGATGCAGCATATCATATTTTGTGAAGTTTGAGCCTTTAAAATATTGGATATGAATGTGGAGAAAAAATTACTAGTTAACCAGTTTGCAGTGTTTTTCTCATTTATATTTACCTAGTGTCTGATTGTAGTCTATCATATTTTACCTCTGTATCTTGATAAAAAATGGTTTGGCGGTTATTGTAAGGCCATGGGGAAGGGTAGTGAGATTAGAATAGTATCGGCCGAGAAAAGGTGTGAAACTCTCAACTGTCTTGTTGTTGACCTACCCACCCCAATTCAGGTGGTGCTAATGCGAAGGGATGTGCCTACAAAAGGACACATGTCTTATTCCGTATTATGTGGAGCAACAGGTATGCCAAGTTTTATGCGTTTTAATGCCATACATTTATTTTTTTATTAATTTTCTCCACTGACACTGGGCTGGCCCAATCACACCTCTGACTAGACCCCACTCCTCCTCATCTGTCCTTTTGTTTCTTTTGACAGAGTTCTTATGTCAGTGCAATCAGTCTGTGTACGGATGAAACTGTTAAAAAATACTGTGAGGAGACAGTATCCTGGTGCCACTGGCAGTCCTGGGATTCGAACCCATGACTTTCCAATTGCAGGGGCAACTCCCTAACCACCAGGCCGCCAGTGTAAATAAATAACATAACATATACTCTCAGTTATTGGATAAATCCATTATTTGTGGTGCCAAGTGTAGCAATTAATCTGTATGAAAAATTCCTTTTACCTGGAGGCCTTATAGCCATACAAAATTACACCCAAAATCATCCCAGAGAGTGCACTGAAGTACCTCCCATCGCACAAACTGTTATTATTGCACAAGCCTTCTGGCTTAGTCATGCATTACATTAAAGTACAGACACCTAATACAATTATAAGCATCCTGAAAATCAGATATCAAACATAATATTTGAAAAGGAAACTGTGTAGGGAGAATAAATCTAAGGTCAGTGCACTGGTCCTGTGTACCTGCATCTGGTCCTGTGGGATCTCAAAACTGAAAGACTCATTGTAATATGGATTTAATGTGTTCTTCTTCACTGTGGTCTTCTTCTTCTTCAGTCTCTTGCCATTTTGCAGCAGGTGGATCTTCACATAAGGATCTGTAACCATTCAAAAGATGAATTCAACCATTCATTTTTAATTCACAGAAATAGACTGCAGGATTTTATGAACTATTGCTCTTTCCAGAGCTGCCAGAAGATGGCAGTGGCTATGCCTTGCCTGAAGGCAATTCTGGAACCGAGAGAGAAAAAAAGATGACTACAGAGTCAGCACGAGATTATTTCTTCTGCATGGCTGATGTGGGCACTAGGGTGGACTGAACACACTGCACCACATTTGCTTGCTTGGCTGTACATACAAAAAGAGATGCTCATGAACGAAAGTGACATAATGCAACCTTTGTGCTGGCTGGCTATATTTTCATCACAGGACACAGTAAATCAAAACCTCTGCAATAATTTAACAAATCGAATGCCTAATTCTGTAGAGAAAGACAAATTATTGTGTTTATATGTATGTGTTGTACCTGAAAGGCCTCCCACATCCATCTTCTTCAGGTTTTTAGCCTCCAGAATACAGATGGTGAGTTTCCCAGCAGTGGGCACATAACGCAGAGAGACGCAAATATCACCAAGCCTCTCAGGCTGTGTGTTTGGTTTTAAAACAGAATAAAGAAAGGTGAGACATTGTTACTAAAGATGACTATACGCCAGGCTGCCAGTTTATTAGGTATAATCACCTACAATAATAATCTGTAATGTGATATCATAACACTGTTCCAGAGCTGTGGTGGATGAAGATAGACTGAGCTGAATGCTGAATGAGGCTAACCTCTTCTTTCTCAGCACTGTCTAGATCCCTCCATTGCTCAATGGGTTGGGCAAGATCCAGTGTATTCATGGGGATCTTCACTTCGCCGATCACGTCATGCTTGGAAAACCGGTCAAAGTCATAAACAGACATGACCAGAGTCTTCCCACCCATCTCTTGGAAGGGAATCTGAGAGGAAACAGATGTGACACCTTATTTACGTGGAAACTTTGTAATAAGTGCAACTGAACTCAAAGAGAATGGGACAGTCTCAGTTTACATGGCTTTGTTAGCTTTCTTATAGATTGAGGAATAATACAGAAATGAAAACTTAGAGCTTCAGCCTGGTCTTTTTGACAAATGTCTGATAATTCTTTATCTCACCTTGAAAGTGAATGTCTCATTGAAGACAGGATTTAGGGTCTTTTTGTGCACTTTGGTATCATACTTTTTCTTCTTGTCCGGGAGTATGAACACCTTGACATAGGGGTCAGAGGTGCCTCCACTGTCCATGGAGAGAAGATCTGCAGCTTGCAGAATGCCTACAGTCAGCTATAAATGAAAAGATGATCTGTTCTTAGTTGAGAATCGTTGTTAATAGAGTTTAACATCACTGAAGAGAATGCTGATTTGTTTACCAGTATTTTCAAGATTCTTTATTTGCCCCATACATAGTTATACAAGTACAATGTGTAGTGAAAAGTGCCCCTGAAATGTCTGTGGGCAATACAATTAATTAAAGAGAAAATGAAAGACCAGAACTAAGTAATAAAAAAATCTGTTGAAACAGTGTAAACAAACATTTACAAGTGTAAACAAGATCAGATGTGTGCACATGTACAGAACAGATTGCACTTACTAGTTGATGTATATAGACATAAATAACAGATGGCAGGTTAGATACAGTGAGGTACCGGGTACAGTTGTGTTTTAATGAATGTTTTAAAGTTCATATCATAAATATTTTGAACATAAATAAAAAATAATCTGACCTTGTTGTCAGCAAAGTCATAATCCAAAGAGAACTGTAATTTGCCAAGCTTCTCTTTCTCTTTGGGCTCTTCCTCCTCTTTCTCATCCCCAGTCATCCCTGTTTCAATGTCATCTTCATCATCATCATCATCCTGTTTCTGGAAAGACAAAGGGGAGGGGGGTGCGTGCAAGAGTAGTTATTGCTTCAGGTTGTGCTTGGTTAACAAGTTAGTCTCAGTTCAAACGTGGGTCATTAGTTCAATAACAAGCACCTACCTGACTATTTTTTTGGCTTACCTGCCAGGAGTCAAATCACCCAAGCGTTACTGTATGCAACTGTGTCAGCGATGACACTGAGAGCAACATGACTTGATTTCACTTTTCCCTTCAAGACACCATTTTGCAATAATTTACATCTTATGTAGAATGTAGTTATGGGAAGATAGAAATGGATCCCCTGTTCTAGGTAATTACTTCATTATTTGGGGCAAACCTAGTCAATGGATATATTTACGGAAAACTGCTTGATGGTTTTGGGGGAGGTGGCCACTTAGTTTCATAAGCACATTTGCTTCATGGAGTTTTAAATTCACTCTCTTCACTGAGTACACTGTGGATTCTACAGTAAAAAACAAAACAAAAAAACAAACAAAAAGAGACACAGTCCACAGTAAACCACCGCAGAACCTAATTAATGGTTAATGTCAACAAATGTAGTTTGTGATTAAATCTTAAATAATATCCTAGTCCAACTACTGCAAAGTTTTTCCTTTAATTACCGCTGTATTAGTGACAAATCCAACCTCATCAAAAGAAAGAAAAATGTAGCTTTTATCTTCCACAAGATGGCTTAAAATCTCACTTAGCTTCTTTTTGGCCAAAATCTTTTGTTTCATTAATTTCACTGAAGGGTATTTAAAGCTTCTTCTTAGTCTTTTTCACTTCCACTCCTTGAAGTTCTTGACCTAAAGCCTAATAATAATCTTGTTTCACATATTTGTAAGGCAATAGTATTCTTTAGCAAAATTTGTAAACTCTTCCTTTAAGACTAATGTTGCATTTGGTCTTTGAAATTCTTCTGCTTTTACTATACTTGTGCATCATATTTCACTATCATTTCTAGCATAATGAGACTATGCGGACTCTTCTGAAACATCAGGTTTCTGATTGTACTGTACGGAAACCTGACGCACTCACGTTTTATTTTAAAATGGAGAAAAGCAGATTGTACCTGTTTTCTACATGTTATGTCTGCTAAACATTCCTCAAAGATATCAACAGTACTGTGCAAAAGTCTTCAGCCACCCCTCATATCTTCATACTTTACTTCCAGAGATCGAGCCTTTCTTGTATTTTAATGTGGTCTTGAGGAACAGTTCTCCAGGCTTCCTGAAGGACTATCAAAGACTCTCATTCTCAGTCCAGTCCCTGAACCTGACCAGTTTTAGAGGAATATACAAATTGTGGGAACATAGTTGGAACTGGTCCATATCAAAGGCTTAATAAAAAGCAGGAAAACTGCTGCTTCTGTTTAAAATAAGGGTGTAGCTCAAAATATTTATATCATTATCTATATTCAGAGCTGGAAAAGAAGTGGCCATGGTACAGGTGTACTCAAGTCGATTTTAGTCGATAAAAACTGAAATTGAAGAACAAAAGAAGGATATTCTGAACAAACACTATCCACATGATTGCCAGGACTTGGACAGCACCTAACAATTACAAAAAATAATAAATAATAAATATCAATATTATTATATGTATTATACAATTAATATTATTCATCTGTTCATAAAGTGATTTAATCATAGTTTATCATAAACAACTAAAACAATTTCAACACCCAGATATGACGTGTTAAACGAGGGATGTCCATTTTAAAACAAAAAGCCAGTGTGGTGGCAGGCTCTCACTCTTCACTGAAGACTGAGAACAACTCATTAAACAAGTGGAATTCAATGTATTCACACATGTAGCCACACTGTCCCTTTGCAAATAAGATTCGACATGCCCATGTTAAATTGAGCGGGAAAATGTCAACTGAAAACATATTTTACTCAAGTGCACAAGTGTATAAATACAAGTGGTTATTTGTCAAATCTTCCACACAGAAAATATATGGAAAACACTAACTTTAATTGCAGTAATTTTAGCCTAAGAAAAGACTTTTCACTAAAATCACATGTGTAGGCAAGATACGCTTGTATATTCTTCCAGGTATGCTTACAACAGCTCCAGTTGTTTTTATTCCACCCACTGTTGCCTTTAGTAAATACAGGCAGCTTCAGGCATGAAGTTATTTTATTTCTAGTCATTGATTGATCAGCAATAACATTAAAACCACCTGCCTAATACTGTGTAGGTCCTCCTCGTGCCGTCAAAATAGCTCTTACTCATCAAAGCATGGACTCCACTCTCTGGTATCTGGCACCAAGACATTAGCAGCAGAACCTTTTTCAGCAGTCATTCACAAAGGCATTTGTTTTCTCATACAATAAAGATTTGTTTTTGTTTTCATTTTTCAGTTTGAGATTCATGTGTGTGAGATTTTTAATACCTATTCACTCATCTTTACCTGTAATTACCTATCAGGCTATAAGAGTAAAGGACTAAGTAGTGACAGATACAGAAAAGTATAGTCAAAGGGCCTGTTGTGTATGTTGTGACATCTTGTACTTGTGCGGTTAAAATACATATATACAAAATACTAATACAGTAGACCCCCAAAATTCATGGAGGTTACTTTCCAAAAGCACGTTCCGAATTGTGAAAAATGGCGAATTTGGGATGTGGTAACAAAAATGCCTAAAAATGCCTATTTTTATAGTGTAAACCCTAAATATGCAGGGGGCAAATTTGCAGGGGGTTTCAGCGAACAATTATTAGTTCTAAGAAAAAAATCCGCAAACGTTGAAACGCGACTTCGCGGGGGAACACTATACAAATAGTTGGTGAGTATGTAAAAATGTTTTGCAAAATTTTCTAGTTCTTCTGTGGCGGATAGCTTTGGTTTTATATTTCATTTGATTCCATTAATGTTTAAGTTGGGATTTACAAGAAATATTTTAACTGCAAAGGGAATACTGCTGTCAAAAAGTGTTTGCAAACCAAATGTTATTGCGCTTTTGTTCATATAGCAGTACTTTTAAAATAAAAGTGCACAATACGCTACTTTTACACTACAATACACTACATATAACAATGTGATGAAACAAATGTAAACAGTTGCCCAACATTAATCTATATATTGTATATTCAGATTCAGATAATGATTCTGTTTACTATTCTTTTTGACAGGCTGTAATAATTTGTAATAGTCATTTGAAATTGTTAATATCCAACTTAACTGCTGAAATGCCGTCGATATAACAGAACTAAGCATATGTGCATGCCTGTGGCTGCCCGGTTCGTGAAGACTTGAGCAAAATGAATCTGTAATGGTATTTGAAGAAACAAAGGAAAAAAAATAGTAAGATATCATTATATGACATTAAGCTCCATATTTTGAAAGCTGTGGATGATGTATTTCCCTGACTTGTGAGGTGACTTTGAATACAGTAAAAAGTTAGTGGGTATACACAAACAGCCTGGAAAATAGTGAATATACAGGATATGTAGTCATGCATATGCCCTCAGCTACAACAGTTTTTAAATCCCTAATTTAGACTTCTTTTATTGGAAACACAGGCCCAGTTAATTTCCTCTTTCTGTTTTGCATTAAGGTGAAGGATAATATAGTCATGTAGAACTAAGGACAAAGTCTATGGGCCTATACTGCAGTTTCAAGACATTTTAAGACACTGCAGTTATAAAACTGTATAGCTATCTTTAGAGATTCTATGACAAAACTTTTCAACATTGTACAGCATCAAAGCATCCAAAAGGCATGACAGGCAAGTTATGTATGTGTTTTGTAAGTGTCACACTGTTAAAACACCTCTATTGTTACTAAAGAAAACGTGGATGTTCGACTGCTAGAGGGGAAAAAAGAAAAAAAGAACAATTCAAACATAACATGCTTAGATAAGAAGCACTCTCACTCACACACTCAGTCACACACCCTCTGGAATACCCATGCCCCTCACATTCAGACACGCTCCATTTCATAATACCTTTAACAGGTGTGAAGTACTTCGCATTCGTGCATGCCAAGCCACAAAATGCAAAAGTCTGGGGAAAAAACTTTACTATTTGCATTTGATAATGGCAGCAGAAACCCTCTTTGATTCATGATGTATCAAGGATTAATGCATTCTTTTTTAGATGAAATGTGCTGGCCAATCAGCGACCATTTGCTGTTGCTTTCCAGAACTTGAGAAATGACTAGCATTAAGCATCCAAACTCAGTCATGCTGTTCCAAAATCCCAGTACATCCAGGTTTGCAAAGGTGGCTGATGAACTAAGAAATGGTGAGGAAGAAATTACAAAACCATAATATATGGTTGGAAGTGTCCTTTGTTTACTGTGGACAAATTGGACAATGAATTCGACCTTTCTGGGTTTGACCAGATTAGCATGTCAAAATGCAAAAGGATGTTTGCTAATTCTGTGTGTTCTAGTTTATGAAGAAGATCAGATTTCAAAAGATCGGGAGCTTTGTGGTTCAGCTGGCTCAAGACTGGAACTACTACTCAATTCACAACCCCAACAAGGACACTGAGCTTTTCCTACTATATCTTGGTTTCTCTAAATCAAATCAGCCTCATACTGGTAAAAAAAGAAGCTATTTTAGACTATATAAAACTGGAAATTCAGGGACTTCTTTTTAATCTAGATAATACAATTGCCTTGAGGGCAGGGGTATCCAATCTTGTCCACAAAGGGAAAAAAAGAGCACACATGGTCAACTGCTTGAAGACTGAGAGAAACTGACTAAACAAATGGAATTATGTGTGCTCTTGTTTGTTAGAAATGAAAACCTGTACCAAGTGTTAAATATGTTACTCAAGTGTACAAGTGTATCAATTCAAGTGTGGAGCTATTTCTTACAAGTATCGTACTCTAACAGATCTCTGTAGCAACTTAGGTGAGAAGATTTTTTCCATCTATATACAGTCAGATCAATAATTATTGGCTTGTCTGAAGTGAAAACGCGTAACAGTACTAGTCCTTTGAAGATAAGATTGGACGGCCTTGCTCTAAGGGAATGGAGGATTATAGTACAACCTGTTGGCTGCTCTGACAGAAGAATGAACTGTTAGAACAACATTTAGATAAACAGGTGCAGCTTTGATTTTGGGGTAGTGAACTTTGCAGCAAATTGCAGAAAGGTTGAACCAGACTGTATCCACCCAGAAGAAGAAAGCATGAAATCACACACACAAAAAAACTAAAATACATAAAGTAGGTATTAAGAAAATGATTTTCTTCCACTCCACCATAGCCCGCCTCTATATATTTGGAATATTCTTTGCACCCAATGGGTCATCCAGGAAGGTTACTCTCAAGTCAAGTTGTGGTCATTCATTGGTACCTCCTTAAAGAGCATCTTTTGGGCATTGTCAAGAATACTGCTTCACAATATCTCTGTATTTCTCCATATATTCCCTGATGTAAGACCAAAGTGCAGACTTTGTAGTGTTACGTTTTGTATATGTAAATTTGGATTACTGAGAGCATGCTTGAAGACCTCAACGAAATGAAGCAGCACTTAATTGACAAGTGACCAAACGTGCCCTTCAGACATGCATGTTAGTGAGGACTGGTGTATTGCTCCTGTGCAATCATTCAGTTTCTGACTAAACAGATGTAAGTTACAGTTAAACAATGCATATCCACTTTGAAAAAGTCATTACTTTGTTTTGTTTTTTTCTCTCAAGAAACATAGCAAGGTCCCTTTTTTGTGTGCGGCATATCAAACTGGTGGAATGCAAAGCCCCATCCCCAATAGCTCCTCAAGCACCCTCAGCACCTCTGAGCTTGCAGAACCAAAGTAGAAGCCATAGCGCTCATTCCCATAGCCATCCCCCTCCCTCAGACCTGAAAGTCCCCTGCCCTGGTCTGTGCTTGCATCAAGCGTCCAGAGAGGGGCACTGCAAGCTGTTTCACACCTACCATGTGAGAAGTCCGCCACAGTCAAGATACACGGAGCAAATGTAAGACACAAAGCAGGAGGGATACAGAGAGACAGAGACAGAGAAATGGAGAGAAAGGGACAGATTGAACTCATAACACACAGAAGAGAAAGAAGCAGTGGAAATCAAGTGACAATTAATGGACACATAAAAAATGAAAAATGACACATTTCATTTAAACACCATAAATTCACGTTATACATATAGCACAGTAGCTAAAAATTATTTTGACTAGTGGAATTCAAAATTTCAGCATGTCTAACCTTTATCAGAAGCATATTTCAAGGCATGATAATTTTGCACTTATGGCATACATAAGCCACAGTATTTTCTACAGATAACTGAAATTGCATTCATAATTGTTATAAGTAAAAAAAGAAAAAGCTGCAAAGGTTATGAAAAAAAAAATCCAACAATTTTAATATATATGCAAAACAAAAGACATAAACAGCACACACAGCCCCTATAGAACCCAGTGAATGAAACAACAAAGTCGATAATCCTTCATGTCGATTTCCTGCTTTATAGCCTGCCAGTGACATATACTACTAAATAATTCATATCCCATGAATATTAAAGACTAAAAATCTTTTCATATTACTAACCATCCATTTCCTTGACCCAGAAGCTAAACTAAGAATCCGTGTGCTAAAATTATTTTTTGAAGCAGAGAAGCAGATTAGTATGTTTTGCGAATTACTATGGTTGTTAAACACTGTGTAGACATAGGTCAGCACAGGATAAAAAATACAATAATACTCTTCCTTAGTTAATGTCCTTAGTTAAATGGGGAAATGATGATTTGTGTAAGTCTAAAAGATGCTAGCAGGTTTAGGGTGACAGTACCCTC
>JBBPCX010000141.1:242470-252685 GCA_037974365.1 Hydrocynus forskahlii | reverse complement strand
GTTTTGCGAATTACTATGGTTGTTAAACACTGTGTAGACATAGGTCAGCACAGGATAAAAAATACAATAATACTCTTTCTCCTCCAGAAAAATCTATGCCTTATTCCATATTGTCCTTAGTTAAATGGGGAAATGATGATTTGTGTAAGTCTAAAAGATGCTAGCAGGTTTAGGGTGACAGTACCCTCCATTTTTGACCATACCTCTCCTTTCATATTCTTCATGCCCATTTCTCCCTTCCCTTTCTTTCCTTTCTTCCCCTTCTTCTTTTTTAGGCAAGTCTTCTTCACAATGCAGAAACAGCAAGTGAGGATAAGCACTACTGCAACAATGGAGATAGCAATGATTGCCCATGGAGGCACTGTGGAGACAGAGAGAGAGAGAAAGAGAATGATCTTCCCATGCATGGTCAAAATTCGCTACCCTCTCATACAGACTGGAGCGACATGACTTGTTCTCGTATGATGTACCAGGTGTACACCAACTATGTATGGGAAGTCTGTGATATCAGCAAACATCACCATTTGCTAAATTTGTTCAAAGGCTATTGAGCTTCATCAAAACATGTACTGAATAGTGCTTGAAGGCTAAACCATATTCAAAACCTGCATGAGACAATATAAGAATAGTCTCCTGAAGAGTTTTTCTTAATCCCAATCTATTTTATCAAAACATGGATGCGCTAGAGTGCTTTTACTATGTGCATCAAAAATGTAGGAGCGATAGTGAATCTCCCGATGCAGGTACAGAAAATGTTGAAATTCAATGGATTATTCGGCATTAATAAATGCTGCTAACATATATAATTTCTGTAGTTTCATCATTCATTTAGGACTGTTAACTAAGTCGGTAACTGAGTAATCTGCTGATTATTCAACAATTAATTGGATAATAATTGTTATTTTGTATTCATTTTATATCCTTTACACCCCAGAAGAATTCTATAACACGTTTAGGGGTTCCAGGCAGTTTTCAGTTTTCAGCCTTATTGATCACTGGTTTAAACATTTAATCATAAAACCGGTAACTTTTCATAAAACAACATTTCCAAGTTGATGTTATTCTGAAATATGAGATTTGAAAATGCACAATAACAATAAGATTTCCAAGAAGTAAAGGACAGGAATGTGAAAAGCAGCATACTTCCTATTGATGAATGTGATCAATGTCCACCATGTCATTCATACCCATGTAGCTAATGAAAACATCCCTGAAACAACCTATAAAACACCCCTATAAACTGATTCAAATTGGTATCAAGCACTAAAAGTCAAATTTAATGTCTAGATCCCCTCCCTTTGTGTGTTTTCCCCACCCACTTGACCATCCTGAAAGTTTTTCTGGGTTCAAAGAGCTTGTGTTTTTTTCATTTGTTTCTAAGGCCTAAAATAAAAGAAATTTGGGCATTTTTGTTCATTATGTTCATTTGCATGTGACTCTATTTGTAAAACACTAGTAGTGATTATTATCATTACATGTTTTTAAAATTACAACAACTCTGGTTTTGCTTGATACTAAACAAACCTCAGAATGATGTCTGACACCTCGAGCATCAGCTTCCATATCTGAAGCTTTTTTGCCACATGACGCTGATTTACCATTTATTGCACTCATCGCAGAGATCTGTTTGCATACTAAGGATAAAATGAAGTTAATTAGGAGAACCTAATCTGCACCCCTCTCCCTTCACCAGCACTGAACTAACTGTTGTTGTCAGTGTTGCTGTTCATTTTTGGCCATCAAGCTACAGTAAATATTATTCATTTTTCCAAGCCAAAATGCTTTATCACCTCTGACTCTATTCTGTTTTCTACAAAATCACTTGTGATCTTTTAGATGTAGTACATGTTTGGTTTAAAAAATCATTTTTAACAATAATTCAGCAACTCACATGGGAGCTTGTCAATCTCATTGAGGAACTTGTTCTTGATGTCCCCAAACATGTCGTTTTTGCTGACATGCTCTCCTGACTCTGTCATGTTTTCTGCTGTTGTGGACAAGAGGGGAGCCATGGTCATGGCACTTGCACCAGTTGGCTGTGGACCCACCATGGCCTCAGGCTTTTTCTTAAATAAATTCCACTTCATTCTTGATGGCTAGGGTGCACACAAAACCTGTGTAGGAAGAGAGACAACAGAAAACGTTTTTTAAAAGATCAAACACCAATCCTGCTGCTGATGGTTTACCGTCCAAGAAAGTGTGCACTGTTCTTCTGAATTCTTTACTGCATGTATTTTATAGTATTGATCCAAATAAGAATGAATGTCTAAATGGGTGAGCCCATGTGTGCCTACGAAGTATGTTGAACACAATAAAAAAGACCTCGTCCCATGATTGCATTAGAGGTATGACACAGACAAACAAAACAGCACATTTCTTATTTCTTAAGCATCTGCTCTCTGTACCAGCTGCGGTGAGCCTGACTTTACCCATTCCAGAGTGTGAATAATTTAATGGCGCTGAGAATCTCGCTGGAAAAGCCATTTTATTATTCAAGGGCATGTTTCGTGAAAAGAGTGGTAGGAGAAATATTTTATGCTTGCACAATGCAATCTGACATTGTATAAAACCAAATTGTTCACCAAAAATACAGTAAAATCAGCCAGTGCAAATGTCTGTGTGAAGCCTTCATGAGTGAAGCAAGTTATGTTTCACCAACATGTTTTGATAGATTGCACTTCAGAAAAAGGCCCATTTGTTTCTTGTTCAAGTTCAAATATGTACCTGTGATGACAAATTAAATACACGGAGCAGCCACAATAAAAAAACAGGTGAAGTGAATAAAATGTATTATCTCATTACAAGGGGTGTGATCTATCAGACAGGCAGCAAGCAGTTACTTCTTGGGGTTGATTTGTTGGAAGCAGAAACAATGGTCAAGCACAAGTATCCAAGCGACTTCGACAAAGGCCAAGACAACATTTGTCAGGTGTTCTTGGTATGCAGTAGTACCTACCAAAAGTACCTGAAGTAGTGAACCAGCAAAAAGCTTAGGAGTGCCCAAGGCTTATTGTTGTGAATGTGGAAGGTTAGTCTGTCTGGTCTGATCTCAAAGAATAGCTACTGTAGCACAGATTGCTGAAAAGCTTATGATTATAATATGCAGAATTGGCCGAGAATGTGTTAAAGTACTCCTGACACAGTAGATGTGTACAAGTTCTAGGCTTCTTATGGAAGAAACAATTTATTTAGACTGATAGCAAGGGCCCAAAACACTGGAGCACATCAGGCTGGAACATCTGAAAAAGCTCTTAATTTCAGAATTAATTTCAGAATTACTAAAATAAAATAAAATAAAAGAGTGAAAAGTACTGATGCATTTTATTACAAAGTGAGTACAGGTCAACAGATGGATTATGAAAAATATTTCAGTTGTCCCATCCACATGTGATCTATATATGAGAAAATCTCAAAAATGCAATCTATAGTTGGATCAAGACACAAGAAAAACAGCACATAAAAATAAGTAGCAAAATCCTATGGTGACTTAACAGTTACAGCTGTTTGATATGATTAACAAGCACCTATTTATTTTCCTTTCTTATACTTATATAAACACATTCTACTTAGTATTTGAGCATATCATTCATTCGCTTGAAGAACATATTTGTTGTTTTTCTTCCTTCTCCTCTCAAGCATCTGGTTTGTGTGTTTAAGTCAGTGTACTGATCACTCCCTGAGCCTCAGATTTACCCTGTTGTTTGCACTGCTCAGAGATCCACAGAGACAGAGAGAGGCAACAGAGTTTTAACATTATCCACCTTTCTCTGCTCTGCCACCGAAGAAAAAAGTCTATAGAAAATAAAACTGGCCACAAAACACTAAATGAAATGGCACTTTATTATTCGTTAGATTATTTTCATCTATATCATACAAGACAAATAGATTTCGCAGTTTTCTCTATCCCAACACTGTGTCTATACCTGGCACTATTGTGTTGTGCCTATGGTTAGTTTAAAGATAAGATTTTTGGGAATTCCCAAATCTTTTGTGTACTAAGGTGGCCCTGCTTTTTAAACACTCCTTTTGTCTGAATGAAAACTTACACATTGATGCACTTTGTGTAGACATTTCGTCAGATTTATTAATTAGACTTTCACTTGCATCTTTGTGAACTTGCATCTTTCGTGATTTCACTTGCATCTTTTGTGATTGGTTGCTGATTCAAAGGAAATGACCATGGATGCAGGAACATTCGCTGGAGAAAGAAAGTGTTCCAACGATAGCTTGGATGACAAGTATTATGCAAGGGAATGCAAGCTGCATAAAAATGCTACCTCTTCGTGAATTTAGGAGAAATTTACAGCTGTATTTTGGACACATTTTGGACAAAAGCTCAAAATTGACCAGTGCATGAAAAGGCGATGCTATTGCATGCTGCGTCTTGTCTTAAATGATCAATACACGGGGCCTGATCAACCATGTAAACATGCTTACTGCGGGGGTCATAATGTACCTGTCAGAGGTGAAATGGTATCAAAATCCAGCCTTGGAGGAAAAACAATGCCAAAATTCAGCTATAAAAAGAGCTACAACACATTTTTGCAAGAAAATGCAAAGCGTGACTGTGTTCAGAGACAAAAAATGTTCATACTCCACTGTTAACATGGCTAAAATCAGCTAACTGAGCAGTTTGTTGGCTAACTAACAGCATCCTCAGGGTTTAATACAAGTTATTTAGTAAAGTGGCCCCTTATAGTCACACATGAACGCACCACAGCACACAGTGTGAACAATGTGAAATTCTTTCTCTGCATTTAACCCATTTACCAACTGGGTGCCCGGGAAGCAGTGTTTGCTCAAGGGTACCTCAGTGGTACCACTAGCAGTCTTGGTATTCAAACTCACAACCTTTTGATCACAAGGGTAACTCTCTAACCACTAGGCCACCAGCTGTAAAACCACAACAAACAGTGACACATGTCTTTCTTCCCGTAACTGACTGAAAATAGAAAGTACAACTGCCCAGAGCCTTAAGGATGCTACAGTGTACCAAAAATTTGAAGAAAGAATAATGTGTCTGAAACTTTTGATAGTTGAACATTCAAGCAAATAAAAGCAGCATAACAAACAATGGACAAAAACAGGCTGTTCAAAAGAACCTATGAAAATGTAAGGGAATGATTTAGATGTCATGTCTTATGTAAAGCCATCCTTATTTCAAGGCAATCTAGGATTGAGTCAGTTTCATGGGAAGGTGTTTTAAGTTGGGTTGCTAAAACTTAAAGCAGCATTTTTTTGAAGATTTACATCAGACAAAAAATTCAAACTAGAAGTTTTACTCTACCCTGTCAGCTGCCTGATACATCTGAAACAGACACTGTTCAAAATTTAGCTGTAGTTGTGAGACTTTTTTAGATCATACCTGAGTAAGTAGGAATGGAGAATTATTAGCGCACACAAAATTAAAATATTGACTTCTGCTAGGTTCTGTCTTAGGACCTCTTTCATTTACATTTTACATACTGCCATTAAGTACGATTATCCAAAAACATGGGATTAGCTCCCACCACTATGCAGATGACACACAAATTTATATCTCTGCCAAGCCACACGATAAACATAAATTAAATAAAACCTAGGGCTGCATTAAAGATATAAAAGACTGGTGGTCAAGTAACTTTCTCTTGTTCAACACAGAAAAAACAGAAGGAAACCAATTGTCAGGTCTAATGTTTGCTCTTGCTGGTTCCTCAGCTTCTTCAATGTCAGCTGTAAAAAATTATAGTGCAGGTCCTTCATTCAACACACATAAATGTAGTGTAAATAAAATAGCTTTTCTTCATTTATGAAATACTGATAAGTTAAGAGACACACTATCACTACATGATGCAGAAAAATTAGTCCACACCTTTATTACCTTCAGACCCAATTACTGTAATACCCTACTGCCAGGCTGCACCAACAAGAACCTCAATATGCCTCAACTATCCCAGAAAGAGGCAGCTAGAGTCAAAACGACATGCCTCCAGGACCATGGTGCAACACAAAAGCAGAACAGAACAGAACACAAGACCACAAGTGCAGACAGGACAAAGAGCTAGAAAAAGAACACAAGAGCAACAATACAACTAGGCAAGACAAGATAAGACAACTGTGCAACAGTACAACTGACAACAGCTACAGTGAGGATAAATACAGTATTTTGACAAGTAAAAACAGTATTCTAGCAGCAGAGAGTTATCTGCAAAGATGGCTTGAAGAAAGAAACTGTTCCCCATTCTGGCAGTGGAGGCTCATATGCTACAGAGCCTTTTTCCACATGGGAGGAAGGAAAAGAGAGTGTGTGAGGGGGGAGTGAGGTCATCCACAATGCCGGTGGCTTTGCGGATGCAGCATGTGGTGTAAATGTCTGTGACAGAGGGAAGAGAGACACCGATGACCTCAGCTGTCCTCACAATCCTCTGTAGGGTCTTGCGATCTGAAATGTTACGATTCCCATGCCAGGCTGTGATGCAGCTACAGAGAATGCTCTCTATGGCCACTTTGTAGAACATGGTGAGGACTGGGGTGGAAGGTGCACTCTCTCAGTCTCTGCAGGAAGTAGAGACGCTGCTGGGCCTTCTTGGTGATGGAGCTGGTGTTGAGGGTCCACGTGATGTTGTCCTTAATGTGAACACCAAGGAACTTGGTGCTCTGGACAATCTCTACCGAGGAGCCGCTGATGCTGCACTCTCCTGAAGTCAACAACCATCTCTTTTGTTTTATCCACATTCAGGGACAGATTGTTGACTCTGCACCAGTCCCTCAGCTGTTTCACCTCCTCTCTGTATCATCGTTCCTGCTGATCAAACTCACCATAGTTGTGTCATCGGCAAACTTGATGTGGTGGGTCAGCAGCTTGAACAGTAGAGGGCTGAGCACACAGCCCCGGGAGCCCCTGTATTCAGCGTGGTGGTGCTAGAGATGTTACTCCCAATCCTGACTGACTGAGGTCTCCCAGTCCACTCTGTTTTCAGCGGGCTGCAGACACAGCATCCACAGTCTCTTTTCCTCATCTCTGGAGATTTTTAATCATGCCTCCTTGGATTCCACTTTACCTTTATTCACTTAGTGTGTTAAATACCCCACCAGAGACAATAAAACATTGGACTTACTGTATGCCAAGGATGGAAACAAATCATCACCCCTCCTTCTCCTTGGAAGATCTGATCACAACCTGGTGCACCTTTTCCCTGTGTACGAACCTCTAGTATGTAGGGAGCCAGCACTCAGAAGCACAGTGAAAAGAGGGTTGGATGAGACCTGGGAGGCTCTAAAAGACTGTTTTAACTGTGTACTGTGCAGGATGTGGTGTGTGTTGACCATGGGGAGGATATTGACAGTCTTGTGAACCTCAATTTGTGTGGATAACACCATACCCTCCAGGACTGTGTGGTATTTTCCAAAGAAAATCCCTAGATTACTCCTGAAATTAAGGCTGTTCTCAAGCAGAAAAAAGAGGGCCTTCAAGTCAGGAAACAAGGAAAGATGTGCAGAGAAAGCTAAAAAGACTGATCAAGGAAAGGAAAGACAGCTACAGGTGGAGGGTGGAGAACCAACTGCAGCAGAACAATGTCAGCATTTGGAGGGGACTTAGAACCATCTCAGGCCACAAAAAAACAGAATTTTCTGCTGGTGGAGAATGTCACGAGGGAAATCACTTATTCACTAGGTTGGATTCAACAGATGCAGCCTCCACCATCTGCTGCAGACACCTCCACATGCACCTCAGCTTCACTTCTGACACTTTACATCTTCTCTACATTCCATGCTCACTGCTCCTTCCCACAACCACAACCTCCAGCACACAATTACCCTGCTCCAGCCTATCTCTTTGAACAACCAAGGTTAGGAGGGAACTGTGGAGGATCAATCCAAGGAAGGTGGCAGCTCCAGATGTTGTCTAGCTCAAGGCTTCTCAAGCACATCTTCAGCCTGAGCCTGAAGCTAGGGAGTGTACCACAGCTATGGAAGACCTCTTGTGTGGTACCAATGCTGAAGACCCCACATTCTAAGGACCTCAGGCTGGTGGCTTTAATGTCCCATCTGATGAAGACCCTGGAGTGGTTGATCCTTGTTCATGTTAGGCCCCTGGTGAGCTCATTGCTTGAGCCACATCAGCCTGGCATTAAACTTGTCTCTTGCCAAGACCCTCCAAACTCATTTAGAGGCACTTACTATCTTTATGTCTGGGAGGTGGTGGGTACAGCGAATTCCAGTAAACTGAGATGCTGGTGCTGTCATCCCACCACTCCTCACGTTCACTCAGGTTTGTTGATGGTGGCGTGAGGAGACAGTGTATCAGGGTAAACCTCAAAAGAACTAACTCTGTTTTCTGTTTGTCTTCCATAAATAAATTTAATTTTATAGCATATATATTTTTTCCGCAATTGGGTCCATGACCTTGGTACCAAGATGGACCACTATTGGTGCCTTCACATCCAATGGGAATTATGGTAAATACCAGAAACCGACTTGAAAACTGCACATGAATACTGGGGAATTGGGAGAAATTTTTGATACACGAGTTGCCAAGATGAGATCAACTTTGACGTTTCGTCAAGAAAAAATCATGAATGGTAAGCGTTGCATCCTTATGAATGCTTTTTTTGCTGTTGTTAGCGAATAGTTTGCAGCCTATACAGTTTGCATCCTCTTGTTGTTGTAGCAGATGAATTAGTAAATCTAAAACTGTTTTGCCCAAGTAACAGCTCAAGACGGCTCCGGCATGTTTTTTATTCACTACGACAACAAAAGCACTTGAACACAATGCACTCGTAATTTCTAAATTACAACTGGAAAGGATCATCTTTCCCATAGCACGTGAAGGCAGCATATGAATGTCCTTTGAATTTCACCAGGATTAATGTTTTTTCTTTTATTGTCCTATGTTTTAACCCCAGCAAGAAACATTTAACAATGTGATATTAATGATATAAGTGAAAACATAGGTTAATAATTCTCAAAGGTCCAGTGAAATGCCACTAGATACACTAGAAAGCACTAGAAGACCCTAAATAAAACCAAAACCAAAATTGTCTGCAACAGTAAGAAAACACCCTGCAGTACACATTTTGGTCAGTTAATGCTCATTATCATTGCTTCATTTAGTTGGTCAGTTACAGGGGTGCAAGCTCCAACAAAGCAAAGACAAAAAACTTTTGACATTTCAAAGTAAAAGAAACACGATGTTACATAAACATATGCTACCAAATGTCTGGATGGAAAGTTAAAAACATTTGGCTGGAAATGCTCCATAATGGCATTCACAACCGCAATGTTAATATTTCCGCCTGCGACTTCCAGTTTTGTGACCACTGCAGCAGGTTCAGCTGTGGCTGCTGGCTGGGATGGATAGAAATATTAAACTCACTGTCAGAGCTGGGGCCACTGTTTAGGATGCACAAAATGGCTGAAGCTGAATCATCACTCGTCCTTGAAAGTTTTGCCTTGGGCTTTTTGAAAAAAAATCAAAAGTTCTCTTTTGTAACAGTTTGAACAATACTACATGTATATGTAACAGAAATTATGTCCCTCTGTGGGTGCAAGAGTCAAGACAAGACTGACCAGTTCAAACACATTTTGAAATCAAACAAAACTAAAATCTTCATCATCTCTGCTCATTGCTTTACAGTAAAACAGAAATATCCCAGTATATATATATATTTTAATCAGAGATATTGTTTTTCAATAGTTACTGCAGTAGTCAATAGCCATTGCAAACAATACAGAAAAGGTCAGGGGTAATACAGCACCCTCACCAACTCCACTTCCCATGTCTGTGGTGTTAAATTTGCTATGGTGTAAGGAAGCACCGCCACAATAATCATCTTTGATTATCACTAGCCAAGCCCTAAAGTGAAGCTTGATTATGCTAAGATCATTTCCACTCTCTGTCAATGCAGTATCAATAAGGCTATAACTGAAAAACACAAATAGCATAGGAATGAAAAATGTGAATGTCTGTGATGAAATGGGATTTAATTTAAAAACATGTTAAATATTACATTTTGCATGAAGATCTCATTGAACCTCCATTTGTTGACCATCATCCTGGCCAGAGCCGGCATCAGAGTGGATCTACCGGGCTGGCATCTAACAGAGCATGGGGTGAGACTATCGATCGTGAACTATATTCATATGAGCAGGGGCAGACTGGGACTTTCTTTACCAGCTTGGTCATGGTTACGATGGGGTGGCTAAGGGGGTAAGGGGCGGGTATTTCATGGGGGG
>JBBPCX010000141.1:196736-209595 GCA_037974365.1 Hydrocynus forskahlii | reverse complement strand
ATATATATATATATATATATATTAATGTATATATATGTGTGTGTGTGTGTGTGTGTGTATATATAAAATTTTTATCACTAACGTACGTTAAGTACATTAGTGTACACAAATGTAAACATTCTGTAGAGCTTTTCTTGGTCCATTTATCATGTGTTTTCAAGTTGTGCTAGAAAAAATTAAGTCCTATGTTCTTCCTATATAAACTGTACTTTAACCCTCTTGTGGTTTACATTGTCCTCCAGAAGAAAGGATCTCTGGTTCAAGAGCAAAGAACTTCTCCGCCCATCAAAGAGAAGTCCAGCCCTTCTCCTCCGTCTGCTTCACCTCCTAAAGCTACCAAAGCCTCCTCCGCTCCGTCTGCCCCTGCTCTTCTATCTGCTCCTGCTCAAACTGCCCCTGTTGCGTCACTATTACCCCCAGCGTCTGCTGAAACTGCTCCAGCCCCGTCTCAGACTGTCCCTGCTGCACCTACACCTACCCCTGGATCTGCCCGAACTCAAACCGTCCCTCAGACTTCAGTCACCCAGCCTCCGACTGCTTCTGCTCCTACCCCTCAAAATACCCCTACCCAGTCCCAAACTGCCCCGGGGGCTAGTAAGTCTGTCGCTACAACACTGTCCTCAACTCTGACCCCTAGTTCTTCTCCTCACACAGCCCCAGTGCCTTCAGCAGTCCATTCTGGAGTCGCAGCTCCACCTGCTCCTGTTTCTAAACCTGCCCCATCCCAAGCTGCCCCAGGACCCACCACCGCCACCGCTCCTCCTCCAGTCGTCTCTCAAACGACTCCTGCACGTCTGAGCTCACCTTCCCCTAACACTGAAACTACCCCATTATCTGCCCCTTCCACTTTAAATACCCTGGCCCACTCTCAAACTGCCCCTGTCCTTTCCCAGACTACCTCGGCTCCCACCCAGGGTCCTGAACTTGCCCCTGTTCCATCTCAGACTGCCCCCAAAGCCATCTCTGCCACGGTACCTACCCTTCCCTCCTCCCTTATTACCCTCCCTTTGTCAGTTTCAGACCGCGAAGTGCCTCCCCAGGCGGCTCCTCCTCCAGCCGAGTATCCAGGTGCCTCTAGTACCCCTCCTGCCCCGGTTTCTGCCCCTGCCCTCAACCCACCTGCCCATGCACCGCACTCCATGACCCCTCCTGCCCACGGAAACGTATCCGCTGCCCCAACTCCCCAACTTTCCTCCCCTCTTGCCCCCTTTCACCTTGGTACTTACCCCATGATGCCTCCTTACCACCCTTACATGGCCCCTTCGCCCACATCTGCCCCCCTGCTGACTCCTCCCACTGCCGTTTCTTCTACCCCCACTCCGCCCTATTCTCATCCCTCAGAGCCACGCCCATACGAGCCTGCAGCCTCACCTGTTGCAGGTACGTGACCACCTCTGCTTCATTACAAGTGATGCCTCTCCGATACGTTCAGGAATTAGAGGATGGGTTTGTTAAAGAGATGTTCTGGTGAAAAATCTAATTTACAGCAGTTACATCACTCATAATTATAAAAGCAGTGTCAGAAGTGGCTTTCTTCAGTTTTGCTCTGGCGTTGGAAGGCGACCGTTCAGACATGCTGTAATCCATTAAACTCGAGTGATGGAACTGTGCTTGACCTCAGTCACCTAGAGCAGAGGTCCCCTCCCACCGGGCCGTGGACCGGTATCGGTCCGTGAGTCAGGTGGTACCGGGCCGCACAGAAAGACAGAATAAAAATATTTAATTTATTATCAGAGTCTGAAAGATCTTTTATTTTGAAAAAAAAAAAAAAACACTCGCCCCGGTTATGTGATATGGTACATCAGAAATGTAGCCCACAGGCTAGCAGAAAAGAGTAAAAAGTAAACGCACTTTGATTTTAGTTGTATCTGTACCGGTCCGTGAAAATACTGTCTTGCATGAAACTGGTCTGTGGCGCAAAAAAAACAAAACCAGCTAGAAGTATGGTGTTGCCATTCAGACATGGTTATCGATAAAATGAATTAAAAATAAGAATCTCAACTGTTTGTTACCTCGTAAAGCCCTTTATTCACCAGTAGGGTCAGAGGTAGGTCTTTCATTGAATCTGTCAGGGTGACGTGTGTGTTCCTGCAGGCGTCGGTCCCTCCGCGGTGCCCGGTGTCCTGCCCCACGGCCTGGCACGGCACCCCTCGCACGCTTTCCCCCTGGCATCATTTTCCCACCCGTACCCGGATCCGCTTTACCCAGGGTTTCCCCAGAACGACAAAGACGAGCCGGGACCGCTTCCACCTTTATCCTTCCAACGCACTGGAGAAGACCTGCCCAAAGGTAGAGGCCTCCTGTCTGTTCTACTGAGAGGAACATGACTGAGGTGGAATTACGTTATGTTAAATAAAATATCTGTTAAATTATAATTTGGATGCTAAAACGCTCTTCCTTTGAGTATTTTTTACTCTTGATGCGTGAAGACATTTTGTCCGTGTTTCTCTTTTGCTTTCAGATACGAGCGTCCTGAGATTCTTCTTTAACCTTGGGGTTAAGGTAAGGCTTTATTTGTGTGTGCTCGTCTTTACCATAACATTGTGATGAGTAGATTTAAATTCCAACTAAAAATGATCAGTATTGGTCATTTTAAACCAAAGGGCTGGGTCGATAAGGAGCTAATCAATAAATCTGTACGGATTCATCAATGAATTGGAATAGTTAAGTGTATATGGGCCTGTTTTGAATGTGCCAGAGGGGTCGGCGATAGCTAAGGTCTCAGATTTAGGGACCAAAAGAAAGGTCACCAATTGGCTGATTGTGGTTTGTTTGCTCCTTTTAATCTTCAGAGAAAAACCTTGAACTTTTTACATCTCTACATCGGTATCTGCATCTTTTGAAAAATGATACATCACTATTACTACTCTGGGACAAATTTTGTTCGGGATTATAGTTTCTAGTTGTCATTCTTATGGCAGTTATTATGAATTGTCAATAAATCTGTGATCTCAGCCCGAGCTGTATGATCTTTTAGTGTCCAGTAAGTACAGTGTAGATGCATCAAGTAAACTGACAGTTAAGGAAGTGCTTTATCATATTCTGAGCTGTGTTTTTATTTTGGGTTTTTTTTGTCCCCATTAAAGGCCTTCACTTTCCAGACGGTGACTCCATGCACGTACCTGGCACCGCTGTTCCATGCCTACCAGATGCATCTCAAAGTCCCTCCCCCTGCAACCTCCTCTAATCCCTACAATTCACAGTGGCAAGCAGAGAACCCACCCTCCATGCTCCCACTGAGCTCCATCCCTCACCACTCCCACGTTCGGCTGCCGATCGGACCGGGCGGCGGCCCTGTTGGACATTATGAGATGCGAAACGTGGTCCCTGGTCCCCCTCCGGTGGAAGCTGGGGGTTACGGTGGCCACCGTCATTCTGTGCCTGTGCACATGCCTCCTCAGCCTTGGTCTGTCCCCCCTCCAAACGTCTATGCTGGAATCTACACTCCTTCCCCTGCCGGTCAGTATTCTGCCCCTCCCTGTCCGCCCCCGAGTGGTCAGCCTTATCCTGGGGGGCACCAACCGCACCCAGTCCCGCCGTCCCAACATCGCGGGCTGGATATCGCCGTGGTGCCCGGTACGGACCGAGGCGAAGGGGACAGCCAGAGGTCCTCGACTCCACAGATGGAAAAGTCTGTTCGCTTACCCGGCGGCCGACTGCAGTCCGGGGGCACCAAGCCTGCGGAGCTGCAGCGGGGGGGCGGCGCGAGTCCAGTTGTTCAGATGGTCTCTTTTGGCAGCGCACCGAGCGAAGAAGTCGTATCGACCACATTAGCTGCTGAAAACAAAAGAGAAGACACCACGAGCTTTCAGGGCGGAGCTTCCTTAGGCCTGGCCACGCCTGTCCAATCAAACCCCCTGGCTGAAGAGTGGCACCCAGAGGAGGCGGGGTATGGCGATACAGATCTGAGAAGTGGGCGGTCCTACTACAATCGATCCTTCAAGGCAGGGGGGAGGCGGGGTCAGGAAGACAGAGGAGGAGCGTTCAGGGGGCGGAGCTCAAGAGGCCGGAGAGATTACGCTGGGCGGGGCAAACCGAACACCCAGCCGTTTTACAACAGAGGATATGCGAGGGGAAGGGGGCGGGGCTACGTTCAGCACTCTAACTCCAGGGAGGCGGGATACGCAAGCGGCCAGTTTGCGCCCGCAGCCGAAACCTGATGCGCACAATTCTGTTAGATTTACTTTTAATTCTCTTAAACTAGTGAGGTGTTGTGTTTTTAAATTGGATGAATTGTTTTTTCTTTGTTTCTAATTTAAATCTTGAGTTTTCCTCTGCTGTGTGTTCACACCCTCCCATCCACCGTGTGCATTCGTTTGCATGTCTCTTTCGATTGTAATAAAAGTTTGAACGCGAAGGCGGCGGCCTCGTTCCTTCTCTGTGCACTGAAGGCGTGGACTTGAGCACTTTCTGGACAGCACTGACCTCCGGGCCACACGGAGCCGAAATCTCACTGCTGGCGCGAATGTATTCAACCTCGATCAAAACTGGACTCTAGACGAGGATCGCAAATGCCTTGTTTTTGTTTACCGCTCGCCTGTCTTTGCTGTAAATACGAGCCGTCCTCGGCGTGGGCCGCCTGCCCCCTCCCGGCGGGAGAGCCGTCCCGTTCCTTGTAGATGGAACACGTGGTTCTCTGATTTTAGTTACTGAATATAAATGCTGTAGAATTCCTGGATCTTTCTCCACTTACAAACTTGGGTATGTTTCAGAACAGGGGCTGTTCCGTAGAAAGTAATTTCTGTACCGAGCGGGTCTTGGATGCAGGATGAAGACAGGTACTGCCTTCATGCTGTCAGGAGAATCTGAGGCAGCTCTGGGTTACGGAGAATTACTGCACCACAGATTTTACCGTTGCAGGGTCACCATAGTTGTCCAAAGGGGCCTTTGTGACGGCTCTAACCAAACAGGAGCACATCGTAACCAATCCGTCTTCGGAAGACTGTGGAATCGCATATGCTTTTGCTTGATTAACGTCCAGAGACTGGTGAGCCCTGCTCTGGGGTTCCGTCTCTCAGTGCTGGAGCTTAAGTCCTGCCGCTCTGCATGTATATTCGGTTTCCTCGCTCTACAGCGCAGTTTAACACTAACGGCAGGCTGGTCAGGATTGAGAATGCGAGTTTCGGTACAGGGAGGATCTGGCAGCCTGAGGAGCCCCAGTCAGTCCTGCAGTCCTGCCTCAGCCGTCTTCATTTCTCTAAAGAGTTGCACCTTCTGTGTGTCACTAGTACTGTTAAGACACATTTTCCTTTACGTGGGCTGTGGTATAGAAATGAAACTGTCCTTCTTAAGTGTTTGTGTGTTCTGTTGTTACTTGAGTGCCTACCATTGTTCCAGAAACCAAAGACCTTAGGATGCAATTTTGATATGGAATTTTAATAAATGCAAAAACATTCATGAGTCTTGTCTGATTTCTCCCCCCCCTCCCCCCCCCTCTCCCTCCTCAGTGATAATCTGGCTATATATGCTGTTGAAGATACTTCAAACCACGAGTCACGGTGATACTGCAGATTTAATGAAAACAGCATATTTATACAATTTCTCCCTGAAAATAACTGATCTGGAGCTAAATGTGTAGTTGAAGCTTATGTAACCTCAGTGATTAATACAGTGCTAACAGCCAGTTGCACGTTCACCTCAAACTGTGGAGGTGTTGGGTAACCTCTGATAATCGTTAATTCAGTTTCTGATGTGTTACAACTCAGTTACTTACAGACGTGCGCTTAAACCAGGAGCAGTGATGCCAAAACTATGTAATGAATCAGAAAAAAAACAACACTTTAGACTCTTGAGAAACTGGTTATTTAATAAGATGTATCACATGGTATAATGATTAAAATATTTATTCAAAATATACAGGTGTTTGGCGCGTTTCTCTCCATCAGAGCACTTTGTGACCATTAAAAACATCCGAAATTCTAACTGGTCACCCAGAAACCGAAGTCTTTCTAGGTCCCTGAATTCTTGAACGGCGTCCTCTCCCGCGGCCTCTCCAGCACTAAACACCCGGACCGCCTCCGACCCGCTGGCATGAAGAGGCCAGGGCAGAGGACGACGGTTCTGAGTTTCTGGAACTGAACCCTCGGGTTCTGAACGGTGGAGAAGATGCAGTCAGTGTTGAAAGTAAACGGTCCCAGTACTTCATCCTCCCGGATGAGGTCACTGTCTGGAATTTTATATATTTTTTTATTTATTTAGTTTTTTTTTGTTGTTTTTTTTATTGGACCCTTCCGTTTCAGTCGTCTAGGAAGAAGTAGTTGCCGCTCTTCTTTTGTTCCACGTCCTGAGGGAGAATGAGAAGATGATCACCGAATGCATTTCTGAACAGAACCGCAGAGAAATGAGCGGCGGCGGATACGGTAACTACAGTGGTTGCTATGGAGCTGCTAGGTGGTTACCATGGTTTCTCCGGTGAGGCCTAATGTAAATACATGGGTGTAAAAGAGAGGGGTGGTGCGATAACATGCAAAATAAAGACGAGATTTTACTGTAAAAGTGTAAAGTGACCGTTTGTCTTACGTGAATATACCACAGCAGTGTGTGAAATTCTTTCTCTCTGCATTGAACCCATTAAACCCTCTGAACCCTCTGAACACATTGAACCCATTCACCAAGTGAAGCAGCAGGCAGTCGGACACGGCGCCCGGGGAGCAGAGTGTGGGGACGGTCTTTTGCTCAAGGGTACCTCAGTGGTGTCACTAGCAGTCCTGGGATTCGAACCCTGAACCTTCAGATTGCAAGGCCAACTCCCAAACCACTAGGACCCTGTCTGTACTCCATGCCTACAAACTGTCACTCAACATGCAGTCCCCTCCTCTCCACCTGTCCCGACGCCACCAGAGCCCGTGTTCGTACCTTAATGGAGTTGAGCTTGTTGATTCTTGGTCTGAAGTTGTTGGGGTCTCTCCTGAATGTGATCTCCAGCTGCGCCAAGAACTTGTTCATCCCAGCCAGCAGAGTCTGTGGCCTGTTCAACACAGGCAATACGTACAAACACCCACGGTGAACCGTCTGCAGTGCACTGCTCAGGATTAGAGCTCTCACAGCTGCGCCAAACGTCTTATTGTGAACAACATTTATAATACATTTATTAATCACCACAGAGATGCTAAGAACGTAACTCAGTACATTCTCAGTAACTTAATTCAGTATTCGTTACGGTGCACTGAATGAATGTTTGCCATGTACTGAAGTTGATTTGGAAATGATTTGGCATTCAGAACGCTACTAAACACTTCGCTACTACTCTACACCTTTCTCGAACAGGAGGCGCTGCCGCTCTCGGCTTGCTGCTTTATCCTAAAACGGCGTTAAAGAAAGCAGTTTCCTACGTGTTGGCCGAAGTGTTCTTTGAGGGAACGCCATCGAACACGATGACTCGGTCCGCCAGGTAGGTGGCCATGATGAAGTCGTGCTCCACAACAAACGCTGTTTTCTTCGCATGAAGAATGAATCTGTGAGGAACAGCAGCAGGAGACTCTTTGGTCATAAGCCGTGAAGACAGTGAGCAATAAAGAGGGCAACAGAATGGGATCTGAACAAGAACAAGAAGTTGTGTGTGTGTGTGTGTGTACATATATATCACATCCATTCACCCATGTACGCATGTGTCTGTGCAATAATGTGTTTGTGAGTTTTCACACTTCCTGTGATGATTTTGTTACCGTTTGATGACTCTGGCTGCCATCAGACGCTGCTCTGAGTCCAGATAGGCCGACGGCTCGTCGATCAGATAAACATCAGCCGGCTTTCCCAAACACAGAGCCAGAGCGACTCGCTGCAGCTCCCCGCCAGACAGGTTCTGAACCTACACACACGGGAAAACCACAGTGAGACACACAGGACACCCGCGACTGGCGGGGACTGCGTTTGGGTTTGTGTGTGCTAGTTGTCATGGCAACTCACATCCTGGTCTATGATGCTCTCGATCTGCATGGGCTTCATGACGTCCGTGACGAACTGGGGGTGTGTGTACGCATCTCTGATCTTCTCATGCAGCAAAGCGCGGACGCTGCCCTAAAAACCACACACACACACACACACACACACACACACACACACACACACACACGTGAACACTCTCGCAGCACTAAAGATCTCTGAATAAAGTGGTGAAGGAAAGAAGAGAGTCGTTTATCCACCACGTGAAATCACACATATGTGGTGTGTTTTGCCATTTGATCGTATGCGATTTTACTTTATAGCACTGGAATATCCTAAATACACCATTTACTGGTTTTAAATACATAAAACACACAGGAGTTGATCACTGGATGTGGATCTGATGGTGCAGCCATCCTTTTGCTGAATGTTCTTAACATGCAAAACACAACTGTACAACAGAGAGACGGCGCGGCTTCAGAGGGAACCGTGCTGAGGTCAGACTCACTTTGAACTTGGGACTGATCTTCTGAGGTTTGTAGCTCACGTTCAGGATCGGAACTTCACCTACAAACACACAAATCACATCAGCGATGCTCCGAATGCGTCCCGAGGCGCTTTAAGACGGTGCTTTCAGGTCTGTATGTGAGTGCAGGGGAGCGTTACCTCCTCCGTCGGGTTTGAGACCCCCTGCCAGCATTCTGATAAAGGTGGTCTTCCCAGTTCCTGCAGAGAGAAACAGATTCTCCTTTAATTCTCTGTTCTGACTCTCACACAGCCTCTGATCCTCCGCTCGCCCTCACCGTTCTCCCCGAGCATGACCATGATCTCCGAGTCGGTGAACTCCCCCTCGGTGATGCTCAGGGTGAAGTCTCCCATGCGCTTGGTCATGTTGGGGTACTGATAACGGCACATCTTCTTCACCTCCTCCTCCGCGGCCGTCTCCGCCACCTTAAACACCAGGGAGGTCTCCCGGAAACGCAGGTTCTCCGTCGGGACGTAGCCATCCAGGAAGATGTTGATCCCTGGGGGGGGGGGGGGAGGGAGAGGATGAGTGAGAACGCGAGACCCTGTGGATCCGTTTCTCTGGCTGTTAATGCCGGATGTTAATCACCTTCTCGAACGCTGAAGGGCATGGTGACGACTCCATAAGCGCTGGGCACGCCATACAGACAGCAGATAAAGTCAGACAGATAATCCAGAACACTCAGATCATGCTCTACCACGATGATATACCTACAGACGGGGGGGGGAAATCAAACAATGTGATCAAATAAAAACTATTTGATGATCGTTCAGTATTTTGTAGCTTCTTAGTCACACTTTACTAACAATAGTAGACTCATATCATGAAAAAAAAAAAACATTCCTTTGCTTTTTATATTAAAGTTTGAAGGGAGGAGCCAATGAAGGATTGGCTTTTCAGGCAAAGGATCACTTAATCTCTGTATTAACTATTTGACAATCCTCTGAAGATCTCTAGATGCAATACCGCCACCTTCTGGCAGTAATCCGGCAGTACAGAGACGCACGCTCACCTGTCCGGTGAGATGAGGGACCGGATGGTGATGGCAGCTCTCAGTCTCTGCTTCACATCGAGATAACTGGACGGCTCATCAAACATGAAACTGCGAGGAGAGAGAAACGTCAACACGACTACAGACAGCGGAGTCGCACCCAAACCTGTAGATCAATTTACTGCTTTAGTCAAAGAAGAAAAGAGGAAAAAGATAAAGCAGAAAAGGCCGATTCTGAGAAGAGGAGGACAAAACTGATAGGAAAAGATTTAAAAAAAAAAAAAAAAGATAAAGGGACTAACATGTCCGCTCTCTGGATGCACACGACTGCGCAGGCGAACCTCTGCAGCTCTCCTCCGGACAGGTCCTCCACGTTACGGTCCCGCAGGTGCAGCAGATCTGACCAATCACAGAACAGACACACTCAGACCCGCCCGTCCGTACTCGGGCCCGGTCCGTCTCTCAGAGACGTTTATAATAGCTGCTCTACTGATACGTACCTAGCTGCTCACACACCAGCTCCTCCGTCTTAGTGTCGTCCTTCCTGCTCAGGATGGCTCCTACTGACCCCTGCAGGCAGAAACAGGAGTTACAGCTCATCAGCACCAGGGACGAGCATCAAGTCAAAGTCAACTTTATCATCTGCTGACACACAGCATTTTTAGGGAAACGCCTTCCAATTTTGGGAGTCTAGAACGGAGTCTCTCTGCAAGTGTGCATGTATTCTTCTAAGTCTTTACCTTCACGGTTTTGGGGATCTGGTCGACATACTGCGGCTTCACGATGGCCTTCAGGTCGTCCTCCAGGATCTTGGTGAAATAGTTCTGCAGCTCAGAGCCTCTGAAGTAGGCCAGAATCTCCTGCCAGTCCGGAGGAGCCTGGAAACCACAGATAGTGACACACACACACACACACACACACACACACACACACACACACAGAAGAGATAGAGCATGGACCTCAGAATTATCTTCAAACACCAGCAGTGGTGTGACCAGATATGGCCTCATGGAGTGAATACCTATTGTCTTAAATATATATATTAAAACACACAGGTACAGTCTGCTGTATCTTTATTAGATAAATACAACTTTGCTATGTATGTTATAATATGAAGACAAAACTATATTTTTGTATTATATTGTACTATATGCTATATTATATAGCCCCTGACTTTCAATAGAGACCTAAATCTCCATGAAACGTGTCTTTATGTGCGACTCACATCATATTTGCCCAGGTTGGGTTTCTGTTTTCCTGCCAGGATTTTCAAAGCGGTGGACTTTCCGATCCCGTTAGTGCCCACCAGCCCCAGCACTTCTCCTGGACGCGGGATGGGCAACCTGCCATGGGACATTAATCAGATATATACATTCACACACACACACATATATTCATACACACACATGGAGAGATATATCCAAAAGCTGACATATGGGGAAATTCAATGTAACTCATACATAAAAGCATTTCAGCTACTCTGAAAATCCCAGTTCTTCTCTATGGGCTTCAGAATCAACTGATCAACTGAATTAAATGTGTGAGAAAGGTATGTGTTGAATCTGAGGCTCTAAATCGTTATAAATGTAATTGTGCTGAACCAAAATTTAAAAAAATTCCATTAAAAAACACCATGTGTCAAAGTAATTAAATATTTACATTTAAAACGATGAATTATGATGTATTTATGCTAAACTAACAGTAAGCCTGAAATTAGGATGGGCACCGTGTTGATGCTGCGGTAAATTACTTCAACATGTTTTTCTGAGAATATCCTGAGGACTTTGTGTCCTGATAAACTGAATATTTCATTACAAGAGCAAAATTAGTTCAGCTGGATTCAGTGCGGTTCTGTACGGGAACTGAAACCTCTGTATTTGTGGTTTAACAGTATTTTTTCATGTGGTGTATTTTTTATACTAGCACTAATGTCTTTAAGCTGCCACAGTGTCCAAAAGAGCGTCTACCTGTGCAGTTTGAAGGAGTTGGCGCAGTATCTGTGTGTGGTTTCCTTCTCCAGGTTACTCGGCAGGTTTACGATCGACAGAGCACCAAACGGACATTTCTGGGAAACCACAAAGAAACGGAACCTCTGTACGTTTACTACAATCATAAATACAACCATTTCTTTTTTAAATTACTACAATAATAAAATACAAAAATAAAACAATTGCTATAGAAATTCAAAAATGATCCTTATAATAACTACTTTTAACATTAGGATTAGTGCTGCGCAATACATCTCCTGTTAATCGTTACTGTGATATCCGTCTCTGCAATACTGATCTCACAGTAGCCTCTAACCAATCACAGAGCTTCTGACTGGGTGACCAATCACAGCTCCAGGTGAGTTACTGGCTGTTCTGACGAATGGAGGTCTTCAAGAAATCCAACAAAAGTCAGAAATTTAACCATTAAAGGTGATGGTGCATAAATGGGCGGAGCTAAACTGCTATAACCTGAATAAGGTAATTACATGTGCTGTGTGTGTGACATCACAAACACAGATTTGAAAACTAGCTGTTTTTGCGTCTTATTTTCCGTAACATGGACGGTAAGGATGAGGGAGTAAATGTACCATTGGAAACAATATTTACAGACTAAGTCTTTTTGCTTCCAGAAAAGTGATACGGACCCTTTAATATCTTGATAGGCATCACAGTCACAATACGCAGCAGTAAAACAGCAATACTAATATTTTGTCCATATTGTGCAGCCCTAATGAGGACCATATAGGACGCAAGTGTGCGACAGTGTAATCTACTCCGATCAGTTAAGAGGAACACTAAGTGACCACAAGCAGTGGTCAGTTACCTTGATGCAGATACCGCAGCCTATACAGAGAGACTCGGAGATCCACACGATCTTACTCTGCGGCGTGACTTCGATACACAGCTTGCCTGAGGGCAACACACAGAAGAGAGCCTTTTATTATGACGTGTACAAGAAGAACAAGGGGGCGCTCTCTGCCCTGTCGGGGTGTGTGAGGCTCTTACCCATCCGCACCACAGGGCAGCTCTTCTTGCACTCCTGCCGGCATTTCTTCGGCTTGCACTTGTCGTGGTTCACGATCGCGATTCTCGTGTTCTTGTCGGCCATCGCGCCGGTGACGTGCGGCGGGCAGACGGCAGAGAAGCTCGGTTTAGAAAGAGAGGGCGTCTACACCTCGCTGGAAATGAGGAGAGAAAGAGATGCTCCACTCAGTAAACACAGATCACTGCCTTCCATCAAAGTGTAACTAATATTTAAATAATAAAACGGTGTGATGATGTTTGTTGTGTATTGTTCACTCTGAAGTCAACATATCTGACAGCAAAAACAGTTTATATCCCCCCCCCATTCCTTCATATTCCACTTCCAGAGATCCAGACTCTCTTGTATGTCACTGTGTTCTTGAGGAACAGTTCTCCAGGCTTCCTGAAGGACTTTCAGAGACTCTCGTTTCCAGTCCAGTCCCTGAA
>JBBPCX010000140.1:47214-61789 GCA_037974365.1 Hydrocynus forskahlii | reverse complement strand
GAGGCCATAATAACTGAAGCAGATGCGCAGGCTGCAATAATCGCCCTCTTCCTTCTTCTCCGCCTCAAAATCATGGTCTTATTTGGCGAATTTTGCGTATATCGCAGAGCTAGCATTAAGCATATTTCGTGTTCGTCCATCTTGGCTACTGTGTGGTGTAACAACCCCCTTTGCTATGGCAAGTGTAAACAAGCAAATCAGATATGGGTCACAATTTAAAAAAACGTGTAAACAGAAGGTTAAAAAATCGGATATAGGCAACAAATCAGAATTGAGCATCAAGACCTGCAGTGTAAACAAGGCCAAAGTCAAATTGAGGTGAACATCATCTTACTGATCAGGAGATGTTTAGCTGCTCTGCAGTCAGGAGCAAATACAAGAACAATTCAGAACACAATGTAACAGATTGTTGAATTTTTGTGTGGAACGGTGACACACAAACATAAAAACACATAGCAACAGGTAGAACTGTTAAAAAAAACTTTGCCACTAAAGGGTTATTAAAAAATATCAGTTTGCCAGTGGAATGGCCACTAGGAGGCCTACAGAAGGAGGCATCATAAATACTCAGTTAACTATGACCAGGGCCAAACAAAAACAAGGTCAAAGGGTTAGATTTTAACTGCAGACCATCTTTAAGAATGTAATGTCCTCCCACTGTAAAGTTATGGGCTTAATAAAGAGAGGTTTTAATGTTGTGACAGTCATATGATACTATCTTAATCTCTTTCAGATGTGAATTTTTAAACTAATTTTATACTAAAAGGCCTGACTGGCCTCAGTCTGTTTTTATAATGTACTACAGCCAAAATATGTTTGTAGGTACAAATGTGTGTGTGTATGAATGTGTGTGTGTATGTCTGTGTGTGTGTGTGTGTGTGTGTGTGTGTGTGTGTGTGAACAATCGGAGGTAAATACGCGAGAGACAGCCCATTTGTTTTGGGGCGGTGGTGATGCATTGTTGTGCAGCGAGCAGCACATTTTTACTGGTGCCGGGCCTGAGAGAGCCAGTGACTAATGCACAGCTCACCACTGTCCACTCTGTCCGCTATTTTTATTATCCTTTCTCTCTCTCTCTCTCTCTCTCTCTCTCTCTCTCTCTCTCTCTATCTTCTCTATCTCTTCTTCTGTCTGTCTTTGTCTCTAACTTTTTTCTCTCTTATCTCTTTCTCTCTCTATCACTCTCTCTTTTCTCTTTTCTCTCTCTAACACTCTTCCTCACAATATATCCTCTTCTCTCTCTCTCTCTCTTTTTATTTTTTATTCAGCTCTCTGACTGAACAGACAGGCTGTACATTCATTTTATGCTCTTTCCATCAGTCTGTCATCTTTTAGACTCCGCCCAATTTCCCACGTCTGTCTCAGTCACTGTAAAACTCTCAGACCCATAAAGCCACGTGGCACAAGGAGTGAAGGGGGGGGGGGGGGGTGAAGAGAACTAAAAGAGAAAAGAAGAAAGAGAGAGCACAGTGACAGATATTTATTGTAGGAAAGAGGGAGACGAGAGAGAGAAAGAAAATGATGGAAAGGCAGGGAGGGAGAGATTCTGGGAGAAAAACAAGAGAGAAGGAGGGAAAGAGAGTGTGTAAAGTAACCCATATAGAAGGAAAACATGGTGACAGAAAAGGACAGAGAGTGAGAACATGGGTAGAAGAGGAGACAAAAGGGGGGGGGACAGTAAGACAAGTGTAAGAAAATGAGAAGTGAGGAAGGAGATAGTTAAGGAAGCAGGTGAGATGGAGAGAAAGAGAGTGTAAGACAGACAAAGAGAGAGAGAGAAAGAGGCAAAAGAAACAGTGAGAGAAAAATAAGCAAGAGAAAGATAGCATGGGAGGGAGTGAAGGAAGAGAAAAAGAGAGCTAGAAAGAGAGGGTGGAATAAGTGAGACAAGAAGGGAAAGAGGTAGAAGGCTGATGAAGACTAATAGATGGGGGAAATGGCGGAAAAAGGAGTGAGTGAGAAAAAGAGAGAGAGGAAAAAGAAGTGGTGAAAGAGAAAAAGAATGAGAGAGATGGAGAGCGTGAGTAAAGATAGTGGGAAAGAGTGAGAGAGAGAAAGAGAGTGAGAGAGAGAGAGCAGTAAAAGGGGGTTAAACAGAGGACAGATGTAAATCCAGGTTTGTGTGGCAGAGCCGCTGCTGGAAGTCGGTAAAAGCAGCTTCGCAAAACTGTGATTCACCAAAGCTGCTAAAATTATCCTCCCTGTGGGCCCTGGGGACCGCGGCCCTTTACATGCCTTTAATTCAGCACAGGCTCCTGGACAGGCAGCTATAATGGGGGCCTCTATTCTTTATTCTGCAGACCGTGGTTTGAGTTATGGAGCTGCCTCGTTAGCAGTTAGAGAGGCCTCACTCTAGGCTTGGCCAGCGCTGGGCTTTTAGTGCCGACCTGGCACCTCTTGCTCTAATCTCTCACACTCACGCCCCCCCCCACCCAATTGGTCCACACAGGTCCTAAAATACTGGTCTTTTTATTTGCTTGGGAACACTTTCACTGACCACACATAGGGTGGGAAGTATATAATTAGCAGCGACAGTAAAGTGGAGCTTTGATCAGCATTTTGAAAAATGAGCATGCAGATACAGCAGAGGGAAAGTAAAGGTTCACAGATGCCAGATTGAAGGCCAAGTCAGGATAAAGACATAAAGATAGAGAACAAAGTGTTGTACTGTAATTTAGCTGAGTAAACAAAGATAACGTTAAAGGTAGGGTAGTTTGGGTTATGCTATGTTAGGTTATGTTAGGTTTGGTAAGCTAGGCTTTGCTAGGCAAGGCTTGGTTAGGTTAAGTTAGGGTAAGCTAGGTTAGGTTAGGTTAGGTTGGGTTAGGTTAGGCTAAGCTATGCTAGGTTATGTTGAGCTATGTTGGGCCTCTGGCCTGGAATCACTGGGGGTCGACAGGTGTGTCTTTTTGGGGACAGGAACAAGACAGAATGTTTTCCAGAGTGTTGGGACCCTCTGTGGTTTCAGACTCAGGTTAAAGATTAGATTCAGAACTCCACACAGCTGGGCAGCACAGCACATGAGGGCCCTGCAACTGATCAGGACTCAAGTCTACACAGAGGGAGAGAGAGACACAGGCTGTGGGTATAGGAGAGAGAGAGGAGGAGAATGGAATAGGTTAGAAGAAGAAATAGGGCCGTCAAATGTACAGGTTCAGGGCCTTGGCACGTTGCACTTTCCCATCTATCATAGCACCTCTCTTTTGTTTATGACCAGTGATGGCCCTCATTCCATTCTACTCCTCCCTGGTATTGTTTTCTGAAAGTTTGCTATCCATCTTTCTCCTCTAGCAATTTTTTCCCTCAGTGATCTTTTTAAGATCCCTCTGCAGCAGTCTCAACTTGTCTTTATTACCATTTCTGAACACCATGATTTTACCCATAGTTGTTAGGAATAGAGCGTACACTTTTTTTTGGGGGGGGGATTGGGGGATGACAGTATTCACACAGAAGTTAATGTATTCTAAAATGCAGTCCGTCAAACTGTCCATATCATCTCCATGGGTTCTGCAGAGAACATTCCAGTTAGTAGACTCAAAGCATCCGTGCAGTCTTCTCTGCCTCCCTTGTCCATCTAGTCACAGATTTCTCAACTGCAGGTTGCCTCTGAACAGCAAGTTTGTAAAGGGGCTGGAGGTGGACAAGGTTATGGTCAGCCCTGCCCAGGGAAGGGAGAGAGATGGATTTGTATGTCTCAGTAGCACTGGCATAGAATAAGTCCAGCATTTTACTGTTTCTGGTCTTGCAGCAAACATATTGCTTAAAGGTAGGCAGAATAGTGAAGAGTGTGATTAAAATCCCCAGAAATAGCAATGAAAACCTCAGGATTCTGAGTCAGGAGGGCTGCTGTCTCAGAGCTGATAACGCCACACGTATGACGTAAACAACAAGATAATGACTAGGGAAAATGCTCTGGGCAAATAATGGCCGAAGACCAAATGCTAACAGTTTAATATGTTGCATGCTCATCCTAAATCTTAATGTGACTGGGAGAACACCAGAGAGTGATGACTTAAAGTCCTCCATCCCTTTTGTTTTCGCTTCTGCTGGAGTCTCTGTCTGCTCATACACACTGAAAACCATTTAAATCTACAACAGCCATGTTGTAGCCATGTCCCTGGTAAGCACATAACACCATTCTACTGGAAATAATTCTCTCTTTGTGTTAGCACCAACAGCTTGTCCATCTTATTTACCAGAGACCTTACATTCACCATCACTATCAGTGGAAGAACTGTCATCTGCATCTGCTGTCATCCTCTCCCTGCTCTACAGCAGCAATAGTTCTTATTAATCTCTGGGGGATCCCATGTTGAACGCTGGCATGGCTGTGCTGCCTGAACCCCACCATCTGATCCTAAGAGTAAACAATGGAGCTGCATGGCATGGAAGTCATCACAGAGGAGCATAGAAGTAGTTAAAAGTTTAGCAAGAGTCATCTGCAAGACGAGTCCAATATTAATAAATACTTTTAACAAAAATACAAATCCTCCTAAATACAAATCCTCCTGAAATAAAAACTAAGCTTAAAATAAATGAGAAGAAAAAAAAGAAAGAATGGTTTGGCAAAATTAGGCTAGGTTTGGTTAGATTGTGTTAGATTAGATTAGGCTAGGTTAGGTTAGGTTGCATTAGGTTAGGCTAGGTTAGGTTGGGTTAGACCAGGCTATGTTATGTTAGGTTAGTTTTGGTGAGGTTAGTCTATATTATTTTAGGTTGGCTAAGGTTGCATTAAATTAGCCTAGGTTAGGTCAGAATAGATTACGTTGGGTTTGTTAAATCAGGCTTGGCTAAAATAGGTTAGATTAGGCTAGGTTAGGTTACATTAGTCTATGTTAGGTTCTGTTAGGCTGCATTAAACCTACATAGATTAGGCTAGGTCAGGTTAGGCTAGGTTAGGTTTGTTAAGTTAGGCTTGGCTAGGTTAGATTAGGTTTAGCTAGGCTAGGTTAGAGTAGATTAGGTTATGTTAGGCTACATTAAGTTAGATTAGGTTACATTAGACTAGGTTAGGTTATGTTTGGTTAGGCTAGGATAGGGTAAGTTAGATTAGTTTAGGTTAGGTTAGTCTATGTTATATTAGGTTCGGTTAGGTTACATTAAGTTAGTCCTTTACATCCTCTACACAGACGACTGTCGATCTGAGATGGACAACCATCATATTGTGAAGTTTGCAGATGACACAGTTATTGTGAGCTTGCTGAAGGACGATGAAGCATCACATGGTTCTATCATAGACTACTTTGTCAACTGGTGTCAGGAAGCTCTTCAAATATCCATTAGCTAGAACCAAAAGATATAAACAGTCCTTCATACCTTCTGCTGTCTAGTTACTGAACTCCACTAGGAAACAGAGATAACTTCTATACCCCCCCACCACAATTCATTTTGATTTATTCTATTTGTCTATTTATCTGTTCTATTTATTCTTTTGCTTGTGCTTTGTAATGTTTGTGGAAATTTGTGTGTATGTGTGTGCCATTTTTGTGTATGTGTGTGGACCTGATAGATAATCATACAGAAAGAAAAACAGAAAGAAAGACTTTACTGAAGGCTAGTGCTCATGAGTCCACATGTCCTTTTTGATATAAGTCAAGTTTAAGTAAGCTACAATCAGCTGTCGGGAAAGTGTTACCGGAAATGTGAATGTAAACACTTTCTCTTAGGAGGAAAAAGCTTCCAAGTGAAAGTTTTGCTGTCTGATTCAGCGTTTGCCAAATTCCTCACCTGTAGATGATGGTGTGCTCATCTCTGCTTTTGCACTCTGTCGTTATTTTCTTTTCTCTTTTCGACCACCCCCTCTCTGAGAGAAGTGGTGTGGTCCAGTAGCAGCCATCCATCCATCTCTGTCAACAGCCTAAAATGATAAGGCCAATTAAATGAGGGAGGTAATTTGCCCTTGGGTCACCAGAGAAGGTGTCCATCGAATAGGAATGAGAGGAAAACAGAGGAAGAGGAAGGTCCTGGGGGAGGACCGGCCTGATCAGAAGATGTAACAGAGACAGCTGAGATGGGACTGGAGTGAGAGCGATTTGTGACTTCAATTCAATTTACATTTCTATGTTCCTCCCATAAATGCATCTTTTTTTCTAAATACTGGACTGAAAGCTGGTTTATTCAGCAAATAGTGGGGTAGCTGGTGGCCTAGTGATGGGGGAGTTCACCCTGAGATCAGAAGGTTGTTGGTTCATATCCTTGGACTGAGGTACCCTTGAGCAAGGTACTGTCCCGACACACTGCTCCCTGGTAGCCCCTCATTGGTGGCAGCCCCCTGCTTCACTTGGTGAATGAGTTAAATGCAGAGACAGAATTTACATTGTTCACACTGTGGGGCCACTTAGAAATATGTGAGTGAACAAGTCCGTGCTAAGCTGCATAGAAAGGCTTCATGTCAAAATGTACATGTCATGCGTCAGGCTAATATTGATTAGCTATCCAAAGAATAGTTTTGGATAGTAATATAGTAATATTACCATAAATTATCCTAAATTTTATCTCAAAAACCCCAATTCTTCTTTAACACTGCAACCCAGCAATACCATCTGGGAAGTGTCTGATTGGCAATTGCATCATTTTCCTGCAGGAGAATGATCCCATACACTGTTAATGCAATCAAAGTGCCTCAGTAGAAAAATCACAATGGACCACTGTCAGTCATGGGTCGGCCTCCTCAAAGCCCAGATATCAACTTTTCTGAAGCAGTATAGTATCGTCTTGCCAGAGAACGTAACAAAAGGCAGCTAATGTCCAAAAAAGAGCACTGGAATGTCCTTCAAGAAGCCTGAAGAACTTTTCCAGAAGATACTTAAAGAAATGACAAGATAGTGTGTCTAAGAGAGTTCAGGCTGAGGCAATTTTGAACCAAAAATTGAGGCTTACTCATCTTAGCCAGCTATGCTTAGCATATCAGTCATAATGTCAAGGAAGAACACACATATCCCCAAGTGTGATTATAAATATCTTTGAAGATATGAGAGCATGAAGTTAAGGCGTCATTGTTTATTTTGCAACAGGTGATGAGCAGGATGATACAGGTAGATCAGATACAATAACACAGATGGTTTATATACCAATCAGATTGTGTGGTTGGAACTGTTGCATTCAAGTTTATATGGTTTAGTGACAAGAGCTGTGCTGACAACCCCCTGGCCCCCTCTCCAGTAGAAGCTGTCAGAGCTGGCTTGTGATTCATAGCCCCTGGAGCTGGTCTTGCTGGGTGGCTCTTTAGAGGCTGGAAAGTGGGACTCATGAGGTCCAGATATACTCTGGGTCAAGACTGAACCAAGAGTGATGCTCTGAAACCATGAGGGGAGACTTGATGGTTAGTAGTAACAGTGATGGTTTCTGTGTTTTGTGGCATCTTATCATCTATTTATCATAAATAAACTAGTTGTGAAAAGGTAATCCAGGCCACAAGTATGGAATCAAACAGCAATTTTTTAAGTCACTTTTCTTACAAGTGACAGCACAATTACACAATTATTAAGTTTAATTAAGTTTAACTTAAGCACTTAAGTTTAACTTTTTGTAAAATATTTAATTTACATTTACAACATTTAGCAGACGCTTTTATCTAAAGCGACTTCCATTCCCTAACCAGAGGGAACAGTCTCCCTGGAGCAACTTGGGGTTAAGGGTCTTGCTCAGGAACCCAGTGGTGGTATGCTGAAGGTAGGATTCAAACCCATGACCTTTTGGTCCAGAGGCAAATATCCAACCCACTAGGCCACAAACACCCCAATAGTAATAATTTGTGTTGCAGGACTGTGCTCCCCCTGCACCATAGCTAATGGGAGAAGTTAAAATTTTGTTCCGTATTTTATGGGTAAAGCCTTTTTCCTGTCAATAACAGCCTTTTACTTTCAGCAGTTTTTAAATTTGAATGACTTGAATGGAGCCTTTGAAATCATCTGAATGAGAGAATCAGTCGAATCTAATTAAAGTATTATTTTAAATTGTGTCTCGAACTATTTTAAATTGTGTATAATAACTATGTAATAACACATTATTAATGCATGTAACAACAACATAATTACTGGTGACCCATGTAAATACATGTTTATGAACAATTCTTACTCGTATAATTACATGTAATTGCAGTAGGATATGTGTGTGTAAGTACATGAATAGCATAGAAGTTAATACTAATTAAAATGATTAATTATTAATTAATTAATATTCACAATCAAGAATTGGGAGTATTTGTCAATGAAAGACTACACTTTAATGAGATCATTTACAGCCAAAGTTATGCATGCATTTAATGAGACAACACTCCTAGTGGGCTGTTAATTAATTTTATGAATCTGAAAAATGTGGGTATATTCCATAGAAGAGGCAAAAAGCAAACTTCCAACCGTGTTGAACTCTGTATTCTTTGTGTAACACAGATCCCTGTTAATTTGATTTATGCTACGAAAGAGGCGATTCAGTGCTGCATGGATAATCTCCCTACTTTCCTCCCCACTTAAAAACAATAACAACAACAATAAGACCAATAAAAGTGGCCCATCGATCCTGCCTTACTGCTTTGCCACAGCGCCACGTGCCGCCAACACGCTGCAAAGCCATGGTGCGCCAAATCCATAATTAGACTCTTTTGTTGGCCCCGTTGTTGTTGAAAATGTAATTATGAAAGATGAAACACAGCCTTCAATGAGATCGCTGTAAAATAGCATAATTAATATGGGGAGTTTTTGAGAGGAAGAGAGAACAATTCCGCTTTTATGGGGGCCCCGCGTCGGCAGTGAAATTAATTAAGTGTGCCAGGATTTATGAGAGAGGCGCCGAAATGAAAAGAATTAATCGGAGGCTGAAGATGGATGGGGGTTGGAAAATGATGACGCCCGGGCGCAGGCCGAGAACTAACCGCTTTAGGGGCGAAGTGGTGGGGGGTGCACTGACGCAATTACACACCCTGAACCAACAGCTGGGATGGGCCTGGGACAGGCTAATTCCTTTGGCTGGGTCTCTTCCTTATCAATCTAGCCCCTCCATCGCTCACAGCACAACTCATCATCTACTCCCACTTTGCTAAGCCTGAGAAGAAATCCAGAAACGCACTTGTTTTTTTAAACTGATGCACTATTTCATGCCTTTGCAATCTCAGTTGCAGCATCATTATTTGTATTAGCAAGCAGGTAAATTAGCATGCCTCTTAGGTTCCTTAAACTGCTAGACCCAGCATTGGTTTCTACTGTAATGGCAGGTTCATGATTTTTTTAGCAGTGATGTGCATGTTCAGTTCAAACGCATGTGAAATTACACTGACTGGCATTTAGGATGGACAATATCTTACAGGAATCAGCTAAACCAATTAGCTAACCTGCTATGTCTCTATTTGTGAGCATCTCTCAATTCCGCAGGCCTAAACGAGTGCCTGAGGAAATTTGGCCTTCATCTGTCAATAGGCAGTAAACAAATGAATGTACATTTGACTATATCTCTTTGTTTAAACATTGTTTGCCATGGAAATTGCCATGGAAAAATTATTTTGTAATCACTTATGCATTGTTATTTTGAATAACATAATAGTTCCCGCTTCAATGTTTCTGTGAATTGTTATTATTTTTTTGTTTTTTGTTTTTGTTTGTTGGTGTTTTTACCAACAGTGATTAGTTTTTTAACCCCATACTCTTGGGCTATTTGGATTTATATCAATTGGTTTCTCATATAAAAGAGGTATCTCTTACCTCTTACAAATAAAATCAGCTTCCAATTGTCATTTATGATAAAAGTTATTTAATAATCCTGTAAAGCAGTGGTCACTCCTTCATCTACTTTCCTGCTATGTTTACTCCAACATGCATCAAGTGTTACCCCTCCCCCTTACTTAATACTCCAGCCAATCAGGGAAACTGAAGAAGTCCAATGATCAGAGTAATGGTTGTGGCTGGAACTAGTATTCTAGCAAAGGTGGATCTCCAGGACCAGGGTTGGTGACCACTGTTCTAAAGAATGTTGTAGAATTTTACTGGGGTCTTACAGATTCAAATAAAGAGGCCAAAAATATGCTTTGGAGTATTTTCAAAGAAGTGGGCCTGGTTAAAGGGCTGATTAGCAGGATCAGGTGTGTCGGGAGCACTGAAAGCACTAAAGACTACACCACTGTGAGACTCCACTACTAGGGTTGGGAAACACTACTTTTTTTCTAAATAAACTATGCAAGATGAAGGACTCTTTAAAAGTAAAAAAAAATTCTACCACAATACATTCAAGCCAAGAACGATTTAGTTTTAGTTTTAGGAGTCTGCCTTTTGAGCCATAACTGTTACAGCAATCTAACCTTCTGCTGCCCCCTGCATCTCATCTTTGACTGGTGGCCTCTCTGGTTCTTACACATCTTGCCACAGATGCACTGAACACTCACTGCCATTTTTATGGCCTTGTGTCCGTCCGTCTGGGAAGCTCTTCCGCCCCCCCTCTCAGGCTACCATGGGGGTATATTTCCATATACTGATCTGTAGCTTTTTAGGGTTCTCCTTCACAGGAGTTGCGGTTCGGGTTGCTGGCACCAGGTGCAGTCTTTCCAGGCTGTCAGCTGTCTTTCCAGTTGTCACCAATCTTTCTTGGCTGTCAACCAGCTTCTTCCTGGCCATTACTGGTTTCCCAGAAGGTAAGTCTATTAAATACATCATGTGCTTGATGCTATGCTAGGGCACATCATCAGTGATGTTTCCTGGAGTCACAGGGTGTTTCGGTCTTTCTCACATCATACACCCTCGTCCAGGCGACCCGATCGAGGCTGATCAGACCTTGGCCTGTGCCCCAGCAGCAACCCAAGGATCTGCCCTCTTGAGCTAGAGTCATCTTGATGCCTTTTCAGCTGCAACTATGGTGGTTGCGATGGCTCTCCTCCGTCTCTCCCCTATTATGCCAAGTGCCATGTATGCTCTGCAGAGTGACTGGCCTGCAAAGCCAGGACATCCAACCTCCACAAGCCTCTGTTTTGGCAGCTGATCTTTAGGTCCTCATATTTATCCTTCTTCCACTCATGGGCCTCCTAAATCCGCTCCTCCCATGGCACAGTGAGCTCGAACATGAGGACCTGTTTTGCTGAGTCCGACCACAGAACGATGTCTGGTTGCAATGTGGTCTCTGTGATATGGAGTGGGAACTTGAGCTGTTTGCCAAGGTTTGCCTCCATCTTCCAATCCTGAGAAGTGAGGAGCAGCCCTGATGGCTTATGATGTTGTCTTGCTTCTTCACCCTCCTTGACAAGCTGGACGATGCTTCTGATTGTCCCTTTCTTCTGGCAGATGTTGATGGAGCTGCCGATTGCCTCAGCAATTGCTCGGAGGACTTGGTCATGCCTCAACTGATAGCGGCCATCAGCAAGGGGCTCTTAGGCAGCAGCTCATGATGTGTTCCAGGGAGCCTAATTTCAGCAGGGGCAGGATGGCTGATCTGCAATGCCCCAGCAGTGCAAACTGGATGGGCTTGGGAGGATGTCGTGAACAGCTTGGATAAGGAACTTGATGGTGTGTGGGTGCATCTTCCAAAGATCATTCTACGTGATTTTGCGTTCTATTGCCTGCTCCCATTTGGTCCAGGTACCTTGCTGCCTCATCGCCACTGCTCTCGCCATCCTCTTGTCCTCCACCGCTGCTCTAATCTCCTGTTGGATCAGCTGTCCTCACTCCATTACTTGAGCGCTGTCAAACCTGGGAACTTCCAGGCTCCCAAGGCCAGCTCTTCCCCTGGCAACAGCTCCGACCAGCACTTTATGGCGCAAGCGTGCCTCAGCTCCTTCCACCGCAGCCTCTGCTCTCCACTTTCTTCCCATTCTCACTGCCAATCTGGCCTTGGCAACCTTCAGATCTGATCTCAGTACTGCAGCACTTATCTTGTTCGCAAGACCTTAAACTCCTCCTCAATGGATTTCAGGGGGAGCCTAAGTTTGCAGCTGTTCCCATACAGAGCAACACCACAGACCTGGACTTTGATGGCTTGAGGGACATCTTGGCCCATGTCATCAGCCACTTGAGCCCCTTCAGAATCCACCTCGCACCAGACGCCGACTCTGTTGTAACTGTCAAATTGTCCACGAAGGCTCGTATCGGCGGTTGGCGGACTCCAGATCTTGATTTCCAGATCCTGTTTGCCCTGGCAATGACCAGATTTAACCAACATGGTCATTGCCAGGGCAAACAGGATGACTGAAATGGTGCAACCTGTGATGATGCCCACTTCAAGCCTGCACCAATCTGATGTTATTGATCCTGATGAGGCTCTCACATAGAATCTGTTAGTAGAAGTGATCCATGAGGAGTCCTCTAATGCTTTCAGGAATGTGGTGCATCTGCAAAGTTCTTTCAACTAGTTTATGGGGAATTGAGCCATAGGCATTTGCCAGGTCCAACCATAACACAACAAGGTCACCCTTGTTTTCTCTGGCCTCCCTTAGGAGCTGTGTGATGACCCCTGTATGTTCCAGGCAGCCTGGTCCCCCTGGCACACCACCCTTCTGCATGGAGGTGTCGATGTACTTGTTCCTCAGGAGGTACTCTGTTAAGTGTAGTGACACCACACTATAGAAGATTTTTCCTTCGACACACAGTAAGGATATCATCCCAAACAGGCTGATGATTTCAGAGTTTTCTTCCTTTGGAATTCACACTCCATTTGCTTTCTTCCATTGCTCTGGCACCTGCAATGGAAGAAAGCAAATGGAGTATGGATTATAGTATAAAGTCAAAATAAAACTCTCAAGAAAATACTTTGCACAAAACATCTATAAACACATCCATAGACAGCATATTGCTACCTTTATATGAGAATATCTCATCTTTAATTCACGCTAATGTATCAAGGCGTTGTTCACTGTTAATTTCTACAGTGCCATCCGCCACAAAAAAACCCCAAAAAAACAACAAAAATGTAGTTATGATCTTCTGTTCTTGCAGAGGCAATATCTAGCTGTAATGTAACCCTCAGTCCAATTTCTATACACATTTTGGCATTTGAAGTATCTTTGTGGACTTGTTTGCCCATAGAATAGGTAAATCTGAAATTTTTAAATGACAGATTTTAAGATTTTAAGACCAATGTTTCCAACAAGAACTACCAAGGAATTCTGTATAAAAGGTTCCTACCACATCCCTCATCGTTCACTCCCACCTCCCTGGGCCTGAGAAAAGATCCAGAGGTCCACTCTAGGTTTTGTCCTGATAAACTACTTCTATGGTTTTGCAATTGCAGTTGCTGCATCATTAATTGCACTCAAAGTTTGCTTCTCTGCGCCTACATTCCTCCTCATCATTGACAGTTAATGACTCTTTTCCCTCCATAGAGTTCAGCTAATGGAGACAAATATGTCAACATACGAGCCATCACTTAATTAAAACACATCATGAATACAATTCAGCTAATCATAGACCCGATAGTAGGGCTTTGGAATCTATAGCTTGACAAGTGTAAATAATCTATTCTGCCTATGCTTTCAGACTTATTTCTATGTGTTGGACCCTAGTGTTGGACCCTTGGGTCAAGCAGGTTCAGGTAAGCTTATTAGAACATTTTAATGGTAGGGTGGGCTAAAAAGTGACAAAGCAGAGTTATGATCAATTTATAAATAACTTACAGGACCATTGTGGGGCAGTTTGAGTTCAAGTCAATGATTAACAAATATTTTTGCAGGTCAGGAGGGGTGGGTTGACAGATTGGGTGCAGCTCATAAAAACTCCTGAGCATCACCAGTCTGTGGAGTCTGTAGTTTGTCATGAAAGCTATTATATTATTTTGACATTTACTTAATGATACATTTAGCAACATAATTACATTTACTGTAACATATATGTTGACAAAGGAGCAGTGTGAACATAGACTTTATTTACAAAAAATGGGATACAAGAAATTTAAAAAAAAATAAACAGAACACTGCACTTACAGGGAAAATAACTGAGGATAAAGTACAAGACAAAACAAAACAAAGCAGAAAGATAATTAAGAGGGACAGACCAGGCCTGAACAGACAAAAACAAGGCAAAACACATAGTGGCCAAACATAGAGCAAAACTGTGTAACACTATAGCAAAAGCACGGTAAACTGACAAACACAGACCGAAATGCAGGGGTATGTACCTATGTGAAAAAGTAATCCCCCCCCCTTGCAAAATCACGAAGTAACTTTGATTAATTGCATTGTTTAGAAAACTGAGAGCAATTTCCCTATCCACACCCAGGCCTGACTACTGCCAGACCTGCTGAACCATGAGATCACGTAAAAAGTAGGTTAAAAGATCCCAGAAAAGGAAGGCATCATGCCACGATCTAAAGAAATTCAGGAACAGATGAGAAACTTATCTGTAATTGATATCTATCTGTCTGGAAAAGGTTACCAGGTCATTTCTAAAGCTTTGGGACTCCAGCGAACCATGGTGAGAGCCAATATGTACAAATGGAGAAAACATTGAACAGCGGTGAACCTTCCTAGAAGTGGTCGGCCTACAAAGAGCGGAGCGACGACTCATCCAAGCGGTCACAAAAGAACGCAGAAAAACATCTAAAGAACTGCAGGCCTCACTTGCCTCAGTTAAGGTCAGTGTTCATGACTCAACCATAAGAAAGAGACTGG
>JBBPCX010000140.1:21793-39279 GCA_037974365.1 Hydrocynus forskahlii | reverse complement strand
TGTGCTTATTTCCATGAGTGCTGTAGTTCTGTAGTCCTCTCTCTCTTTCTCTCTCTATTTCTCTCTTTCTCTGTCTGGCTCCCTCTATTATCATACAGTGGCTCGAGTTGTTCCACAGGAGGTGTGGCGACAGCAATTGAAGTTGATGCGTCCCCCGCTGTGTAAGATTGTAATTGTAATTGACTAGAACAACTCCTTACATATGAGCCCTCTGTAAACTGCCCCCACCCTGGATAAGCCAAGTAGAGGGGGATCCATCTCACTCACGAGGGATGCTGCTTTGAACGGAGCCCAGTTAATATTCAGTGCCTCATTAAAAATGAATTGGCTGGCTGTTAAAAAGAAAATCAGGTGCATATGAAAGCACAAAATCCCAGCATTTATTTTTAATTATTCTTTATGTTTCAAATTTGGCCAGAGGGCTCCCCTGGTTCACATTGTTGCAAATGTCTAAGGGCACGTGACATTAAAAGCGTCCGGGGACAAAAGGGGCCATAAATGCCAAATTGGGGCAATCTTGAGCTGGATTGGTCCGAGGAGACTGTGGTTCATTTCCACTGCTGAAATATTCAGTAGTTTCTCACTGGGCCACGGAGGGAGTGCTTGGTCCAGCATGCAGGTCTTTCCACCATTTCAAGGCACTTTTAGTGTGCATTTTAGGGCACATTTTACTCACAGCCAGGCTTATCTGGAGGAGGTCCAAGGATTGAGTAGAGCTTGAATAAACTGCCTGATTTGAATTCTGCATGTATCTTCAACTGTAGCCAAACTTGACTGTGGCCCAACAAAATTTTGTCAAAACATGTTGCGCAGGAATATTCTGTCTAAACCCAGCTATAACAGGACAAAATTCTGTCTAAACCGGATTATACCAAACTCAACTGTTGAGCCCAACCATCACCAACAGGAAACCATATAAAATTCCTAGTGATAGCACCTGATAGTTACATTTTATGGACAAAATTATTGGGACACCTGACCATTACACCAACAGGGAGTTGGTCCCCCCTTTGCAGCTGTAACGGCTTGTATTCTTATTGGTAAGGTTTTTTGTATATAAAACTCTTAACTCTAATTTCGGTATTTGTGTGGACAGCAAAAAAAGAATTTCATTGTACAGAGAAATGCGCTTTCTACTGTTCATATGACAAACGTTTTGAATCCTTGAATCCTTCCACAAGATTTTGGAATGCTTCTGTGGGAATTTGTGCCCATTCTTTAATGAGGTCAGGCATTGATGTTGGACGAGAAGGTCTGGCTCACAATCTCTGTTCCAGTTCATCCCAAAGGTGTTGGATGGGATTGAGGTCAGGGCTCCATGTGGGAAAGGTAAGTTCTTCCATACAGAACTCATGTAACCATGGGGAATAGAAAAGGGCCCTCTCCAACTGTGTCCATGAAGCTGAAAGCATAGCGCTGTGCAAAATGTCTTGTTATGCTGAAGCATTAAGATTGCCCTTCACTGGAAGTAAGGGACCTGACCCAAATCCTGAAAAACTGGCGTGTCCTAATGGTTTTTGTTCATATAGTGTACCCTGAAGAACCTACACCTTTAATAGCTATGGGCTTTCATTTTTCTGTGTACTTTATTCTTCTTCCTTGTTTTAATTGGACCATCAGCCTGAGCACCAGATCACCACAAGAACGCATTGTTACCGTTTCTACCTCAGTTTATTTGGTCAGTCATGAGCTCAGTCCCACAAGATAACATAACAAGTGCTATGTTTGCTATGTTTGGCCCACCAGCTGGGTTGGGTATAGACAGGTTTAGACAGAATTTTGTCCCAATGTAGTTGGATTTTCTGTGCTAGAGATGCATTCGGACAGAATCTTGATGGGCTACATTTGAGATCAGACAGAATTGTGGTGGGCCACAGTTATGGCTTCACACAGAATTAATATCAGGAAGTTTATTCAAGCTCTGCACTTCATTCTTCAGTTAATATTTGGCTTCTCTGCTTGTGGCTTTTGTGAGATGTCTTGTCAGATCTAGAATGATGGTTTCCTCATCCTAGATTACTTAGCTCTGTTTTCCCTGCCAAGGGTGTTGACATTTTTTCTAGCCTCAAAGCCATCTGTACTGATAGTTCAAGCATGAAAGCTGTATTTTGAAGTTAGGTATATATTAAATATATAGAAATATACAGAAATATAGAAACGCAAACATGAAATTTGAACTCAACTTGAAGTCCAATAAACATTTGAGAAATGTCAAACTAATATTGGGTTCAGAAAAATATCTCGAGCTCTAACAATGTACCCCTCATAAAACTGCTGACGATGGATCCCGCCTCTTTCCCTTTGCTACGTCTGACCCATAATATCCCACAGGCTCCAGGGAAATCGGCCCCGTGGCACAAACACAATTTCTCTAATGTCATTTGCGGACGGCCAGGGCCCAGGAACCCTCGCCCTGTCATCGGGACTCAGTGAACTGACGGGAAACGCAGCCTGACACATGACGGATTCTTAGGCTTGTGCAATTGGACAGCTTGAGTTCCCCACGTCCAGCCCTTCCCAACAACCCCTCTCTTTCCAAATTGACCAATCAGCTGCTCGCAATGGGCGCCACTCTGCTTGTCAAATGGGCAGAAATTAATACATTATTAACTCATCCGTGGAGGGTCAAGCCATCTCATCAAAACTAATCAAGTCAGGCAGTGCATGCATGGTTTCAGCACTTTGGTGGGGCCAGTGTGAGTGTGTGTACATATGTGTATGTGTGTAATGGTGTGGGTGTAACTGGGTCTGTACATGAGTTGATTATAGCTGAAAACATCTTTTTTTTAGTTTTACATGAATGAAGTCATGTCAGAATCAGAATCTGAAAACCTGATGCCAGTGGAAAAGACAAGAACAGTATAAAATATAGCATAAGTCAAAATAAAACTCTCCAGAGGCATTCTAAATGCTAATGGTGGGCTACGATCTGTTAGGGAAATTACCCTCTGCATTGCACTGTAGCTCAATTTGGACACCAAATCACTTTTATAAAATCCCATTTTCCTTATCCTGCCCCTTTCTAGACTCTATGTCTGTCCTCTGTCTTTCGTTGTTTGTTGCCTTTGCTCCTCTTTCCTATGAGCTCTTTCACTTGTCAAAACCACACACATATGTCTTTTAGGATATGCTGCTCCAGCTAGCGTCCTATGAACTCATAACCTCAACCTCCAGGCTGGCCTCTCTCAAGCCTCGGGCGAAGCTGCCAAATCCCACACAGAGGAGCTCAACACATTTGATCGATTGCTTCATCCATCGATGGCTGTGTTAGTGAACCTGAACGTATTGAGCCAAAATCTCAAAAACTGACGGCAAAGAGTGCTGACCTTAATATACAGGTGAGAAGGAGCAAGCAAGAACATTCATGCCCCCACACGAAGCATGAATGGCTTCTCATTGCAAATATAGTAATGACTAGGCTATCATCTCAAATGAAGCTCATAACAAAAGTTGGGCTGAGTTGGCCTATCTATTCAGAGTTTGTCCCTTAGATCTTTGTGAATAATATTAAATGAACAGTCTATCGAATGTTAGGGGATGGAATTATGAGAATCATCTGAAAATAGCTAGAGCTGTGTGTATGACTCAGTGATGCAACTGAATATTATTGTCTTTGAGAAAAACCTTAGGGGTTTCCAGACTCAGTACAGGCCTTGACTAAAATAAACATCCAAACTTGTTTTGAAATGTAATTCAAGACTAGACTTAAGCCACGTCTGGGAAACCCAGGTTTTAGACCATTTCTGATGGCAAGTTAATTAAACTACAGTCTGCTTTCTCTCTGAGGGCAGACATTCAAACTTCAGAGATTATACTGTACTTTATGGGTCTGTACCTGGGCTGATTGAGCTGATTAGATCCACAAATGTTTCAATGATCTCTTAAAGCATAGGTTTAGCACTCTGGTCTGCAGTCCTCCTGTTAATTAATTAATTTCATGAGCTCAAAAAGACCTAATATGTCAGGTAGACCACCAACATGCTTAGAAAGTAACAGAAGAACGAACAATCACATTTTGATTTGCATTTTGATTTTGATTTGGAAGGAAAATGTCACTGTAGACTTTCACTTCACTGGCTGTGAATGGGGTTTCCGTCAGACAGTTATAAGTCTGTTATAAGTTGTCTATAAATGCTACTTTTCTTTTGCCTTTTAAATAAAATACAGAATGTCTTTTGCAGCCTTCTGATGTTAGTTTTTAATCTAGAATGGCCAAAAAATGTTCAATGCTATTAGCTAAATGCTAACATACTTTTAGAATACCATAGGGATGGTTGTACAAATTAGCATTGTGTATTTTTCTCAGTTTTTGTTCATATCTTGATATTTATTGTCCAGTCTGAAGGCTTAGCTCCAATAGTCATGGTTCCCCACTGCTTAACTTTGCTCATAAATTATAATCTGCGATCTCAGAATGATTAATGCTCACTGGTGACCGAATTAGTGACTTTGCCGACAAAATGACTGTGCCAGGTCTCATGGCACTGTGCCATCCCTGCTGGCATAGGGGCCCTGGCACGTGTCTCGATCCACCCTTCATGCCATAGTTCTCTAAACCCCATCGTTAACGCAGTCAATGGTGAAACCTCCCTGACCCTCACCCACGCAACTCCTGTAATGGACATGTTGGGTGTGTAGGGCGCCAGCAACAGACGGGCGCAGTCAGAACGAGTGGGTGAGTGTGGGAGAGGAAAGGGCACAATCTTTGCTCTCTCACTGCCGCTGTGTAGGCAGCCAATGGGTTAAACTTTAACCAGGCCTGAGTCCCCCCTCTCCCTGCTTAAGGACAGCCATGATGGATGGGATCACTCATTGTGTTCAATGCAGGGACTTGTAGGGCTGTGGGCCTCTTGTTAATCTGACCTTACCATCCAGACTGGACAGCTGAGCAGAATGCTGTAGAAATAATGATATCTAAAAAATGCATTATAGAATATTAATTCTGTACATTTGCATCAACCTCACTTCTAAGCTGCTTTGAATGCCAAGAGACCAAATAATGAACTTCTAGGGTACTGAAGTACTGAAACATGCAAACGCCACATAAACTTATTGAAAGAACTTAAAATGTCAAAGCATACATTAATATCTTTTCATTGTCATTCTTAGGAAGGTTAATTTGTTAAACCTACTTAGATGTTCTTCCAACATTAGTCAACCAATACAAATTGACTGTTTTTCAATGGGGAAATATAGCCTGCATCACATTAACAATATTTGGCTTGCATCCTTTGTTCGAAAGCTTCTAGTGTAATCATGTTATAAAGGCAACTAATGTACTGTTGTAGCCTTTCCCAGGGATGGTTTCTGGTAAAACATGATGTAGAGTCTGCTTGGTGGGAGGGCAGAGATGTTATCCACTATGCTATACAAACCACAACAGTAATGTTACCATTTTCATTTCTTCTGAACTATCCACATCCCAACAAGTATGTTATAAACCATTTGCACTGTTGGTAAATCTTCATCAAACACTTTCTAAAAGCGATCTCTGTTCTCCAGTGCTTTATTTTTTTGCTACTTGTTGAAGTATGACATGTGTTCTCTGTAAATAAATAATCGAATGAACCTTCTGGTCGTTAGATCGCACTTGGTATTGGGTGGTACAGGATGGTCTGCAGAGTTTAACATTACTGTTCTTGACATATTTCTGCTTTACTGAGGACTGCATGTTGTTCCAAAATGTTACAGAGATGTTTCATTTGACAATAAGCGACAACTAAAGAATAAGAACCTTTTCTTGGCTAGGAACAGTAATGGGCCAATCCCAGTGGCCATAACCTTCAGAAATAAGGTGTATGCAATTTAACAAAAGACTCCTTGTAATGGTTATAATGGTGCTTCCAAGGCTTGAATGCAGGGCACTGATTAAGCTCCAGAATGCCTCCTGGGTGTGTGCAGCTGTGTTGTGCCACCGATGAGGCCAAAAGAAAGAGAGGAAGAGAGTGAAGGAGAGTATACCACACCCCTCTCACTCTGCTATGAAAAATTCCGCATGGACTCATCCATCACTTGGGCCTAAACACAGCTTGCTCCACTGCTGACACGAGGTTAACAACTTGACATAGACACAGACCATTGCAAGACTGTGAGTGTAGGAGGCTAGAGGCTTTAACCCCATAAAACCAGGCTGATTATTCAGTTATTTATTGCAAGGCCTAGTATCCAGTAACCACAATGGCTTATTTTTTACTGTAATGAGCATAACTGAAAGTATTCCTGATATTTCATAGTAAGATATTAATCATATTATCATATTAGGGATTTATGCTTTCAAATGTTCAGAGTGAAACCACTGCCTTGAAAACCCTGTGAATTCATCTACTTTTTTTAAGTGTTTTTTCATAGAGAACCTTCACAAAGAATCAAATGAATGTTTTAATTGCTTGTTTTAATGTTTCTTCTTTCTGAAAGAGATGCTGTTGGTTTTAAAATCAGTTCTATAGAGACTATATAGATTCTTTTGCTTCCATGCTTCCAGGTCATCCATGGTTATTCCATGAAACACTCTTCTTATATTTTGTTCAAATTGAAACAAGCTGAAATATGTATTCTGTCAATACGTAATGTAAACTGAAGATAAAAAAAACAGTAAATGATTATTAACTGGCTATGGTTTTAATTATAATAATACAGTGACATAGCATGTAAATAGTCATAAGATGTCGGAATGGAAAATATTATTATTATTATTATTATTATTATTATTATTATTATTATTATTATTGTTGTTGTTGTTGTTGTTGTCATACTTATTATTATTATTATTATTGGAATAATAAGTTTGCACTTGCAAAGAGATATAAATTGTTTAATTTATAAATGAATTTTGAAATCAGTCAACATTTCTTGCTAAACCAGCTTAGACATGACAACACAAATAAATCTAAAACAGAAAAGATTTTTAAAGTCTGAAATTGCAATAAGATACTCGAATATATTAAAATTAAGTATAAAACATTAAGATTAAAACTAAACTAAAAGAACTTTAAAAGGCTGTGGGCCACTATAGGTCATGCCCTACTTCCAGTTACTTCCAACCCCAACCTTTCCTCTTCATGACAGGCCACTGAGAAACAGCTGAGGGTACCAGAGGAGAAATCTGAAGTGAATTATGCGAGTTGGGGGAGTGGCCGCGTCTAATATGGAGCTGGCCGTCATGCGGGGGAAATTTGGCCTAATGCGAGTCCCCCTGGTTTCAGCGAGAAGGATGGGCATCCACAGCAGGCCCAGTTTTTAATTGCACTTAAAGCCGAATGGCAGAACATCAATCTTGATGAGTGGATCTGCATCCCTGCTCACCCAGGCCAATCTATCACCATCCACACACACACACACACACACAAATTACACTAAGCCATCTGCAGATTTCAGATTTCTCCAGAACTGCCTTCCTTCGTACAACCCCCATGTCACCCCCAACACTAACAATAGGGTACAACTACCTACAACCTATACCGATGTCTGTTCCATATTACTGTTACATGTATATGTCCCATGTATGTCATATAAGGGGCACATTACATACAAACACATACATATATTATATCTGTATGGGACACACAATATGTTTTTTCATATTTTCGATTTTAAGACCTAAAACTATACTTGTGTTGCTGGAAAACCTTTATCTAGGCACCTTGTATCTTTAGGCCCTTTGCAGCCTGTCGCAGTAAAACATTTGTTCCCATTTATTTCATTTAATCTTTCATTTACTTTCATTTAATATAAACATATTGTATTGGATACATATATATGATGAGTTGCCAACAATCCGAGTTGTGTTGAAAACGTGCATTTAAGGAGTAATAGAATGACATCACAGTTTTTGCACTCCACTGTATATTTCCACAGCCAGGTGTGACAAGCGTGACAAACCACTCAGCTATTTAACCGCTGCACTGCTACAGCACAGCAGTCTGCTAAAGTTGGTGGTACTACAGGTACAGTTCGGTTTGGCTCAGACAGTTCATGTGTTTCAGTGTTTTATAGGAGATGAGTAGACTAATTAACGGCACAGGAATTCATATAAGAGTGAGCGCAGAACATGGCACTAACTGCACTGCTAAACTGTCACACACTCTCCTCAGACGGAGTCCACTGCATCTGGAGATCTCATTTAAAGATTCCGGTCAACCAGAGTTGTTTTATCAGGAGCAAAAAGGGCTTATCGGTTATATATGTATACATCATTTTAAACCTAAATAGTCATAAGACATTACACTATGATATAATTTCTGCAACATCCGCTGATGAACCTGCTGAAGACCCTTCACAGTCACTGATCATTTTCAAGTTCAGTTGTTGGAGCAGTTGAAAAGGTCCGAATGCTCACATGAGATATTTCAGTCTTTTTACTGCATTTGTTCATGTTGTTGTCAGGTAGTGGTCTTCCTTACTGCCATGTCGTCCTGTGCCTCAAAGTGCGCATAGAAATCTTTCAGCACATCTGGAAGGGAGTCCTTGTCTTCACAGGCAGGTGGAGATGTCCTGTAATTAGTAGAGGCCCAGATGCCCTGCTTCTTGCACAGCGTATCCCCAGTGTCATGACAGTGGATTTTCTGAGCATGTGGTCTGGGGCAGGTTGGACCTCACTGCGTTATGGCAATATCTCAACAGCACATGCACCTCTGCAGTCATCCATGGCTTTGGGTTCATGCGAGGAAATCATTGACGCATTTACTGTTGAAGCCGGTCACCGGTGCCGTGTGCTCCAGGTTGGTCGAGCCGTCGCAGGTTGCAGCCCCCCTGAACATGTCCCAGCCAGGGGGCTTAAAAGTGTCTTAAAGAGCAGGAACACCTCCTGGGTTTTTGACTCCTGCAGAGCCCATCTGCAAACAGTTAATCGAAAACTCAGGTCATGAAATGCCCTAATATGAAAGACACTGTGGAAGGAGCACACACATACACACACACACACAAGCACACTGCCCTATCATTAATAAGCCCACATTCAGTCTGCTGGCAGTCCGCTGCACCTGTTTGTTTAGGCCATTGCAGATGTTCTGTGTGTAGGAGCTGTGCTGTGCTGTTCGTTTGCTCTTGTTCTCAGCAACCCACACCTTCTGTAACACTCCACTGTATTATACACACACATTATATACAGACCATTTGCCGTTTATACTGTGTGTATAATGAAAGTTGTTCACCCCAATCTATACATAAACATCGCTTATAAATAATTACAGTACATAAGACCTAATCCATCTATCTATCTATGGATCTATCTAAATAATATATTTTAAAATTTGGGTTTTCCTAGTCTAAACCCTGAAATATCACTCTAGACACCACTGAAGCATCATTACAGGTGACAAGTATATTTAGTATATAATACACACACATATATAATACAAACACACACACACACACGCACACACACACGTACATACACACAATGAGTAAACTCTTTTCATTTATTATCTTTTCATTTTTCCAAAGTTTTTAAAATGTGTTTGTGTGTGTGTGTGTGTGTGTGTGTGTCCGTGTGTGTGTGTGTGTGTGTCTGTGTGTGCGAGTGAGATAGGTAAAGCAGACATATCACAGGTACCAAAGCAGCGTCCCCTCTAGCAATACAGCAACAAACGTGGTCCGGGCACTCAGAGTGCGAGCCGATCCAGACAGCCAAAGGGAGAAGGAGAGGAAGAAGGGGAGGATGAAAAATGAGAAGAGGACGAGGGAGTGGAGGAGTGGGAGGAGGGGCGGGGCTTAAGGACCTGCTCTGGTCAGCTCTTTCCAATGGGGGGAACATGACGGAGTGGACAGGTTGTATGGGCTGCACTGAATGGGGCATCTTCCCCTTTACATGATATCTTTGATCCCCCTGTGCTTCACACACCAGTCAGCAATATTGTCTAATGGTGCTGGGTTAATACTTTAACCAGCGCACGGCATGAGGCTGATAGAGTGTGTGAGTGTGTGTGCGTGTCTGTGGGTGGGGACTCTTTAGAGACTGCATCTCAATCAGTACACATTCCACAGCTTACAGTAGAGCCAGACAGAAAAGACAGAGAGAGATTTGTTCACTATTTACTATGGAAGCTGCTTTTATATGCTGACAGTGATGCATTTCCACATGAATCCTATATACACTACTTCTGAGTCAAAAGTATTGAGCCTCTCTTTTATATTTTGCTTTCAATTGTTGCACCTTGTAGTTTCAAAAATACTATTTTCTGGTATAGTAGACGAAATGAAAGAAACGGGAACAACTGTGCCTAAAGATACAAGGTGTCTAGATAATTCTACCCCACCGCCGTATACTGATCACCGCCTGATCATCTGGAATCATCTGCTCCCTTTTCTTCACTGGTACAGGCCTTTAAGTTAGATTTGCTTTATTATGCTTGGATGATTCATACGTAGGTCACTGTGTAGTTTAGGGACTGGACTGAACATCAGAGACTTTGAAAGCCCTTCATGAAGCCTGGAGAACTGTTCCTCAAGACTACATTAAAAATAAAACACATACAAAAATACAACGTCTCTTTGGTAGCAAATGAAGAAATGAAGGATGGCTCAAGAATTTTTCACAGTACTTTATGTAGATATTGGCAAGTGGTGCTGATGTGTTCAAAGTCAATGCCTGGCATTTTTGGGGGTCAGCCTTTCAAAAAGAATTTTAATACATTTTAAGAGATGTTCTGCCAGTGCAGTTTTTTAGGGCTGGCACAAGTAAAGAGGCCTACAGTGGAAACATTCCATCACAGAGAGAGAAAGAGAGAGAGCGAGCGAGAGACAGAGAGAGCAAAACAGAGAGAATCACTCATCATCTCTCTGACAGTGGGGGAAATCCTCGCTTCCTGAAGATGACAGCGCAGACAAAGGCGGATCTGCCCATCCGCATAGCGGGCAGATCAGACCAGGTTAATGATTCCATACCCACAGCTGAGCTGGAGGACAGAGAGATGGAGAGGGAGGGAGGGAGGAAGGAGGGTGTAAACCATTATCAATTACATCCACTTAAAACACCATTACAGCTGCATGCGGCTTTTTAACCGTTTCTCCACAGCCCTGTTAGAATAAAGGCTTTTTAAGCTTTTCAGAGTGGGGAGGGATTGCTTTCATTTCGCAATTCAAATGTAATTATTAGTTACGCAAGTGCATTTAGCTACACTTATGGTTATGGTTAGATTTTCTGCATTTACTGTTTTTACGTGGATTGTATATGGAGTGTATTGACAGATTGGACCATTTTTTATATTAAAATGGACCAAAACTCCAACAGCTGCAAAATTCTCTACAAAGACCATCCACAAAACCAGTAATTAAACCATCAAAATAAACTAATTTAAATCATTTCTACTCACAAACGTGGTACAGAACAAGAGTTTAACATCGTTACTTCGCCACTGGTTTCTTTGAGCTTTAGAGAAAATTATACATTTCCCATAGTAAGATCAAACTTGAAAATGATATTTTGACACTATTTGAATCCCTACAAATATATTCCTATATTACTTTGGTAATACTGTTTGGGATTGAAAGACATTACGGGTTTAAGGACTTTAAAATAATCATTTTCATGTCACAGCAAATTTTAGGAACAAATCTTGGTGCTTTAGTTAGGGGACATACCTTTCTACTCCTTTCTGACCCCAGCCTTTAATATTTTTAACTAAAACACATACAAGTTATACAGTACTGTCCAAAATTCTTGAAACACCCATCATTTCTTCATATTTTCTAAAGATCCAGACTTTCTTATATTTTTGATGTAGTCTTGAGGAACAGTTCTCCAGGCTTCCTGAAGGACTTTCAAAGAGTCTCATTTTCAGTCCGGTCCCTGAACCTGACCAGTTTCAGAGGAATGTTTTTTGTTTGTTAAACCGCACAGTGACCTACATATGAATCCTTCAAGCATTACAAAGACCATCTAACTTAAGGCCTGAACCAGTGAAGAAACAGGTGCAGATGATTCCAGATGATCAGGCGGTGATCAGTATACTGGTGGTGCTGAATGCTGAGTGATTGGAACTCCTTTATCTAGGCTCCTTTATCTTAACACCTTCATCTGTATCTTTAGGCACTTTACAGCCTGTTACAGTAAAACATTTGTTTCCATTTCTTTCATTTAATCTACTCAATATGCCAAAAATAAGACAGTTTGACAGGAATAAAAAAGTATTTCGGCAACAAGGTGATTCAAAGCAAAAGATAAAAAATCATGTGTGGCTTAAGACTGTAAGTAAAAATATGCACTTTTTTTTTTTACTGGGAAAGTGAATACAATATATCTTTTAAACACTTTAACTTACACTGTTGGATTTTAGGGACATTGTTGTCCTATTAATTGTTGGCAGCTTGGTGGAAAAAAAATTATCTGTGCAGTTGAGACGAATGGATGTGAATTCTGAATGGATGTATGACTTTGACTGCAGTTGCTTGTAGAAAAGGTTAATACAGAGTAATACAGAGTAATACAGTGGAACAAATATTTTACATAAGCACAAAGCATTACACCCCCCCCCGAAACACACACCCACACACACACACACACACACACCGTGAATTTCCTGATTAATCCAGCTGATGTTTTACAAAGAAAACAACCAATGAAATCCAAGCTTTGGACTACAAGCTGGTGGACAAATAACTTTTGCCGCTTGCAGATGAATGATCGAAAAAAGAGCACAACAGGTCAGAAGAGTATGTGCACCATGAGGTCAAAGTCAATAAGCCTGAATATTAACCTGAATGCTCCATTAACAATCCTAGAGCTCAGGTGACTTGACAGGGTTACTGCAGGGCAATGGGAGGAGGACAGGATTGCAGAGGCCATAATCTCTGAATGGAATGAAGTGCTCTTTTACACCACATACACATTTATCCATTTGTATCCACTTGTTTCACATTGTGTTGTCCTGCATAAATAGTATGCATTGTCTAGTATGAATCCAGTGTATGAATCTGCAGTGTGTGAAGTTTTCACAGTATGATGGTAAGGATTGTGGAATGATTTTATTCCAGTCTGAATCTGCAGTGTGTATAGTTTTTAATCCTGTATGAATCTGCAGTGTGTATTTTTTTATAGTTTGTTGGTAATAAATGTTCAGTTATTGCAGTCCAGTATGAATCTGCAGTGTGTGTAGTTTTTACAGAGATTATAATCCAGTGTGAAACTGCTATATGTGTCATTTTTACAATCCAAATGTAATAATTGTGTAGTGATTTTAATCCGGTATGAATCTGTACAGTTTTTACAGTGTGACTGCAGTAACTGTGTAGTGATTTTAGACTGGTATGGATTTGCAGTGTGTGTAGCTTTTCCAGTCTGACAGTAATCACAGTGGAATGCTTTTATTAGTGGAGTAGTTTATTAGAGTATATATCTAGAGGTGTAATTATGATTTGAATGGCCACTTTGCCCAAGTTTTAATACTTCTTGGAGGTCACAACTTTTGGAGGCCATCAAATGTATTGTCCTTTCCCACACAGCAGTTGTGTAAGGACACATCTACTAAAAAGTCTTTAGGGGACCTAAAGTGGATCTTCTCGTATCTTTTTGTCACGTTTATTTCCAGCAACATGCAAAAGTGGCTTCCATTGTCTGCACATTTTTCTGCCCTTCACATACCTCACTGAACTCAACAAACTGTCAAGCACTACATGAACTGGTTCAGGTGTATTAGAGCAGGAAAACCTCCCAAGACATTTGAAGAAGCCTCTTCCGAAGTACACACTCACATCTGTAACCTACACACTCACAGATCTCAGTTACCAGCTAACCCATTAACCAGCCACTGATCTAGTTATCAGTTGTTACCATTTTGGGTGGAAACAGGTTTTAAAACAGTAACAGCAGACCTTTAATTATTTTGTCATTTTCATAAACAAAGATGGTATTAATTATAATATAGCACTGATGTTTCTTTTAGGCTTAAAGCACTTCCACAGCAATGTACATAATGAAAAAAGAATATTAAAAATTTTCTTTCATACATTAAAGACTTTTCTGAAATGTGTAAATGGTGGCGTGGTTTAGAGAACCCAGAGAGGTTTTGCCTCAAAAGAGAAAAGTTCGACCATAGTTTCTAGTTACATAAATACAAATAAGAATGAGAGAGACTATGGACAGAGGCCTGAAGACGAAAGGGGGCATAGTCTCTTGGTCTTTCAACTTTTCATCTGGGAAAATGGAGAAAAACAACAAATCCTCAGCCGCTCCTCAGTTGACGTCCATGAAATGGGTCATGAGAAAGTTCCCATCCCCTTTCCCTTTAAAACCTATCCCTGTTGCCTTTAGTTTTTGGGAAGCTGAATATCCATTCCAACGCCCACATACTCGTGGACCAGCGCCCGCTGGACACCCCATCACTCAGCATGGTTGGAGTAGGGCAGGGAGCGTGTATGTGTGTGTGTGTGTGTGTGTGTGTGCGTGTGTGTGTGTGACAGAATAGGATGTGCTCCGTCACTGGCTGCAAAGAGTGGAAGCTTCCTATACATGGCAGCTGCAAGGCTCCACTGATGTATCAGAGTCAGCAGAATCATTGATCAGTGGCTGGGGTTAATCATTGATTGGGGAGGGGTGTTCAGAAGAGCAGTGAGGGGGCGGAAGCTCAGCAGGAGGGCCAAAGAGACCAGAATCCATTCCCAAAACATGCCTTCCTTGTGTCTCTGTCACAAGAAAGCCGCATAGATCCAAAATCTTTTGTGAAGCAGAACTTACTGTCGCTGTTAGAACAAAACCTCACAAAATCCACATTTCCCACTGACCTCATATCAGCCAAGACATGTTTGGAATCCAAATTTACCTTCATTAGTTTAGTTTGGACCTATGAGGCAAATAAACACTAAAACTCAACAATCACCCAGTCCTTTCAATAAAAACTTCCCCAAAACTTCTATGGAGCTGCTCAAACCACAACATGGCTAGTGTTTGCAGGACTAGTCTGAGAGCCGATTCCTCTATATTTATAATGGTCATTGTCACAAAAACTGATTCTAGGTCAGTATTCCTGCTGCTGAGATAGTTTGTGAAGACAGACCCTGTTGGCTGAACAGGGACGTTTTGCTCACTCACAGATACAGAATTGTTCATAGTGGAGGTGAGTGGAACCAGATGTCTGGTGAGGCAAAATGGTCCCCAAAGATACGTGTAGTATCACTGGTGGATTTAGAGTGTTAAAATATAATGGCTATATTGCTACTGCAGACATCAACCCCTGGTTACATTCACCACTGCAGTAAAGACATCGGAGTCGGCAAGTTTCTTAAGAATGAATAATTTCACACCAAACTCACAACACTCTTGATTACTTTGGATCTCAATCTCTGAACTGCAGAGAAAACCTGAAAAAATGGAAACAAATGGAATGATCATTCAATAAACATTTTCTAAGAATGAATACGTATACAGTAAGGAAAATGAATATAGTTACACACAGTAGCTTACTGTTCAAAAGGTCTTTTTGTCAGTAAACTTAACATTAGAATAAATGCAAATAAATGATTAAGCTGTAAAAAAATAGTAAAAACTTGGTAAAAATAAAAGTAGTTGATATTTTGAAGAGCTGGTAAGGAGAACACAGGTTTGGTTCCAGATTTCTGGTCAATGCCTCCAGGAATTTCTTGGATTTGTGAAATTCCATCAGTTGCTCCTGGTTTAATTTAACGAAGGACTGATTGAGTCAAACCAGGTTTCTGATGGAAACTACAAGTAACACTGGACTTCCACAAGGAACACACTGATATACTGTATATAAAATCACTATTTACTGTATGATGTTATTTGTATTGATTCTTTTTATTTTATTTCGAGTATTTAGTAACATTAATGTGGAAAAAAACACTTATTGCTCATATAAACAGTTTTTAAATATTGTTTTTGCAGACTTTTGCCCATTAGTGTATACAGCATGCCTACCTTTTCTTAAAGTTCCCAATATAAGAACATTCTTACACAACTGTTGTCCCTAAAATGTGCACTAAGATGTCGGTTAGGATTAACCAATGCTTTCAAAACTTCTTTTCACACAAAACATATCAAAACTCCACAGAAAAATATAGAATAAACTGAGACACTTCTGTGAGTGGCAGCATGCGGTTTCACTGCTCCCAGTGGCAAGAAGGAGTACTGCAAGAGCCATAAAGCAGAATCCATAGGCCAGTAAAGACTATGCATGGGCAGAACTGGACTGGACCCAGGCAAGCATTGAGTGTAAGATTACCATTTCCTCTCCTGCGTGGGCGGATAGAACCTGACACACATGCTGATTCTGTTCACCTTCCTGAAGGACGTGTGTGCTGTCTCTTTCAAATACATTTGCCTTAAATGAGTGTCTGCCTGCAGCAAGACACACTAAATGCAGGGCAGTGTTGGGTCCAGGAAAAGTGAATGAGCAGTTAATATAATTTTAGACCAAGCATGGTTCTATTTTACATGTGTGCACTAGAGAATATGGTAAACGGGCGAGTGAGATAGACAGCAGGATGTATTGGATGTGTGAGCCAGTCAGGTTGGCTTGATCCATGTAACCCATAAAATATCAGAAACATTCCCCAGGCTAAAGTCTACCCAAATTTAAGTTTACACAACTTACATTTAACTTTAAGCAGCTCAGCAGCCAGCCAAGACATGAGTCCAAATTTGGCTTTTTTTAGTTTAGTGCCAGAACCAAATTGTGATGTTCAGAGCATCTTCAAAACAGTAGGTCTTGTGGAGTGTTTTTGGGATTCAGTGGTCAGTACCAACCAAAAGTGGTCCAAGGCAGGAGAACCAGTGAACTGTTGACTGGGCCATCAGGGATTAAGGCTCATTGATGGGGAGTAAAGGCTAGAATATCTGATCTGATTCCACAGAAAAGCTGTTGCAGCACAAATTGCTTAAAAAGTTAAGGATTCAGAACACACAGTGCATCACAACTTGCCGCATATGTCAATGCAGACAGGTCAGAGTGACCATACTAGCCCTGGTCCAACACCAAAAGTTCCTACATTGGACACATGTTTACATAGTTCCTCAGATTCCTCAAATTCCTCAGATCTGTGGGACGTCCTGGACAAATTAGTCCAATACATGGAGATTAAATCACACAACTTACAGGACTTAAAGGATTTGCGGCTCCTGGTACTCTCAGTAGAAAACAGAAGGACTTTGGTGTAATCAGATATTCACGTTCAGGTCCACGTGATCCCTAGGTATTAGAATATTTTTATTCTTATTGTACAAGAACAGTAAAATTTAACTGCATTTTCTTGAATTATGATTTTTAGTGAATACACTAAAAACTACATCATTATGTTTGCAATTAAGCAGCTGTAGATGTGAAAATAACGTCAGTATTTATAATAATTAGATGCTGGGGTGCAAGTATTCAGGCTGGCAATGGCATCAGAAATGAACAGATTAATTACTCATATTTAATGTAATTATCCTAATAAATGCATTCATTGTCATATATATATATATATATATATATATATATATATATATATATGACAATGAATACATTTATTAGGATGTCTATATATATATTTATAGATAT
>JBBPCX010000140.1:0-13218 GCA_037974365.1 Hydrocynus forskahlii | reverse complement strand
ACATATGCAACATATAGGATTCTGTCCATGCAGTTGGTGTGCAAAGACCTCTTCCTGGAAATAAATTGTGTACAGAGGACATTTTCAGGCTTGAACAGCTGAACAAAAAAATTACACTGGAATTCAATAGTATATATTTTGAATCATAATTCTATAGATCTGTGTGAGACTGTTTAATGGCTGGGGTGGGTTTCTGGGGGACTGGGTTTTTTCAGTGGTGAGTTTGCATCAGAAATTCTAGTTACAGTGAAGATACTAGATTGAATGCGCCGATGAGACATACTTTTGTTGTGTGTCCCATTACAAGTCATCAGGCTGTCCAGAATGCTGCTGTTTCAAGTTATCTAAACCAGGCTGGGGATGTTTACGCTCTGATTACATTGATTGTGTAATAATGTGGCTTCATCTGCAATTTACTGTGTTTCTTTTTACCCCCCAGTGCACATTCAGTGGTAACCACAGTTGGCATGTTGCACCAGCAAAGCTGGCTGTGCTTTATTTATTTATTTATTTATTTTCATTTTTTCATAGTTTTTACCCAATATGGTAAATTTTGAGGACCCAGACACACCAAGAAAATGAGGAAGAACTGATGATCTGCTTTGTCAGCTCGTTACCCTAACCAATCCACAGTACACAATCACAGACTACACAAACACATTCCAGAAGTATTTGCACTTTCATAAGCTAAATTGGCATTTTAATTTGTAAATGAAAAATCTATTTGAATAGCATTAATTAACTGAAAGTAAGAGTTAGCTGGCTGTTAAGAATAATGGGTCAGTTATGTAACACCATTTTTGTTCCAATATAGCAGCAGCATTCGTATACAGTGCAGGTGCTCTTACCTGTATAACATTTACCTCATTAAATCACAATACAGATAAACTAAAACTCAAATCAGTTGGACTAAAAATGGCACTCAGAATTAAATTTTAAACAAGAAAAAAAAATGTGTGGTTTGTGCAAGTTGACAGAGTCCATTAAATAAGTTAGTTTTCAAATCTTTGGTGTACCTTCATAGCTTTTGTACTTTTTTTGGAGGATTACAAACCAAATATTATTCAGGCTCTCAACAGGGGCAGGCCAGCTTGGTGTGTCGGGGTCCTAAGAAAACTGCATACATGTTTGCCTTGTTTGACAGTTCAGTTTATTTGACACTTGTTTGATGGGTGGTAGTAGCCTAGTGGGTAAAACACTTGCCTGTGAACCCGATTGCCACAAAGTCGCATGTTCGAACACCCGCTTTCTAACACTGTTTCTTTGAGCAAGACACTTATCTCTCAGTGTCTCCAGGGGGACTGTCACTGTAACTAATGATTGTAAGTCGCTCTGGACAAGAGCGTTAGCCAAATGCCCCCATTTACACTTCATTTATGTGCTAGCTTGTTAGCTACATGGCTAAGTGCTAATGCAGTTTAAATGAGTGTTTTGCTTTAAATCTGTTTTATTTAAGCGTTAAATTCTGCCACGTGAACATGTTTGTTTATGCTTTAACACCATTTCAACGCTCTCATCAATGTGATCAGGGTGTAAGTGCTCTATGACACCGCTACTCATGTTCATTTGGCTACAAGTCACACTTTCACATCATTGTCTGGTCTGTATAGAAGATAATAGAGATGACTTGGACTCCACTGTTTCAGTTACAAAAACAGCCCAACCCAGTTTTCCCAGTCCTGACTCTCAGAAGCACACTCTGCCGCTTTTTGGCTTGTGTAACTGATATGCTGAGTATTTAACTGTTTACATGCATTAACAGTCAAAAATGCCATTTTTTGGGCCTAAGTGTGTTAGTTTGACAAATTAATCGTGTTAAATTGCCTTTGATGAAGTCAGTTGTGTGTTTATCAGTTGAGGGCCAGACTTCAGTCGATTTCACAAGGCAGGATTTCTCAGTTAGCCAGACAAATGTAAAAAAATATTGCTCGGTCAAAAGCGATGAATGAGAGTAAATATCAAATCACCATACAATTAACAGCATGATCATTGATGGTTGCTACCTTTCATTTATTGTTAGCATTATTCGGGTTGGGGAGTTCAATGGATGAAAGTGACTGGGGGGGGAGGGGGGGGGGATAACATATGCAACATATAGGATTCTGTCCATGCAGTTGGTGTGCAAAGACCTCTTCCTGGAAATAAATTGTGTACAGAGAACATTTTCAGGCTTGAACAGCTGAACAAAAAAAATTACACTGGAATTCAATAGTATATATTTTGAATCATAATTCTATAGATCTGTGTGAGACTGTTTAATGGGTGGGGTGGGTTTGGTCAAAACAAGGCAGATAATGTTTTAACAATACCATTCAAAACCTTAAGTAAACCTACCAGAGTGTATTGAGTTTATAGACTATATAATGTTCATTGTAAAATAGCGGTATATCTCAAAACAAATTAAAATTGGGGACTATTTTTGACCATGATTGCAACCCTCCATGAAGGAATGGAATATGTTTTAATCCAAAATCTGTAAGCAAGTTGTAAAACACCCTCCCCCTATATTTAGAGGCATTAATGAAGTTTAAAAGCTTCCGATTTATGGTTCCTATCAGTATGGCTGTGTGCATTTTTTGTTTGCCAAGCTTTTCTAGAAGCTTAAAAAAATCACTTAAATATAGTGGTGTGGTTTTCAGAAATACTCTATCAAATCAGAACCTGATGCATCTAATTAGTATATTTGTTTAATTTGTATGCCAAAATTGGGGAAAGCTTGTTCAGTAGAAGGTGTAGATTCTGGACTCGGGATCATAATTTTGAAAGATATTGATGTTTATTTTATACTGTAGATATTTTAAATGAACATATTCAGTATATCTAGAACATTCTGATGGTAGAGGGGCCGCAAAGCCCAAGGCTTTTTTATGATATTGAGCACAAGCACATTGAGCTGATGTATGAGAGGCAGTTTGATAAGTTGTGATGCAGCTTCATGTGACTTGGAGGAAGTATTTGCTAGTCCTTACCTTCCCATCACTGGTGGTATTGTGTAATGGGGGGAGTCCTAGCTGTGGCTGAAATTGGGGGAAAATGAACAATGTTACAGTAAGTAACAGTAAAATACTATTTTCGTATCTGGCTGTTGTGTAAATGAATGGGTAAAAGTAGACTCAACACATGCTTGCTTTCAAAATAAAACATAGTTAACAAGTTATCTTATTGGGACAACTCTATGCAGTTTGGATAGTCCTCACTTTGGTTTGGTTCATCTTCTTGAGAAATCCTGCTTTGTGAAATTGACCCCAACTACATCTCCAAGGTCTGGTTGAACTCATCACTATTCATAGTTTTAGATGCGATGGAGAGGAAATCACAAAACAGCTGAAATCTGACCCTCCCCTTTCAGTAATATGTTCCTTTCCCAGTACAACACTAATCATATAAGCTTGTGATACTTTTGAATTAACAGCACTGTCAAATTTATAAGGGATTTTATTTATTCTTTAACTGAGTGTAACGCATACGCACACCTTACTTCTACTCTCGGGACGCGTTCGAACAAACCAGTTTACCAGCCGACTGTACTGGACTGTAGACTCGCATCCTAAAACGAGCCTTTATGCTTTGTGTAAGGAAATAGACCTCACAAAGCAAGGGCTAAAGAGCTCATCAGGGACATGGAATCAACCACCAGGCACAATCCAAAAGATGTGAAACAACGTTTCTAGGTTAACAAGGGCCGATTTTTCCAGGACTGTATCGTGTGTATCGGTGCGCTGATGAAATGTTAGGGCTATGATAGTATATTGGTGCATTGACTTGCCGTGAATTAAAACTATGAAGGATCTTCTTGTTAGATGATGTGCTGGTTATTTAGAAAATCTTCATTCATGTCAAGATGCTTAACCTCCTTTAATGGAACAAAACCACTTGAGTTCTTCTCCAGAACCTTTCAAGAGTATACTGTGATGATACTTATCTCTCCACAATTATCCTCATCGCCCTCATAGCAGGACATCTGCTCTGGTGCAGATGCCAGATTAAGCCGGGTACATGTGCCCAAATGAGATTGACAAGCACAGCTACTGGCGTCACCCAAGAGGGTTTTGTATGGACTTGAACCCCATTAAGACATTTTTTTTTTGTTTGTTTTGTCTGTTATGTACTGAGTCAAGAACGCAAAATAGTAAGTAAATACTTGGGTGTGGATTTCTGGAAGCAATTCTAGCTTTAAAAAGACACTTTATATCCGGACTGTGTACTAAACACCAATTCTACCTGGTCAGTATACTCAGAAGTGCCAAAGTTTACTCGTAACTACACTCCAAATATTCAGAGCATTCTCAACAAGTCCAAGTATGAAATATAGCAGGGCTGCCCAGAAGTTAGCCACTGAAAAACTTTTGTTTTTGTTTCTGGCCAGAAGACTGCTGCACCCCTTCTACTTATTCACAAGAGGGAACATTCTTGTTATTAAATGTATTATTTTTATGATTATATTACAAACATAACATTAAAAACAAGCACATTTGCAACTTGCATACCATATTTGCATACTGTTTTTGTTTGTTTGTTTTGGGGTGTTTTTTTTTTTTTCCCATAAACATTGCATTTCAGAATCGTAATCATGAAACTATTGATCCCGGAGGTAACTGCTTAATTTTAGTCCCCCCAAGCCAAACTTGCTCCCAAGTTTGGAAAGTGTTGGTGTTTAGTGTACAATTGGGAATCTATGTTCATCATAGATGTTAATCTGTGTTCAAAAAACTGGTCAGATAAATTAAGACAGCTGATTCAGGGAGTTGCAAATAGTTGACTTATCCACCCACAAGGGTTATTTTAATGCCAGCTGTTGCTAGTTCGGACATAATGTTGGTAGGAATCCCATTCCGCCTAAAAAGTGTGTCGAGATCAAGCTCATGCAACCTAGCAACAGTTGCTGTTGAAGAATGCATTCGTGGAGTGTCCAAAGTGGCCATGTAATTAACCAATCAAGTGCCCCTTTTTTCCAAAATGCCCTTTAAGTCCACAAACGCTGTTTCTTCCGTTCCTCTGTGTACTTGGGCATTTCTGAGCCGCTGAAAATCAACCTCTCAGAGATTTGCAGTTAAGTTCCACCCCTGTCATCCTCTCTTTCTGTCTGCGTGGTGATCCAATAGCTGGCCAAGTTTGTGCTTGTGTGTGATTAGGCCCCGGCATGCTCTGTAACGTGTAGAACCCCTGCACTCCTCACTCTCCCTCCTGTTCTCTCTCTGTTTTCTCTCCCTTTCTCATCGCCCTCTTTCTGGTCCAGCTCAACGACCAGATGCTCATCTGTGAAGGTCTGAACTCTCGTTTGTAACAGTTTTACCTTTAAAAGAAGAAAGGGTGGGCAGTGGGTGGGTTTGGGAAAGACTTGGAAAAATGTTGGTGAAAATACAAATATATAAATAAATATATATATATATATATATATAAAAAATATATATATAAATGAATAAAAAGCGATGATTTTATAAAATAATTTCAAGAATAAAATTCTATCCAAAAAAAGGAGCCCTGTTTGTTTGCAGAATGCTTTGATCAGCAGCATGTCTCACGATGGAGTGATGGGATGGATGATGTTTCAGTTGGGTTGTAATAGAGGGGCTATGAATTTTATAGTAGTATTTTTATTTTTAAATAAATGATACATGACCACCCATGCATAAAGTAAGTAAATCATTCCTACACAAACAATATCTGAGGTGTTGCATATAGGGAGATTAAGCTATATATATATATATATATATATATATATGCTTCCAAAGATCCAGACTTTCTTGTACCTTAATGTAGTCCTGAGAAACGGTTCTCCAGTCTTCCTGAAGGACTTTCAAAAACTCATTTTCAGTCCAGTCCCTGAGCCAGAGCAGTTTCAGAGGAATGTTTGCGTATACTTGTGGTGCTGAATGCTAAGCTGTTGAAACACCTTTATCTAGGCACCTTGTATCTTTAGGCACTTTGCAGTCTTTTGCAGTGAAACATTTTTTCCCATTTCTTTCATTTAATCTACTCTGTATAACACAGTTCGACAGGTTTAAAATACTAAAATTTTTGCTCTAACAAGGTGATTCAAAGCAAAATTTAAAGAAATGAGGAGTATATTTGTTAATATTTTAATTATAACTTGGTGACCCAATATCAAGAGTTTTTGTTTGTGTAAAGGTTTGCAGGGAAACCTTTACACAATCCAAACTAAATATTGACCAATTATCACTTTCCCCCTCATAACTGGAACAGTGCCCATTTACACTCCCTGCTTTAGTTCCAGGGCTTCCGTGTCTCTTCCTGATATCATTCAACAGCAGGAACTGTCACCGGTCTGAGCTCTGACTGCTTCAACCCACAGCCCTTTTCATAACCTTTCCATACAGATTTAGCAAGCTTTTTCCTACAGAAGCCTTCCAGAGTGCTTTCTAATCCACTTGTGCTCGTCCACCGCTCTACTGCTTTCACCAGGGAGTCAAGGTTGTGCAGAGGAGCAACTGCACTAAAAGCACATTAAAACTGGTTTCTGTATAATAAACACATGGTTCTTGGCTAAGGAGTTTGGTTATAGGAAAATATGGAGGTTCTTTAATCTTTGAAAGTGTTCTTCACGTTAAATCAGTTATAGTAATACATGATTTATTGACATGGTTTGTAGTTAAAAGTGCTTATCCTAATATACAGGTCATGGGTGCCCAAGGTGATGTGCTTGGGGAGTGAAGACTTGAACCCACAGAAGAGCTTCTGTAGCACAAATATCTGAAAACGTTCATGCTGCTCTGATGGAAAGGGTTCAGAACACAATGCGGTGCCCACAGTTGGAGACCAATCAGACCCATACTGACCTCTGACGCACACTGAAAGCTCCAACAAGGGACAGGACCAGGGAGCAACGGAAGAAGGTGGCCTGGTCTAATGCATTGCATTTTCTGATATTCTTGCTTTTTGTCTATTAGAACAAAGTCAGATGGCATGTTTGGAAACTTGAGGTGGATATTAACAAAAAAACAAATCCCAAAAATGTCAAAATATTTCCTCTCACTGATTGTCCAGCATTGCTTTGTGATGACTACAGCAGGAGGTGGTGCTAGAGGTTCATGGACATTACAGAGGGTGTAAAAAATCCTTTGGAATCTTTCAAAACTGGTGCAAATGGAAAGCTTGGCAGTACCGCCCACACCAGGATAACAGCAGGTTTGGCAGGTATGCTGTACCAAAAGTGTTATATCAGGAACAAGAGCACTAACCGTGTCATTGTCTGGGAGGGTGTTGGTGTTATTTGGCATTAAGAAGAATTTTACATGCAAATATGATACAATAAAAGGTACAAACAAAAATAATGTAAACAGGGACCTAATATACAGGCTCATGGGTGCCAAAGGTAAGTTTAACAACCATAATAAGAATAATGTATATTTTACAGTACCACTCCTCATTTCTTCATATTTTGCTTTCAAACAGCCAGACTTTCTTGTATTTTTGACGTCTCGATGACTTTTTCAAAGAGTCTCATTTCAGTCCAGTCTCTAAACCTGACCAGTTTCAGAAGAATGTTTTTTGTTTGTTAAGCCACACAGTGACCTACATATGAATCACTCAAGCAGAACAAAGCTTAAGGCCTGAAACAGTGAAGAAACAGGTGCAGATGATTCCAGATGATCAGGCCGGTGATCAGATCAGAAAAATAGGATTCAATAAGGCAGAACTAATATCAATGTCCTTGTAAAACAAGGACTTTTTTTTTTTTCAGCTACCTGTGTAGTGTAATTGAGTGTGTCTTATCTGGTCCCATGAAAGGTTTTGCACATGCGCACTGCAGGACACTTTCCCAGCAACAGAGGTTCTCTTCTGGCTTGTTCCAAATCCAGTAATGAAAAAAAACCACTCAATCACACAAGCAGCATTATTTTCGTGGCGAATAAAAATGATAAATAGCTAAAGCTAAGCTTTTAATGGTAATCTGAGGTATGTATTGTACAGATCATATATAACAGTTCAACACACTCGTACAAATCACATGGAACAATAATTCAATACAAATAAACATCAACTAGTTAAACATCAATATAACTCATAAATATAGAAATAATACAAGGGTAGCTAAATCCCCTGATTGTTTTTTTTTTTTCTGAATTCACAGAAAAATTATATACCCTATCCCAAGGACATGGTATATTAATTCACTCAACGGGGCTTTTCTCTGTAATAAAATCATTTCATGTCAGGCTTGTGCACACTTCTGAAAAGCATCTCAGGATTGCCAAGGTAAAACTTCTGTCGCTCAAGTTAGCTCAATACTAATAAACTTTTTCACGCTGAAAGATCGCTCCCTCCACCTTCCTGAGTCACGCCGCTTGCCGCATGCCCCCCTGCAGGGCATTAAGTATAAACGGTAAGTACAGCAGAGTTATAGTAAACCCTGTGTGTGTTACATGTGCATTTGTACATGCTGTCCATGAGACAACACATCCCTAATACTAGTAAACCTAGACTTAAAATTAAGAGCTGCTAAATGACTGAGATTCTGCCAGAAATTGAGTTAGTCCATCAGTGTCCTCAAATTATATGATTACTTATATTTAGAATATCCGTTTGATGCATCAGCACATTTACTAAAAAACAGGAAAGATACAGAGAAGGTTAGCATGGTTCCTGCATAAGGATGACATGCAAAATCATGAAGTGTTCCTTGGGGCAGCTGGTGGCATTGTGGTTCTCTTGTGAACAGAATGTTGTGGGTTTGAATCCTGGGACTGCTAGTGGCGCCACTGAAGTACGCTTGAGCAAGGTACCGTCCCCACACACTGCTCCCTGGCACCCTTGTCAGCTGCCCACTGCTTCACTTGGGTGAACGTGTTAAATGTAGAGAAAGAATTTCACATTATTCACCCGTGACTATAAGGGGTCACTTTACACAAAGAGAAGACAGTTTTTTTTGTAAACTTTGTGTTAACATGAACATGTAGATTCTCTCCTCAGGGCTCAGTGAGGAGGAGCGTCTTCAGACTCTGTTTGAAGATATTGAGGGTTTCACCAGTTCTTACGGTCAGAAGAAGTTTGTTCCACCACTTTGGTGCCAAAACTGAGAGAAGTCTTGACGCATGTCTTGAACCTTTGAGAAGAGAGGAGTCAAGTCGGTCTCACTCTGATCTGTATTTGGACTGCACTGCTAGGTGGGGCCCAACTCTTGTTTAGGTTTAGGGAGGTCTTACACCCCTCAGGCAAATTAAAGGGTCATTTCGCTGAATCATTTCCTTTGGAAACTGTAGTTTGGCAGAAGACACGTTTATCATGTGTTAAAGATTGTGTTTGTGTACATTTTTGTGTTCTACCAGAGAGAGTAGGGTCTAGAGCAAAGTTGCATTGGCAATCTATGTTTTACTTTAAAAGAGGGGGGGAATGGCCAGTAGGGGGTGCAAGTGAGACATCAGTAAGACGACGACCCACCAATCTGGCGGCGTGCATGTGAAAATACAAACAACTACTAATTAATTCTTTCCGCCAGCTTAGGACAGCCCAAAAGGTAAGCAAACAAAATATACCTTATATCATATCAACTCTAATTAACTCTTTCACTCTGGAGAAGCCCGTAGAAAATCTGGACTGCTTGTTCAGCTTCCTCAACAAGTGCTTCGACAGAGTCATCTTGGGGAAATCCAGGGCTCCAAATCGCACCATCCCAAACCATTCTGTCTACCAAAAGGGGCAAGCCCGAAGATTCGCCTGAAGTGGCCTCTCCACCAGCTAAAGACTTCATGACCATCTTGGACTCCATTAAAAACAAGCTATCTAGCTTCGACGGATGCCTGTCCCTGTTGTATGTCAACGGGCAGCTGTATCACAAAACAAAAAACTGTATCAGAACAGTTGTACATTACTTTTGTTCCTACCAACGATCACATATTTGTAAACCCATTAACAGTCATTAACATTTAAACTACTGAAAGCCACCTTATAGGCCATATAGAACATTTGTGGCAAAAAAGATGAATTTTTTGATGAATGACAGAAAAACAACAAGCAATATAAACGTAAATGTTCTCGTCTTCTATTGACAAAGTCTCCAACACAGACGTGACTCTAGTTACTCAGAGTACCAGGACACTGAAATGGTATTTTAACAATATTTATCCCTAGTACCCCTAAACAGCTCTACTTCCCACTAAAATCTTTCCACTCTGCCATGGCTCTTTTGTATGAGGGTGTGGGGTCTTGCTCATGGATAGCATCCTGTAATATTTCTGTCTGAATTACAGAGAGGAGGGTTATAACACACTTTGGTTATGTAAGAAATGTCTTTAGGCTAAAACAGAAAAAGTTCTGGAGCAGTCTAATCACAGAAACTGACACCATTATGTACATGCATATATCCATGGCTAAGCAATACTAGCTATGCATGTGGTACATACAAGCAGACTGCTTTCTGTGTTAAAGACAGAACCATAAGAAAAAGCCAAAATATATCTGCCAGTGAAATCATTACAAGAAGAATGGCTCTTGCCTCAGTAGTCAAGATCACTACATATTTTAGAAATTGTTTGGGTACTTGTTACAGTAAATGCCTTTACAGACTGGTAGACAAACATGAGGTGCTGAATGTGACAAAATGTCAACAAACTCTCAACTCAAAGACATGTCCCAGCTTCTTAGGTGCTGCAGTTGGTGAAAGAAAGAGTGTGGGGAGAGCCCTGAACAGTGCTATGGCGTATTTCACTGGAACAAAACAACTTTTAGTACAGTTATTCTTCCTAAACATGACTATCATCAGGTTTGTGTTGACCACAAAAAGTTCTTATTTTGTCACCATGAAGTGTTTAATCATTCTGCATCTATTTATTCAGCATTACACAACGTACAGCATCCTATTCACATCCATGTCTGAGGAAACAGCTAGACAGAGAATTAGAGACACAGCAAAATGACTTACCTAAATGACTTACCTGTAGAGTCTCCTAATGTCTTGGCCTGTACCGTCAGACTATCATTTTCCACTAAAATGGAGAACACACAAATCAGTAATGGATACAGATGTGTCAATCTGAATAATGATAGGTGTAACATTAATGCAGGTCAGACCTAAGAAACAAAACGGTGTCGGCCAAGACAATTGCAATCGGTGTGTCTCTGATTAAAAGTGCAAAATATATCGACAAAACTAAAGCACCTTAAACTCCCTGACCACACACAGTAATATTAAGCATGTTTCATACACATTATTATTATTATTATCAAAATTACATGTTTCCACTGACATGAACTGTGGCCATCATCAGATATGGTCCCATATGTTTGATGCAAAATAATTGTTGATCCACCACTCGAATCTGCATTATTATCTTCTCCCTGGTCACTTGCTGAGAGTATGGCCCCTCTGTCTGATAGATAAACAGTATCAGCCAAAAAACACATACCTCATAATGTAAGTGAAAAACATGTTTCATAGTTTTGTCTTCATCCAGCAGCATGGGATAATACTCCACTAGTCTCCTAGCCTTTGCAGTGACTTCATGCTTTGAAGGGTACCAGACCTCCTCTCATTGCTGACTTGTTCTCAAGATGGAAATTATGCTGGTGTTCCTCACCAGCTTCCATTCAGCTCTTTGGACATGACACATTCTCCCTCTCTGCCAGCGTGTGCCATCTCAAAGTAGTACTTGTGAGCTTGCTGCAACTCACTGTCTGTGTAGACCACATATTCTGGAGGAAGTTGTAGGGTCCTCTTTGGGCTTTTCTTCACCAAAGGAGTGGATTGGAAGTGTTCCTCTAGGTGAAGACACAGTTCCTGCTTAACTAGGGCCAGCCTTGTCTAGAGAGGTGGCATGCTCATACTAAAAGAAAGCAGAGTGAACCAACAGACCCAGTTAGAAACAAAATGTGTTGTGTTAGATGTTCTCAGGGCAAAGCAGGTAACAAGCCCAAACCCTTTTCCTCCTGAGAAAGTGTTCTGGCCCAGGAAAAAAGTCTCTCAAATCATCACGACTGAGAGTGTAGAGCAAGGCCTCATCAATGTTGGCAGCTACAAAAACAATCTAATCATTAACAAACCTTTTACACTTAAAAACTTGTATACATTTTTCAACTTATGAATTTACCAGTATTCAACTTGACAGGCCAAACTGTATTTTAACAGTTCTCTTATCATGATTAAATGCAAATACAGTTTAGATTTAGATCTTTTGTCTTAATATTATAAAATACTTTAATTTTGGTTTTGAGATCATTGTGTGCATGTACAGTAATTTAATTACAGCTGACAAATCACATTAATGCGGAGATGTTTCATACCTAAACATGACATGCCATTTAAAATTATTACTGTGACATCATCCAGTTCATCCACGAATACCCCCTTTCTTGTAAACCCTTTTATTGCTGCTCAATCTGACAGGGAAAAATGTGAGAATTAGGACAAGTTAGCCTTCCGATTCAGGATCAGGTTTTACAGTGCTCATCTGCCATGGATCCCAAGTCCCACAGGAATGAAAAGTTGTGACACCTTATCTGAAGCTGACAAGGCGTGAAGACTGAAAACTGCCGCGCATTTTACTGCGCATCCCGTGCATGCGTACTCGCTTACCACTTATGTCAACGCCGGGTTATATATCACGTCCACCTTGCATGGCTGTGCTTGTACCAGTGTATCAGCAAAGCTTAGATTGAAAATGAATTAACACTACTTTTCATATAGTCATGAAATACCACAGATTATCTTAACAAGATTAACATCAACATATGGCACAGTCAATCTTATCTAAAGTGCATCTTCATTGTCACTAAAGCCTGCCTCATCCCATATAGTGTACATACTGCAATACTCACTCAGTAGACCTACAGTTCTTCTTCGGGTAAACAAAGCCAAAAGAATGCTAATTGCTTGTTAACATATCTAGAATTGCAGTACATAGAGCCAACACAATTGTCGCTAGCCTACATATGCGCGGGCGCACGCACACAGATTCTCCAAAGCAAAAGTACAAAAGAACATTACTCAATATTAATTACAATAACAAATGAGATATTGACAGATCTTTTCCCCTCATCAGCCAGGTGCCAAACAAACTTCCCTCCTTTGTTTAGCAAGACGTACATACTAGCATTATCTTTCAAAATAAAGGCACCAGCCATTATAGCGTAGCTAACATTAACTGACAGGACAAAATTAACACAGAAACATGAAAAAAAATTATTATTTACTAGGGAACTTATAGCCTTTGCTGACCCCTAACCTAAGTCAAAAAGTTTCACTGAGTGCTGCATTGCCCCCCC
>JBBPCX010000139.1:45766-56099 GCA_037974365.1 Hydrocynus forskahlii | reverse complement strand
TCTCTCTCTCTCCCTCTCTCTCTCTCTCTCCCTCTCTCTCTCTCTCTCTCTCTCTCTCTCCCTCTCTCCCTCTCTCTCCTCTCTCTCTCTCTCGCTCTCCTTCTCTCTCTCTCTCCCTCTCTCTCTCTCTCTCTCTCTCACACACACACACACACACTGTTCTGTAGATGGTAGATGAAGGCAGCAGATGTGTGTGATTAATGGATTGACAGACGACTGCAAAGGAGAGATGGCAAATGTGTTCAACATTAGCAAGCACAGATGGGCTCGCTGTACATGCACACATACACACACACACTTTCTCACACATACACACACACACACATCTATACACAGGCATACACTATATACATCTGAATCAAAACAAAAGCTCGTGTCCTGTGATATTTGTTAAACATGAACTTACATGCAAAGTTAAGAAAGTTATCTTCATATACATGTTTATAATACAGTGCTGTAGACTGATCTGACACTACTACTACTACTGCTAACAACAACAACAACAATAATAATAATAATAATAATAACTGATTAACTGCTGTAACTGTGACACAAACATTTCAGTTGAACCTTTCACTATCCTTGTTTACTGCTTACTGAAATTTTGAATATCTACTGAAAAGCCTAATTACTTTGGTGTATTTTTTTCACAGCTGTCAATGATGTTTAGTGTCTCCTGGTACTAACTTTTATCTCATAGGTTTATATTTAACCTCCTTATGTTTGTTAGTTGTGTCTTCATCCTTCAGAGCAGGGCTCCGCTGCGCATGAGGCTTTGATCTTAGCTGGGATTCCTCTGCATAAATCAAAGAGTCAAATTTCTCGACGCTAACATTGCACTCCATGTCCAGTGAAACTTCTGGGTGGGCTAAAAGCAAAAACAGCAATTTGAAAATTCAAGAAACTTCCTAAAAAATTAAAACAGCGGACATTTATTATGATATCTACTTCCAAGTCATATTCGTAATTAGCCCTTAGAACTGATTCAAACAAATGTGATCAGTGTTTGTTCTTCTATTTGCTTTTCGTTTGCTGCTTTTTCTGTCGGCACGCCACCACTCAAGTTTTATTTTGGTTTGTTTCTAAGACCTAAAATAAAATAAATGTGTTCATTTTTGTTCTTTATGTTAATTTGCATGTGACACCATTTTAAGACCCCAGTAGTTGTTATTATTGTTACATGTTTTTAAATGACTATAATTTTGGTTCTATGTGACACAGGAACACCAAACAAAGTTCAGCATGACGTCTGACACCTCGAGCAACAACACAAACCGGGGGAACTTCCATATAAGTAGCTGTTTTGCCATATGATGATACTTTACCATTTGTTGCTTCTGGCATTTATCCATGCTACTCAAGTTCAAAGGGTTAAGGAGGATGTGGGGAAAAATGTTGGATACAGGTTAGAGCTAAACACGACAGGAAAGCATGAGCTGCAATTCCCTTATCAGACATCCCGCTTCCCCCCAATTACTTCTGATGCCTAGATATAATGCACAGAAGTTTTAATCACATGGGCCTAATTAAAGAATATAAATACACTATATGGACAAAAGTATTGGTACACCTGACCATTACACCGACAGGGACTTTAATGACACTGCATTCAAATCCATAGACTTTAATATGGAGTTGGTCCCCCTTTGCAGCTATCCACTCTTCTTGGAAGGTTTTCCACAAGATTTTGGAGTTTCTGTGGGAATTTGTGTCCATTCACTCTGTAGAGCATTTATGAGATCAGACACTGATGCTGGATGAGAAGGTCTGGATCACAATCTCTGTTCCAGTTCATCCCAAAGGTGCTGGATGGGGTTGAGCTCAGGGCTCTGTGGGGGCCAGTCAAGTTCTTCCACACGGAACTCCTCCAGCCACGTCTTTATGGAGCTCGCTTTGTGCACCGAGGCACAGAAAAGAACAGAAAAGGTTCTTCCTCAAACTGGGTCCACAAAGTTGGAAGCATTGCGCTGTCCAAAAAGTCTTGGTCTGCTGAAGCATTAAGATTGTCCTTCACTGAAAGTAAGTGGCCTTGCCCAAACCCTGAAAAACAGGTATGTCCTAATATGTGTGTCCATGCAGTGTACCTCAGACTTCCACATTCAGATTGCAGTGGGCTATAACTGCCTACAGAGTGTTTGCTGTATCTCGTTATTCAATTTGTCTGGCTTGAATTCCCTGCCTGTCTTTTCTTGACTCCGATTCCCGTCTCACTCCTTTTTTCTGTTTGTTGATTCAGTTTGCCTCTCTGGATGATTTGGATTCTACTCTTAGCCTCTGCTCTTTGGTATGATGCTTCGGAATTGTTTGCTTGTCGGACTGGACTTTGATTTTGGAACATTGCTAGTATCTGTTGTTGTTTTTTTTTGGTATTCTGCTGATCTACAGAGTAAATATTGTTGTCTGTTTTCCTCTGCACTTGGGTCTGAAGTGAATCATGGTCTGAACCTGACATCCCTCCTCAGTCTGACAATACCAACAATTTGGAAAATCCTTCGAAATGACCTACTGGGAGCCCTATCAGATCTATCAAGCTTCTTAAATTGAATGAGACATGTTTTAATATATCTGGGCAACTGCCTAGACATCTCAACAATTTTGTACCATTCCTTGTCTCCAAAATGAAAATTCCTCTCTCGGTCTGCATTTACGTCAAAAGTTATCACATAACCTGGACAAGATACAATAACACTATATCTCTGACCAGATGTGAAGATATAAACTGGAGGACTCCAGACTTCACTCAACTCAAACCTCTTAGTTTGGTTTGACTCAGTTGGGTAAACAGTTGGGCATTTTATTTTCTTCTCTGCGTTTCCAGTTATTGACTGTTGTGGCATTGAAGAGTTTTAAGCTCATGATCTCTGATGTTGATGTTGCACCATTCAGAAGTTTTTACCATAACAAAATAAATATGGTCTGATCTGACTAAACAAAACATTGTGATAAATTACCTTATCATTGTAAACTTTTCATTTGCATTTGTTTTCCAGTAAAGCCAAAATGAAACCGATTTGAGGAAACAAAAATAAAAGTTTGGATCTGCACCTCATTGGTCTGTGCAGAATGCCACATGTGTTACAGATGTAATGCTGTTGATACCATTCTAAAATGTGTATCATAATAAAACATGGTCTCTGAACGTCTGTCCAGCACTGAAGTCACTAAACTTCAGAATAATTTAAATTGTGTTTAATCACCAGATTTAAGCTGCATGAACCTGAACACACACATGTACAAGCACATGCGCGCGCACACACGCACACGCACACACACACACGTGGCAGCTTGGAGAAACAATAGCAGATGGTGTCATGATTGAAAAGTGAAGGGGAGATCAGCAGACCTCTCACCTTTTAAAACAGTCACGAGGGGGTCTGAGCCCAGCTCACCCTGAAAGCGTCATCAGGAGGTCCGGATGCAATCACTCATGGCAACTGTCACCGTGGACACAGCGGGGTTCCTGTCTTCTCATTGGCTGAAAAGGGTCTCTGTCTCAAACGGACCATCCATCTGTCCATCAAAACCTGCCTGAGGCCAGTTTTGAGACAGAGGCCCTGTTCATAGGAACACACACACACACACACACACACACACACACACACACACACACACACACTGTCCAGTTATGCGTTAAAATGACACATTGCACCCTGTTTGAGTGTAGACAGATCGATAAGGTTCACATATATGTATACTGCTCATACATGACATAAAAAGTTTTCCAAGACTTTAAGAAAAATGGAAAAATGGGAAAATATGGGATTTCAGCACTGAGGAAAAAATAGAAGAAATGTTGTGGTAGAACACCCAAGCTGTGAGTGTTTTATGGACTAATGAGTGTCTGTCTATCTATCCATCTATCTATCTATCTATCTATGTAGAGTATTACATAAGAAAAAGACATTCTCTGCAGAAAGAAGTTTTCTGCTAAATAATTTCTATTAATTGTGCAGAATTTCTGTTTATAAACTAAAAACTACAAATAAAACAAAATTCCCACATTCCCATTCGCACTTTGTTTTTTCTCCTATATCATTCAGCAAAGACTGTTTTCTCAATATGAAATGTAAAATATACACAAAGATCTTTTCCTGGGCCAAAAAAGACAATTACAGGGAAACAGCCTAATGAAGACAAGGTGCTTCTGTTTAAGTGAAGCATATGTTAAAAGTGCATTCACACAGAGAGAGAGAGAGAGAGAGAGAGAGAGAGAGAGAGAGCTGGTCAGAAGGACTGACAGCTTTAATTGGTGTCTAAACAGCCTTAGTCCAGCCTGAGTGACAGCAGCTTAATCTCAGCGACTCAGCATCCATCTTAAAGACACAGACAATACTCTCTCTCTCCTCCGACAGAGAGACAGAATGGAAAAAACAGAATAAAACAATAAAAACAGAAGCTCACCTCACTACTTCATTATATTTCATTATTAATCAAAATTGGACTTCAAAAACAACCCATAATGCAATGTCTTTGCAGCCAATAAATCACACCACACAAGACTTTTTATTGAGAAATTTGCCGTCGGATTATCATAAGTAATACGTTAGTTTATGGTTTCTAATCTTTTTAGAATGGCAGTTGCAAGGCTAACACTAGAACTCAAGAGTCGACCAAAGAGCTCATATTAGTTTCCAGAAAAAGGCAAAACTCCCTAAAACAGCATCAAGATGATGGCTAAGGTTGTACTGACCGGTCTACATGGTTTAGGACACTCATATAGTTGTGATGGTCAGGTGTCCACGTACTTGTAATGTGTGAGGGTCGAGCCAGACAGGATGCAAGCACAAAATCCTTTCAAACGAGACCAGATTAATACAAAAGAACAAAAATAGTAGCCATGGTGAAACAAGGTCAAGAACAAAATAGGGCTGTAAACAGGGGGCAGCTGGTGGTCTGGTGGTTAGTGGTTGCTCCTGTGATTGGAAGGTTGGGGGTTTGAATCCCAGAACTGCCAGGGGCACCCCCAAGGTGCTCTTGAGCACTGTACCACCCACATACACTGCTTCACACAAGTAAGTATTTATATAAAAAAATCCCAAGATCAGTGTCAATGGGGAGAATACTGGGCTATACAAAACAAGATAAACAGAAACAAAATAACTTTCAGTCAACAGAGGGCTTTACAAAGAATCCACCAAAGCAAACTGAAACACAGGAGGTATATACACTGTCTAAACAGTGGCAAAAACCTGCAAAGGGGAGGAGACAGGAACAAGAGACAGGTGGACAGAATTACAAGGGGGTGGAGCTTAAACTTAAACACTTAGTCACATGACATACAGACACATAAACAATAGCACATGGGGGATGTAAGCAACAACATAGACAAGAAGACAGAACAAATTCCAAGAAACTGATAGGGAGAATTTTACAATATTTTGGTCATATAATGTGTGTATGTATATATGTAGACTGTGGGGAACACATTTGGTCAAAACGTGTGGCCACCAACACTACTGCTGCATGTCCAGCACCCTGCAGTGTTTAAGCTTTAATCTTGATCCAACCCACCTGATCCACCTCATTACTGTCCTCAGAAGTGCCTAATTAGTTGGATCAGGTGTTTGAGATGAAGGCTGCACCTCCAGGAGGACGGTTGTTGACCATTGATTTAATCCTGCAATTAAAAGTTATTCAGCCTATTGTGATGATAAATGGCCAAAATTTTGCATGCACTTTTCCCTGCGCAAGCTGCATGTCGAAACCGTCTTCATTCCGGCTTCATTCCGGCTCCTTACTGAATGTGGTTGACCTCGCTCAGCTAGTCAGGACCCTAAGAGGTGCCTAGCATTTGGTTATTGATGGAAATAAACTGTGCAGAAGTAACACTGCTTGGGCTAAAATGAATGAGACACATATTGGTAATACACAGAAATGAATTAGCATTTTCTTCTCCTTTAGAATTTAGTCCTACATAAGACACATTGTCCTTAAAACTAAAGGCGTCTAAATTGTTATTGGCTTTGGCAGTTCCAGGATAAGCCTTTATTTTTTTTAATAGAACCTTTACATAATGTACAGCTCTTTAAACTTCAAAGGGTCTTCACATCTTCTTTATGACAATGACTCTTTGAACATCTGAGTGCCGATATCACAAATAGGGAATAAAAAAGTGTGACCATTAGCATTTTTCCCAAGGCAGAACTTTTGTCATGTGTTCCTCCAGTTCTGCCAAGTTTTTTGCAAAGAAAAATGGCAGAATCTGAAGACTTTTCTACTTAAAATGTGATTGTACTACAGTCCTGTCTAGGCTCACAGATTTGGAAGTGTTTTGTGTCCAAAACACTGATGGACAGATATACGTCTACTGACCAATGAACCCTGGAGACCAGCATACCGTGTTGTGAATGGTAATGTTGTGGTCAGGGTTCCTTAGTAAACCAACATGGTAATATTTAAAGGAACAGATATGCAAAAAATCAGTTTAACCCTTAGAACGTGAGAGGCTGGGATCCACAACAAATGGTAAACTGTCGTCATACGGCAAAACACCTTACATGGAAGTGTTGATGCTTGTGGTGTCAGACATCAGTCCCTATTTCATATTTTATGTTATTGTCATTTTAAAAATAAGTAATAATAAAAACGCTAATGATGTCACTCGCAAAAAACAAAAATGAACAAATTTCTTTTATTTTAGGCCTTAGAAACAAACAGAGGGAAAAACAACAAGAACACAAGACCATTGAACCCTTGAGAACTTCAGAATAGTTTTCGGGCACAAGTGGGTGGGGAAAACCCGCAGATGTAGGGGGTTCGGAGAGCGGCCGAGTGGCGGTGCACCGGGAGAAAGAGCAGTAAACGGCGAGCACGTAGGAGAACCAACACCGGATCTAGACTGTTTTACACTGTTTATATTTGTTGAAGTCAGATTTTATTCATACACTCGCAGTTCTAAGGGTTAACACATTCTTCCACCCCAAATCACCCCAACTGCCCAAATCATTTCTGCCTAGACTAGTGCTGGAGCAAAACAAAAAATTTGCAAACCAGCTGTAGTCTAGACATCAGATTTTTGTTGATGCTGGATTTACATAAATTATTGTTAAAGGTGGAGAGGTGGGGGTCTGACTAGCCTGTCGAAGCGGTCATGTCTCTCCTCCTGCTTGAAACCATGGTACTGTGATTCCACATTGGAAATCCAGCAGCCATTGAGAGCACTCTGATCGAATGGTGCTTGGAACGGTTAGACTGACAGCACTCCAGCCCAATGGTTTTGGGGGTCATTGGGGTTCATTAGGGGGCAATCATTTTTCAGTGGGAGTTTTTCTGCCCTTCCTAAAGTTCCACCCTCTGTGACTGCCTAGTATACCTATATGGATGTGCCAACCCTGCCAAAACATTCCACAGGCCACTCAAACTGTTGTTTAGGACTCTAATTTATGAACACCAGCCCAGGTGTTGGCTGCCTTTGTTCATTTTTAATGCCTCTCAGTAAATCATGCTGAATCCTTAACCACATGGACAAGTCTGCACCACCTTAATGAAGAAATGGATGTGGTTTGCACAGGCTGAGAGAAGGAAAGGAGCTATTCTTTTAAGATATATATACAAGGGGTGTCAAATTAATGCATTCATTTCATTCAATTAATCACAAAAAAAATAACTAGTTGAAAAAATTAACACTGATTACGCTGACAGATGGAACAGTTGATAGGAGTATCATTATCTGCAGTTCATGCTATAAGGAATATTTGTATCATCGAAGTACATCAAGTCTAAAATATCACCTGAATGCAAAGCATTTAGGAGCTAACCTATATATATATATATATATATATATATATACATATATATATATGTGTGTGTGTGTGTGTGTGTGTGTATGTGTGTGTGTATGTTCACATGGTTAAACAATGAGATCTTTACTTATAGAGTGTATGTTGACAGATGTAAGTTGAGGTAGGCACGAAATACCCACCTGTTCAGAAAACCACCTTATCACATTAACTATAATCTAATCTGAGTTATACTGACTTGACCACATGACTATACACAGAAATGCAGACCTTGCAGAGAGAAGGTCAGCTAATCTGGCAGGACGGCTTTAATGTTGACAGATGCGTTGATGGCGGGTTCCAGAAAGCTGGACCGAACTGAGCCGGGAGCAAAGGTCAGATCGTGTGACACTGTGAGACACGGGAAAGACAGGAAGCCACTCCAGTGCCCTCACCAGTCCACCATTACGGGGGTAATGGACTGGCACCGTCGCCATAGCAACACTAGGAAAACAACACATGCTTTAATTAGCCGGAGAAGCCGGCGCGCAGCCCAGAGAACGGTAGAGTTAATGGAGGAGAAGACGCAGCAAGCAGGTGTGTGTGTTTAGTAATAAGACGACTGGACGTGTTTCAAACCCGATAATAACGATCCCGAGGTTCTGCCGACCACAACGTATCCTACACGGCATTCTCGAGCTCACTCCTCCGGCTCCAAACTCAGGAAGAGCGCAAATACGGGATCAGTTCAAATCAGTGCGTTTGCTTTAGAACTGTTCATCAGTTACCAGGGAAACGCTGTGCAGATGGTGAGCAAATTGAAAGAGTTACTCCAGCATCTGCTTTCAGAGAATGGGGAACATTCAAAAATGTAATGTCCCTGGCTTCATATGATTTCTGTTTCACATGCAAAGATACAGTGCCCATCAAAATGAAGATCTGGGAACGTCTAGCTTTTTCAAAAGCTCCATAAGACTTTACCACTGGACAAGACTTCATGACATCTACATAAACCTGACAGCTGGCAGAAACCTATATAGATATTTATAAAAGTTTATTCCATCAGGTATCTACTGTCATCACACTTTCTGAGGAGAAACTGATAAAAGAGGCCTTTCTGAATGTTAATGTAGGTTTACGTCAGTTGTAATGAAAGACTTATGTGGGTGTCCTGAGGCCTTATCGATCCTGCCCTTCAGTAATGTGCTACCGAATGCAGATGATCATGTTTTCTTCTTTGTTTTGCACGTATAGAACTTATTTGATTTTAACCAGCTTTATTTTGAAGAAAACAATGCTTTATGTGTAAATAGTGGAGCCAGCATTAGTCACACTTCTATCCTGGGAATGAAGCCAAAGTTCGCCCATTGTATCCCCTTTCTGCTGCACTCATCAACATTCTAACAAAAGTGTTTAAGCTCATTTAAATTCAATATTTGACTTTAACAACTATTTGGGAAAGAAAACTATGAGTACCACAAAAAGAGTACCCTTATACAGCATTTATGAACAGCATAAAAGGATTTGTTAGTTATTCATTGGATTATAAACACCTCAATCTATATATATGACTGATACAACTGAATGTATTCATTTTACCAAGGAAGAGACCTGAATGCTGAAAATATTGAGAATTATCTCGTATCACATCTGAGCCCCTTTGCTGCAGTAACCTCAACTTTTTTGGAAAGAGTATTGGAACACAGATTGGATCAGACTGCGTTCAGCCACAAGAGCATAAGTAAGGTCAGGTATTGATGTTGGATGATTAATTCTGGATCACAAATGTCGCTCCAACTCATCTGAAAGGTACTGGATGGAGCTCCACCACTTATATATATATATATATAGTACCCATGACAGGTGTGTGTGTGTGTGTGTGTGTGTGTGTGTGCATAAAAACACAGATGTGACAGCTGCACAAAAGTGTGTAGCTTTCAGCCCCTTGAATCAGAAAACTTGAACGTCATGATCACTGTGCAGAAATGGTTTGATATTAAAGCGTGAAATGGTTTGATATTAAAGTGTGTTCTCTGTACACCAGGCCTCAGTGAGTTCGCTGTGAGAATTGTGTGTGTATGTCCATCTGTGCCAGCGAGTCAGATGGGCCACAGAATGTACTGAATAAATCATGAGGTGCATGTGACGTTCCAAGTAGAGCATTGATTGTGACAAGCAGACACCAGCTATGATGCCTGTTCTCTTAGTGTCCGAGACAGCATTCGTAAAGCCACATGACACCTACATAAACCTATGTCACCTTTATAAGGGCTGATTCCAACAAACCATCAATGTCATGAAGGCTACGTGAGTCAACTCCGTCCCAGAAGGTGTTACAATATCGAAGTAGATCTTAATAGGTGTTCATAGTGGTGTATGCCTGTTGTATTGAAAGGTTTACGTAGGTGTCATGTAGCCTTATGAATGTAGCCATACAGTAAAGTAATAAGTTAACCCATTTAGACAAGGTACAGTTAGGCCCAAAAATATTTGGACAGTGACACAAGTTTTGTTATTTTAGCTGTTTACGAAAACATTTTCAGGATACAATTATATAATCAATATGGGCTTAAAGTGCAGACTCTCAGCTGTAATTTGAGAGTATTCACATCCAA
>JBBPCX010000137.1:0-10000 GCA_037974365.1 Hydrocynus forskahlii | reverse complement strand
GGTGTGGCAGTGTGATCAGGTGATATTGTCCTGACTTCTGATCCAATCTTATTGTAACTGATCGAGTATCCAACCACTTCTGATTCCGCATCTCAGTCACAGAGCTGAGTGGTCACGTCCCGCCGCCTTTTTACAAACAAGACACACAAAATACACTCAGATGCACACAAAATGCACTCAGATACCCAAAAGATTCAAGATTCTGTCACACTTAAATACGCTTGAACACACTCAAATACACACAAACACACACACAATACCCTCGAAAATCCACACAAAATACACTCAAAGCCACACAAAATACACTCAAATACACACAAAATGCACGTCAGTTACCATCTAATTGATATCATCGGTTTTTGCCTTGTTACTTTTAACTGCATGCAGAAACTGGATCAGGACGTTCCTGTCTTTAACCAGATTTCCCTTTATGTGTATATACAGATATTCTCGTGTGTGTGTGTGTACATACAGAGATTCTTGTGTGTGTATACACATATCCGTGCGTGTGTGTATACACATATCCTCGTGTGTGTGTGTGTGTGTATACACATATCCTCGTGTGTGCATATGGGTAACCTCTCCTCCCTGTGCAGGTGTGTGGACGCCCGTTGCCGTGTGGGAATCACACGTGTGAGCGTGTGTGTCATGCAGGCGTGTGTGGAGAGTGCCCTCGCGCAGGGAACCGACACTGTCCCTGCGGCAAGAGCAGTGAGTTTTTACACACACACAGCATGTTCATTTACACTCCACATATAACATTAATAACAATTATTTCAGTATTTTACGGTGTATTGATTGTTGACTGCCCCACAGACATACACCTTTAGCTATAACTGTGTGTGTGTGTGTGTGTGTGTGTGTGTGTGTGTGTGTGTGTCAGAAAGTGCGCTGCCATGTACGACTGATGTTCCTACCTGTGGGGACACCTGTGATAAGATTCTCGACTGTGACTTACACACCTGTTCTATGCGCTGCCATAAAGGACCCTGCGAAACCTGCAGACAGGTATTCACACACACACACACAAACACACACACGCACACACACGTAATAAATAAACAACAGTGTTGTGTATTGTGATCTAATAGTGTGTAATCATACATTACGGTATGAACTGTTTAAACACAAACACTCAACACAGTCTGATCAAAGTCTGACTAAAAACTGGGTCCTGTGATTCCTACACCTCACCACCAGAGGGAGCATCATTAATAGAGTTCAGAACTGTTTGTGATTGTGTGTGTGTGTGTGTGTGTGTGTGTGTCTGTGTGTGTGTGTGTGTGTGTGTGTAGGAGGTGGAGAAACAGTGCCGTTGTGGACGCTACAGTAAGCGCATGCCGTGCCATAAGGAGTATCTTTGTGAGTCCAAATGTAATCAGATCCGCAGCTGCGGCCGTCATCAGTGCAAGAGGAAGGTGAGTTACACACACACACGCACACACACACACAAACAAAACAATGCTACAGAGCGTACACATCCCCAGCAGTGGTGTGACTCTCTGAGCATTGATGACCAGGACACACAGCCTGAAGGAGGTCTGTGATCTGTACGCGCAGATGCATAACTTTTATAAAGTTGGGGGTTTTTATGAGGGCCTGAAAATTACAGTTTCTTTATGATTCATTATTGAGCATCACTTTTCCTGAAGTTAAGTTTCAAGGCTGATGAGTAGTGTGTTGTACAAAATAATTATTTAAGAGGTTAATGATTGGCAAAATTATTTACAAAATATCAATGCTGCATTGATTGTAGTGTCACCACAAATGACCACAAATCATATACACCCCCCCCACACACACACATTGTTTCTTTCTCACACGCGCACACACACATACACACACTCATACACACACTTTCTCTCTTTCACACACACTTAAGCGCCATATCTTTGTCAAGCACGTGCACATACACTTCATATCTTTCACACACACTTACACTTTGTATCTCTTACTCTGTCTCTCTCTCTGTCTCTCTGTCTCTCTCTCTCTCTCTCTCTCTCTCTCTCTCTATGTGTGTCTCTCTCTCTCTTTGTGTCTCTCTGTCTCTCCCTCTTTGTGTCTCACACACTGTCACTCATCTTCCCTGTTGGTCTCACACATTTCCATTTTTGTGGAACAGTCAGTCATGTGTTTTTCTCCACTGATACGCACTTTGGATGCAGTTTTATTTTTAACTTTGTGTGTGTGTAGTGTTGTACAGGTAACTGTCCCCCGTGTGATCTGAATTGTGGCAGAACACTTGGCTGCAGGAACCACAAGTGCCCCTCGGTGTGTCATCAAGGTAACCACACACACACACTCAACCAGTCTCTCTCTCACAATCACTCACTCAGCCAGTCTCTCACACACACACACACACACACACACAGACACACACACACAGACAATGCAAAACACAAAGCTCCTCAAAGCACAGTAACTGATAGCGTCTTGCTTCTCATGAATCTTATAATCACACCTTCTTTGAATGCAAATGTTACTTTCAACTGATTAAAACCAGAGAGAGGATAATCAAGCTACAAAGAAGCTGTTAATGTTAAAAAGCCTAAAACTGGAGTTCATTTGTTGTTATTCAATGTACTAAAGGACGGCATTATATCCCTCAGCTTCCTTGGTTTGACATGATTTATGATTTTCTATATTGGGGAAAGAAAAGGTTCCCCCCAAAAGTCCCCAAAGCATTTATAGTTCCTCCCACCTTGAAGATTCATAATTAGATGAGGATTTTACCATTGTTTAGATTTTAAAATCTTACTGCAAAGATAGTTGTGGCACAGGTTTAGGTCGCAAGCAGGCATGTTTACAACAGATTTTTTTATTATGGTTGAACTGCCCCTTAAAATGGGTGACTGAAAGCAGTCAAATGACTCCGAAGACTCAAAAACGTGTTCTCAATATACCCCTTAAAAATAATATGCATGTTCATGATTGATAATAGTATTATTATAAAATTATAAGAATATTAAATTATATCCAGTAGGGGGTCGCTTGCCTAATGTGGCTACAGAAGCTGCAATTGCAGAGTTGTGTAGACAGTAAGGGTGTAAGGAATAACAAATACAATTTTATTTATCACCATCAAAGTTTTAGTTTTGGTTCTTTTAAATGGATTTATTTAATTTATTTAATCCAGTTACTATATTTGCATAAGGCAGTGAAGACGGTCTGAATGCGGAGAGGACCACAGGGAAGCAGAACCCTCATTCACTGCTAGAACTCCCTAAAACAAACAAGTTAGAGGCTCTGAGTTCCTGATTTTAGTGGGAACAGGTCTCACAAGAGATTATTAGTGGATGAGAGATTATTAGTGGATGAGGATAACTACACTCAGGTGTTTATGATGAATCGTCAAACACATTGTGCCTTCATACCAACCTCTTACACAAAATTTTGCAGAAGGCATTTAAGGTTCCACGTGTGCGATTCCACATCAAAACTATGACGTAGTGCATGCAATAAATACAATAAAATGAATAGAACACAATGCAATAAATGCAGTACAGTGCAATACAATAAACCCTAAACAGCAATGCAGAATAAGTATGAATGTATTGATGTAAACAATTGTGTATACAATGATGTAAACTGTACACAATTATCTCGACAAACGCAGTGATGAACATCCCAAGGTGACGAGTAAGTGGCGTAAGGGGCAGGGTGGTTAATGTCAACAAACAGATGAGAGAGACTGCAGCTGGAGATTTCAGAGGTTCAGTATACAGGGGTTGCTCGGGTTACTACATTCAACGTTTCGAGTTTACGACTCTCACGTCCATAAAAATTGTTTTAAATTGAGACATGAGTGTTTTGGCTCACGTCATTTGTGTTCTGCTTACAGACTACGTGGGCGAAACAGTTTGGTTGTGTGCAGCGGACAACTATGCAGTAACGCGGCGTATGAGTTTTCCCTTTGCTTTTTCTGTGGCTTAGTTTTGTTTTTGTTCTAGATTATGGTTTTCCAACTGTGTCAGGATAGGTAAGCGTCTTAGGTGACTTTGGGGTTACATCACTGTCGTAGGAACGGAACTGTGTCAAAACCCGAGGACCCCCCTGTGAGTCCAACATGCAACTGCTTTGTATGGTTGAGTGAAAGGGTGAGGATGTGGTTAACAGCACTGGCGTGTGTGGTGTGTGTTATTTACTGGGGCGTCTGCAGTGGGTCTAGGAAGATCTGCCGGTTCTCTGATTCAGGAGGCTGATTGCTGCAGGGTGTAAACTTTTCCTGAGCCTGGAAAAGTTGAAAACGTCAAAACATCTGTAGCTTCTTCCTGAGGGCTGCGGAGAGAGTAGGTGGTGGCAAGGTTGTGTCAGGTCACTGAGACGGTAGAGCTCTACATTAACAATGGGTTCTGTAGATCTACTCAAGAGTTTACAGTTGGGACCAGGTGATTTTCCGAGCCCTCATTTATGCACCAGATTTCCTGAAGTCATTGAAGAGCTCCTTGGTTTGGTTGTGTCGAGGGCCAGGGATTTTTACCGAACACCACAGACACTGTCTGACTGCTTTTCTTGTCATCTGATCATTTAAAATGCTCCTTCACACCTAAATATCAATATGAAATAACACAAATATTAAAATTACTATCCACCTCTAATTATTGTCAGTATGTATGTGTTAATTTCAGTTCACAGTTGGATTGCTTTGATTGTGCAATTGGATTTTCTTTACTTGCAATAATTAAACTTTGTTGAAGAAGTTATGTACTTCACGTTCACTTGAGCATTTGTGTGTATTCGCTTTTGGTAGACTGGCAAGAGGACCATGCGCATTTTCAGCCACTCTCCACATTCTGAATGCATTCAGTCAGATTCTTACGCCTTGTTCGCTTTTTCACGTTACTGGAATCCTGCAACGTTTTGGCTCGAAGCTACCTGTTCCTAATGATCTGAGATCAGCTAATCTGAACGTTTAGCATTTAGCACAGCTATTAAACCTGGACTCCCATCAGTGAATGGGAGAGAGCAGCTCCAGCAGTTACGCAGCCTCCTGGGAAGCCTGGGTGGCCTTAGCTTTTGTAAAGCCCCCTCCCTTTAACACCCTTAAGCCTTCATTTAGTGAACTAAGTCTGCTCTGACAGAGCTCTAGGCTACACTTAATCCCATCAAAACAGCCCGACGAGGAGAGGCCGTGCAATAAAAGCAACCAAAGCAACCAAAGCAACCTGCGCATTGTGCCGCTGATACATTGCTGGAGCGGGACGAGTGAAAGCTGAAAGTGAGCAGAGCAGACTGTGAAAGATACGGATTTCACAAAGCCTTCGCCACCTGTGTGCAAAAACAACAAGCCATTTTTATGCGCAACCAGGTTTACTCGGCTCTTAGAAACCAAACTAAAGTTGAGACGCGCACACACACTTCCACATGTGCCTGCATGCTCTGCAGAACAGGAAGCTTTTCAGGCAGAGACTTCAGACGACAAGGATACGCTCCCATTTGAGGTCTCAGTTCCTCTCAGTCATTCGTCTTGATGTTCTGAGACTTTCCCACCTTGATTCTCAGTTTCTCACAGCTGTGCTTCCTAATTTTCTGAGAGTCTAGCATCTCGAGTCTTTGTTTCCTCAAAAACTCTGTAAGAGCATGCAGAAGAATGACTTCTCCATTTCTAAGACAGTTTCTCATCTTGAGTCTTGGTTTGATCTAAATAGTTCTTCTCCATGTTCTAAGAGAGTTTCTCATCTTGAGTCTTGGTTTGATCTAAATGGTTCTTCTCCATGTTCTAAGAGAGTTTCTCATCTTGAGTCCTGTTTTCTCTTGATAGTTATTCTCCATGGTCTAGGAGAATGTCTTCTCATTAGTCTTATTTCTTTCAATAGAGATTTGTAGTGTTCAAAGTGAGTTTCCCATCTTGAGACATGGTTTCACTAACTGGTTCTCCTCCATGTTCTGAGAGAGTTTCTCCTCTTGATTCTTGGTTTCTTTAAATGGTTCTTTTCTGTTTTCCAAGAGAGATTCTCATCTTGAGTCTTGGTTTCTCTCAACAGTTCGTCTTAATGTTCTTAGAGTGTTTTTCTTTTTGGGTGTTGGTTCCTCTTAGTTGTTCTACACGCTTAGCTTTTCTTCATGGTCTTTCTCTTTCCTCTTTGTCTGATTATAATCAATCAACCAAGCTTGTGGTGATAATTCTATTGTACGTAACAAGTATGGGAATCTTGAAACAGAGATCTTGCTTATGTGGGTTCTGACTCTTTATTTTTCTATTTTTGCTTCAAGATTTTTTCTATTTTTTAAAACAATTCTTATTATTGAACAGCCCATCATGGTTTGAGGAACTAGAATCATATTCCTTGGACCTCTTGTATAAGGATCCTTAAAAGATTACTTGGGACAATATCTGTTTTAAAATGTGCTACACAAATAAAATGTGGCTGTTTTGAATTGCCCTTCAACTGTTGTGGTGTTGTTTGACGAGGAAAGCTAAATCTTACATCAAATAAAGACAAACCTACAAATATACAAATAATATTTTGTCCAAATATACGGTAGATGCAAACCCTATTAATATCCATTTAACTTGTGTGTGTGTGTGTGTGTGTGTGTGTGTGTATATATATATATATATATATATATATGTGTATATGTATATAAAAATATATAAAAGACATATATAAATGACCATTGTATTTCCATTGAAATAGAAATATTCTCTGCTCACTCTCCCTGTTTCACGCAGACCTATTTTATTTTCCCCTGAAAGAGTACAGAGATGGTTTGCTGGTAGTTTTATATTGTTTTCACCTTTTCTTTTCTTCATCGTCTTGGACTTATTACCTTCTGTGCTTTTTAATCCTCTATTTCAGCTGTTTTGCATTCGTGTCCTGCTCCTGTGTGGCCTGCTGCTTATCTGTTTACCTTCATTCTCCTGCTGTCATTTAAAGCCTCGCGCTGAAACCACCGACAGGCCTGAGCTCAGTGCAGCACACAGAGGCTTTTATACACGGCAAGAACGCCCCACTGAAACGCACAGTATGTACATTTACATAGAAAACCCACAGCCTGAGTTCTAGGATAACACGGTAGGATAACATAAAATAAAGACACAAAATAAAATGAACAGCGCATAGATAGATATGAAAAGTGACTACATTAAATTTTAAAAAGTGACTTAAATTAATTAATTAACGATCAAATTTGCACATTTCCCACTTTCCCAATATAGTAAATCAGCACTGTATAATGTCCAAATGTTGCTTCTTTACTTCAGAGCTGCTTTTGCAAGGTTAACGTTGCCACTGAACACTAGAACTCACAATCATGATTATTCTGGTCAATATTGAGATTATGATTATTTAATACGGTGACTGTGAACATATTATGCATTTATTGATTTTAAAAACAGTCGTTTTAAAATGACACTTTTTAAAAGACACTTTGCAGCCTGTCACAGTAAAACATTTGTTCGCATTTCTTTCATTTAATCTACAAAGATAAGACAGAAAATAGTATTTTTACATCAGCTTTATATTGTACTTTATACTGATTCAACTTTATATTGATTCAAAATCAAAATATAAAGTACTGTGTATACACACACACATAAGTTGTGTATGTGTGTGTGAGTGTGTGTGTGTGTGTGTGTGTGTGTGTGTAACAGCAGCCCTAATAGACACCCAAATAGCCGAAAGTCCTTTCTGTAAGTTGGTCAGCTCTTCATTAAGGTGGATGAGACTAGTGGACGTGGTTTAGGACGCAGTATGACTTACTGTGAGCTGAAAAAAATGAACTGAACTTCTTCATTAAGGTGGATGAGACTAGTGGACGTGGTTTAGGACGCAGTATGACTTACAGTGAGCTGAAAAAAATGAACTGAACTCCTTCATTAAGGTGGATCAGACTAGTGGACGTGGTTTAAGCTGATTGTAAGCTGTAAAAACTGAACTAACTTCACTGCTACAGTCCACTCCTTCATACACTCCCAGGACTGTCATTCACATAGCAGCTGTGTTTTAGAGGCCAGAGTCTATCCACCCATCCATCCATCCATCCATCCATCCATCCACTTATACACACGTGTGAAGTGCAGTTTTAACTACATACAGTATATAGATTTGTACGTTTATATATACATTTACATATACATATATAGTACTATATATATAGATTTAATATAATATTCTACTATAATAAATAACAGTAGGCCTAATAACAATCTGCATTTCACAACTAGTGAGAGAAACTGGTGGAGAAGCCCTGAATATCTTTCTCTTTCTTTTCACCACTTCTTCCTCTTCTCTTCCTCGCCTGGTCTCCATGGCAACGCAGAAGCAGCCAGCAAACGTGTGTTTGCCTCCTATGAATTTCAGATAAGGAGTGATGGAGGTGGACGGATGTGATTTTTTTTCGTGATGCTGAGAGGGAGGTCATATTTTAATAAAGCAAACAGACGAGGTGACGGCCGTAAATGACATTGTCAGACAGAAATTATCAGCGGCTTTACAATCTGTTTACCCAGGGAAGACTGGAGAGAAAAGAAGGGGAAGAATAGATGAGAGAGAAAGAGAGAGAGAGAGAAAGAGAGAGAGAAAGGAAGATAAGAGAGAGACAGAGAGAGAGAAAAGAGAGAGAGAGAAAGGAAGGAGAGGGGAGAGAGCGAGAGAGAGGAGAGAGAGAGAGTGACAGAGACAGAAAGAAAGATAGAGAGAGAGGGAGAGAGAGAGAGAGTGACAGAGACAGAAAGAAAGATAAAAGAGAGAGAGGGAGAGAGAGAGAGAGAAACAGGGTGAGAAAAAGGAGAAAAAAAGAGAGGGCGGGAGAAAAAAAGAGATTCAGAGTGAGAGAAAAGAGAGAGAGAGAAAGGAAGCGAGGGGAGAGCGCGAGAGAGAGCAGGATAGGAGAGGAGAGTGGATAGAGAGAGGGAGAGACAGAAAGGAAGAAAAGAGAGAGAGAGAGAGAGAGAGAGGGAAAGAAAGACCGAGTGAGAAAGAGGAAAGAGAGAGAGAAAAGAGAGGGAGATAAAGGAAGAGAGGAGAGAGAGAGAGAGAGAGAGAGAGAGAGAGAGAGAGAGAGAGAGAGAGAGAGAGGAGGGGAGAGTGGGGGAGAACAAAGTTGGTACATGTTGGTAGAACAAAAGAAGAGAAGAGAAAAAAAAAGAAGAAAGGAGAAAAAAGAGAAGAAAGGAGAAGAAAAGAGAAGCTGACATTTCACTGGCCATCTGTCTTTAAAGCCCCTGAGCCTGGGCGTCCTCAGACTCTCCAGCCCTTTTTTTACTGGTTTTACTGGGAGGAGGCAGATGTAATTCAGTCCCTTTTGAGACGTTTCAGTCAATCTCCAGGATTTTGTGGAAGTTGTCAGTTTATTAGGAACACCTTCCCTGTGCCTGATGGACAGTTTTTATCAGAAACACCCCCACAGGGCTGCTCTGTGTTAAAATGTAAACAAAATGTAAAAAAAATATTAGTATGATTTTCCCTTACACTGTAGATGCCCCTCTCTCTCCAAAAAAAAGAGAGGTACTACTACTACTACTACTACTACTAATAATAATAATTTTATTATTGTTATTATTGTTATTATTATTGTTATTCTTATTATTATTGTTGTTGTTGTTGTATAAAAATAATTATTATTATTATTATTACACCGTTATTCCACCCTCCCTCTGTGTGAATAACTCTTCCCCCTGCTCTGCTGAGCCCTGCGTGTTTGGTTAAAGGCCTGAATGTAAACGTTCCTAAAGAATAAAAATTTACATATCAGCTCTTCTCACACGGACTGAACAAACACACACAAACACACACACACACATACATACACACACACATACACATACATCTATACACACCCACACATTTACACACACACATCTATACACACACATCTAGACACACACACACACACACACATACACACACACATTGAAACACACACACCCAAACATCTATAAACACACACACACATCTACACACACACACACACACACACACACACACACACCCACACACACACACCTATGCACACACATATAAACACACACACAAACACACACACACACACACACACA
>JBBPCX010000136.1:101623-103594 GCA_037974365.1 Hydrocynus forskahlii | reverse complement strand
CAGGTGTGCCTCCTGCTTGGTTGGAACGAAAACCTGCACCCACAGCAGCCCTTTCTGGACAGGTTTGGGGACCCCTGCTCTAGAATGAACCACTTCAAACCCACTCTGATTGACTTTGTTACAGATCCTACATCCAGTTGATAATGCCTGAAAATGTGAAAAATCACAAACTGACAAATGATAAATTAAAAGGAGTTCACTGTCAGTTACCATGGGTCATATTTTGGACAGATTTCTGTGAACTTAGACAAAAACTCTTTCCATCCTTCCCTTTGTATCTCTCTCTCTCTTACTCTGTCTTCCTCTCTCTCTTCTACTTTCTCTGTCTCTCTTTCTCCTCCCCTCCCTCTCTCTCTGTCTCTGTCTCTCTTTCTCCTTCCTCTCTCTCCTACTCTCTCTCTTTCTCTTTGTCTCTCCCCCTCCTGCTCTCCCTGTTTCTGTTTCTGTCTCTCTCTCTCTCTCTCTCTCTCTGAAGCAGCAGGGCCTATAACCTTGTTGTGCTCCAGTGTGAGGTGTTTTCTGAAGAAGTGCTTTGCCAGCAGACCTGGGCCTTCCAGGGGACTGCGTTACCCTTCCGGACAGTCAGGACACACACACACACACACACTCTCTCTCTCTCTCTCTCTCGCTCTCTCTCTCTCTTTAATCACTATAGCACAAATTGCTCTCACTCACTAGTCTGCCATTAAGACCTTGAAGTCCTCAACCTTATGGTGATCAGATGGGGCCGGTTAGACAAACGTCAGAAGTTTAAGGACACCTTAGCTGACATTTTCCAAGGGCTGTTTAATTTTTGCTGTTACTTATCAATTAAAAAATAATATCTTGTCAACATAATGCAGGCAAGTGCTTGTTCTCTGGGTGCATTTACAATCCAGACTATTGTAAAAATCCCACACAGAGGCTGGGTGTCCCAGAGTCTCTGATGGGCAGGGTGTAAGTGTGTTTGTGTGATAATGTGTGTGCACCTCGAAGTCGTTGGCCTTGTTGTAGTGCATGTTGAGCGCCCTGAAGAGCTCGGAGTCTCGGCTGACGGCGATCTCCTCCGCTCCGGTCACGCCATCGTTTATCGCCTGCCGCGCAAACTTCTCCATCTGGATGTAGTAGAACTCCCGGAAGTTACTGAACCACTTTATCAACTGAGATGTGATACAACGGTTAAACTGTGGAGTGAAGGGAGAGAGGGAGAGAGAGGGAGAAACAAACGTTAGACATTTAACTAACATGTAACAACGTATTTTTCAATCAAACTTAACCTGTCTAGCAAGGTTTCGCTTTACCCTCTATTTATTCAAAATAATCATTTAAATGTGGTCACATGATCACATAATGAATTGACCATTAATTACAAAATGCTTCTCAGCCAATCACAGTCATCTCTAAGCAGTACTTACTATATTAAACAAAGTAAAAGCTACCTTAAAAAGAACGCACACGGATTTGAATTAAATTATGCGACTCTTACAGCCCTTATAGTCAATATTATAGAAGGGATTCCACCAATTTTGCAAAATTTCTGAACATTTAATTCATTAAGATTTGACGCCATTCGAGAAAAGAATGATAGGATCCAGAAGCCCAAAGTGTTCACTGCCTCTAAAAGCTCTCTCACAGAAAGTTACTATGGTTATGAGTATTTGTATGGTGCCGTGGCATATAAATAAACCTACATAAACTTTTTTAAAGACTAATTCCCACAAGCACCAGTTATCATTAAGCCTTATGAACAGTGGCCTTCAGAGAAGTATGGGGTCTTTTTGGGGACATGTCCGAGACCCTCCAGCTGACACTAGACTTCTCCCAAAAGCTTCAACAGCAATATTTAATGGGGGGACGGGGCCTTTGGAAAAATCTTGGAAACTATGAGCAGTGTAAAAAGGTTGTGTGAAACTCATCAACTCGTCAAACTCCCCAACCTTCCAACAAATATTTTATTTCATTTAGTCCATTTTCAATGACCACCAACAAACG
>JBBPCX010000136.1:86623-99123 GCA_037974365.1 Hydrocynus forskahlii | reverse complement strand
ACGCATACAGATGCCCCCCAGTGTTTGTTCTTTATGCCCATCCTCACTTCCTGATAGGGACTAAAGAGAAAAAACAGTACTAATCCCCCCTCCTCTCCGGTCTGACCAGCTACAGGAAACAAAAGGAAAGATCCTGAGTTCAGTCACAGCTCAGTTCAGTTTTTTTTTTTTTTTTTAACACCGTGTCGGATTTACATGCTCTTCACAATGTGTGACATTTCATTATGAACGGACAAATAGAAACGATCCAAATAATTCCATTTTGGGAAGTTTGTTATGATAGCGGCAACATACAGAACTTAGACTATGTTCATTGCATGTAAGGTATAAGGTATAAATTTAAATTCTTAAACGCTTTCAGAAAATATGGCCTGTTAGCATGAGACAGCACCTCCTATCTCGAAGCTGTTAAGTAGATGAGCTGGAGAAGAAATGTTGAACCGATTACAGCTTTATAGTGTAAAGAAAAAATATTCCTAAATTTGATATACGTTAATACAAAGAGACATTACCCTTATTTTAGTCAGTTGGTGTAAAATGTATATACTGTATAAAGGACAGCCGATCTTTGAAAAAGAAGAAAATATACTTTAAAAGCAAAAATGGGAAAGTTATGAGGTTTTAATATGACCGCTAAATGACCACGACTACGATTTTTGCCGTTTATGAATTTCTGCACTTTTGCTGTTGAAACGGGAATTCTACTGTATTAGAATTCTAATTCTGATGCGCGTTTTGTTCAAATGTAAACAATATCCATTAATGTCCCTCACACATTTGATGTACTGTTGTCACTACTGTCTTAAAAACACTCATAAGGGAAAAAAAAACAAATCATTTTTTAAAACAAAATTCAGTTTCTTAATCTTACACTATTTTTCTTAGTCCAGTCATTCTAAAATCTACAGTGTTCACACAGTGTAAAGAGCAGCTTGTCAAGTGGCATTAAAAAACAGACATAAAATAACAAAAAGTGTTTTGTTTTTTTTTCCCTATGAACTCACACACACTCATTATCACATATTGTAAAATCAAGCCATCAACCAGATGAGCTCATGAGTGTGTTCTAGTCACTGATGTGTGACTAATTCCTGCTTGTAAAAAAAGAAGGCCTCAACCAACATTCTGCATATACAGAACACACGCATGCACAAACACACACACACACACACGGGTCAAAAGTCAAGAGGTCCCTAACCACTTCAATTAGCGCTTTAAAGGCGTCCTTTCTTGACGAGGTCACTCTGCTTGCTGACCCCAGACAGGCTCGCTCGTCCACATTTACTGTCCGAGAGGAAACTGAAGGGGAACAAAGGCACCTACAATTCGTTCCCACCATTATTATCCTCCAGATAATCAGACCTTGTTAAGATTATGGTTAGTCTTTAATATGCAAACCATGGCGCATTGATATTCATGAGATATGTAAATATGACGCATGGCTAATGAGCAGCCACACTAAGAGCATCGGTCGATCCGTGAGACAGAGGGAAGGGGGAGGCGAAAAAAATAATAAAAATCCGTGCCACGCATTGTTCCACAGTGCAGTCAAAAACAAAGCCACACGGAGATAATGCAGCCAACAATCTGACCTTGTTTCAGCATTATGTTAACCTAATTCAATTAAGCAAAACCTTTATGCTCGTGAGGATTATGTGAAATGAGTTTGTCATGTTCCGATGTACTCCGAGGACCATTACCCCGTCTTATGTCATAATTTGATGGCTTAATTGGAGAAATTATATGTTTACAACTGAGCCGGGAGCAGAGCTTTCTTTGCCGTCATTTTAAAATTTATAACATTTATCTTTCAAAGTCCTAGCATTTCCTTATTTTATTTTTGACTATGTATGTTAGAACAAAAATGAAGAATTTAAAAAAATGAAATAACACATATCTTTTAACATATCTATCTGGTACCTAGTCTAGTAAAAGAGAAATAACAAATCTAGTTTTTAAAAAAAAGGTTGTAGCAATAGCAGAATCCTTTTTGGTTCCTTAAAAGGTTCTTGGAGTGTTCTCGTTTCTAAATAAAACTGTTGCATTTACCAAAGAATCAATGGAATTATTCAGTAAACTGAAGTACAAATGGGTTAAATAATCATTATTTTGTTACATAATCTCTACCGCTTATTAATAAAAAGCAATGGCAAAAAATAACTACTTTTGGCTCCTCAAATATCCTCGACAGAGGAATTTGTGAGTGTGAAGAACCCGTGACAAAGGATTTTAAGAATTCTCATGTAATGTAAAGGTTCTATACCAGCTCAAGGGTTCTTTAAGATTCAAAAAAGGGTCTTAACACTCACAAAACAGCTTCATAGACTGAAAGAACCACATTTGGTTGTACAACCCAGACAGTCCACTAGTTAATTTACAAGGTTGGAGGAAAAATATGAACTATCTGAGGGGCCTTGAGGAATGGTCAGAGAAACATTCTTCCATGGAATCACATATCTGCTTAACTTTTTTTAAGAGTGTCAATCTTCTATGTTCTGTCTATTTTCTGTTTTTGATGCTTCATAGTGGCCCCCCATTTGCCTTGGTTTGGATGTGCATACTATTGGCGTTCTGTCAACAGACTTCATGAGAGGCTACCTGGGACAGGAGAAGATTTAATCTCTGTACTTTCATGTGTACATATCTTAATTTATACATATACTATCTATACCTTCTATTTATTTTTTTTTTTCATTTTTATTGATTTGTTGATTTATTTATATTTGCACAATTTAAAAAACACAGATGTCATGATGAAACGGTCCTGAATAAAGTCTCTGTATATTAACTTACGTTTTAGGTTTAGAATGTTCTCCTGGTTGTTTTCCACCATGTTGTTCAAATTGCTTGCTTTGGCTGTTGAAATACATCAACATCATTATATTGGTTTTCCATAACCATTTCAAAATATCCTTGCAGGTTTGTTTACCTCTACGTATGCTGGTGCCAGAGACGCCTAACAATGTCCAGCTCAGGCCAAACAAGTACCAGTGTGGTTTGTGGGAAAGAGGGAAGTGGTTTTTTTAGCCTGCAGCATCGAGGAGGAGGTGATTGATAAGGGCTTCGCGAGGGAAACAAATGCACGCTTCAGAACCCGACGCAAATGTGATCTCGCAGAGCAGCATGGCAGGTAATTCGCGCTGACAGACGTAAGACTTTCTTTTAGTCAGTGGTGTTTGATGGTTTGTAGTAAGTTAACAAGCCAAAGCAACTGTATTTACAAGCGTAAAAATTGGTAATGATGTTAGTCGTGCTAAAGCCCTTTTTGTGATGTCCCTCATCTGTGGTTTTGAAATATGTCTCAGCTTCTTAACCATCGTTTGTCAAAGGGTCACGACACAGTTCTGTAGATCAGCTTTTCAAACTCACTCACTAAACCTGGCGATTAACAAGTGAGTTGAGCCAGGTGCGTTTCAGCAGGTCTGTCAAAGTTTTGAACACACCTCGCCTTATTTAGACAAAGTTCACACCATTCAGGTACAGAAAGCAGGCTTTAAAGCAGGGAATCCTGGGGGGGTTTGAAGGACCTGTTCAAACACACCTGGTTTAACTCACAGGTAAATCACCAGTGAGTGTGTCCTCCGGCATTGGAGTTGGGGGGTCCCTGCTTTAAAGCCCACAGACCGAGGTCGAAGATGAGGCTGAACATCAGAGGTAAATGTGTGCAGTCCGTCTAAATAAAGCTAGGTACTCCCAAACTTTTGACAAACCTGCTCAAATGCACCTGTGGAGTATGTGTGTGCATGTGTGTGTGTGTGTGTGTCCTACAGCTTAACTTGGGCAAACCTCTAGGTGTAAGTTATGTCACATGATTGTGGGTTGTTTGTTGCCGTGGTAACCGTGACCCAAGGGCAGCTGGTAAAAAAAGAGGAAGTTTGTCTGTTCATTTGAATAAGATGGCCTGAATCTGTCACAGGTTTCATCCTAGTCCTCACACTCATACACACACACACACACACACACGCACTCTGTGGCCTGAGAAGGTCTTGTCAACCACAAGCTCTATTACAATTAGGTCTTTGTTTGTCACATACGTTTTTTTTCCCCTTGCATTCATTAAACATCCCTGCCGAACCAGTCGAAAATTGGAACCCACCAAATTAGACAGTTTTCATAACCTTAAAGGAGTTGTTTGAGTGAAAATATCAAATATAGCATATAGAGCACATCCTAACCTCCCAGCATACCATAGACGTTCAATTAATGGATGCGGTTTGGGGACGTTGAAAGAAATTCTGGGGATGAATTTATGGACACAGTTAAAGTAAAGAATGGCAAAGTAAAGAGGCAAAATTTGACGTCGAAACATGTCCTGGCAGATCAACTACATGTGAGGTAAGTGAATCATTGAGCAAATTATTGTTTTCTTAAAATATTACTTCAAAGACATTAACTTTTTTTTTTTAATTGGGATTTGTTTCTCAGACGAAAGGGGAAATTATGTCTCAAAATATTTTCAACAAGTAGTTTTTAGCAGCATGTTCTTCAGAAACATCTCAGGTGGCTGACTGGGAGAACAGTAAGATTGTGAAACTGTATCAGGGCGAATGAAAGGGGGCTAATTTGAAAAATCAAAAATAAAGAGACTAACTGGTTCATTTGACACAATTTGGTCACTGAAAAGAAAAAAAGAAATGTTTTTCATGAATAGGTGCATCTAAAATAACTTGGTCTCCTAAGTGCACTTCCTCCTGATTTACTGTCCCATTTACCCCGCCTACCATCAGGCTTATGCCGGTATGTCACTCACCCAAATTAATCTCCACCGGCCTTAACCAGCAGCAACAGCTGTGGCATTTAACATTTCCCTAACGCCACCGGCAGCTGGCCGGCATTCTTAAGTGATCTCACCTGGACAAGTCAACTCACCTGGACAAATACCGCCACCACCACAACCCCCCAAAAAAACACAATAACACAAACGTTAGAATCCATAGGTGGTCGACTCACCTTGACATCTGAGAAGAACATCTTCAGCATGTTGGAGCTGGGGTACCTGGTGTAGAAGAACATGAGCTTGGCCTTCTTCAGGTGGTTGGGGGAAAGCCCTTCCTGAATGTGCAAATGAGCGGGTTAAGGAAAAGCAGCCGAGCCCCGAGCAGAGAGCAGAGGCAGGATTTGCTTGCCATTACCATTATCATTACTCAAGGTGCCGCGGCGTCACGGCCAATAAAACGCCACGGCCAAGCCGGTTTTACATGAGAAAGCCATTTCGCAGGCAAAGTAAGCAACGTCTTTCCCTAAGCCCTTCGCCTCGGCCGGCCTCCTCCTTCAGATGTAAAAGAGCGAGGAGTGGATTTGCATGGCACCTACAAATACAGCGGTAAGCACTTGGAGGAACCCTCTGGTTCTCTCACAAAGCATGACGAGCTCACAGAAGAACCTGTTAAGCCACGTTTTTGAGGTCCCAAGCTTGTATTTTCATATTTTATGGAAAAAGTGAATGTTATTTTACCTCTCAAACTCTGAAGACCTGTTTTTGCCCCCACCGTCTCCAAAATCTTCAGCCAATGATACAGTCCCAATTTTCGGCTTTAAAACGTACTTTTCTTTGGAATAGGCTTGTTTTTTTATTTAAGCTCTTCCCTTAAGAGCACCTAAAGGTAGGCTGTCCTGCTCAAACTACTCAAACACTCCACTACCCCACAGGAAGAAACATCCTGCTAACAACATCCCACAGTGTTAGCGTGTGCTATTTCAGGCTGGATCTGTTATAGCACCATTGGCACCATTTCCAGAGGTAGAAAAATGGGGAAGTCATTTTAGACAACAATTTTTGCAAACAGAATCAGGTGGAAAACACAGAGAAATCTAATACAAAATCAGTCCTCCTTATGACTGAAACAGTTATATTGTGTCCTAAATCACATAAAGAGCTGGATAAAGTTTTAGTGATGTATTCATGGGAAAGATTTGGGTGACTGTTGACTTCTAGTATTTGTTAGCATAGCCTCATAGCCCCAACACAAAAAATAAAAACTGCAGACAAAATTGGATCAAACTTATTTGGGGGGGCGGGGACAAGCAAAAATAGATTTTTCATCTATTCCTTTAGAATGAGTACGTGAATAATAAGATTAGAGTTTATTGGGTTGTGCAGAGTCAGTAAAGTTGACACAAACTTACCGGCTGTAATAAGTGATAAGGGGTTGTTACAATGTCATGACAGCTAATGTGCCACCCATGTCATATCTGTGGGCAGCGATTTGGCTGTTACATTTAAAGGCCAGTGAGAATGATCTGGAGCCAGTCAGCATTCATCTAAAGACATCCCTTTGATCCCATAATACGACTGTAAGATGAAGCATTTGTCATGTAAATATGACTAATCCGAAAACATAAACACGTCTTGTAAAGTGTGCCTGCATTCAAAGACTCAAAAGAGCCATAAGTAGAGTCCTCCAAATCAATGAGAGAAAGTGGGAGAGGAAAAAAGGGAATGAGAGAAAAAAGAAAGGGGGTGGTTAGTTGAAAAAGCACAAGTATCTCTCTCTCTCTCTCTCTCTCTCTCTCTCTCTCTCTCTCTCTCTCTCTCTCTCGCTCTCTCGTGCCATCTGGTCTTGCTTTATGAGCACAAAGGCCAGAGAGAATGAAAGAGGGACAAGCTGCTCTTTTCTTTTGCAGCATTACTTCATTCAGCCCAATGGATGAATGGATCGCGCACAACTACAGGAGAAAAAAAAAACATAAAAGCTGAAGACAAACACAATTAAAAGTTAAATGTTTTCAGAGGAACAGCCGCAGTGAAAATAACCTTGTCTAGATATGTTATGTAGCAATAAACACTGTTTTATGGGAGGTTGGTCTGTAACAATGAACTTTGTTGGTCAATAATCATGTCATTTCCAACATCTCCATAAAATTAATGATGAGCTGTTTATATACACTCAGCAATGGCTGACGTCTCGGATGTTTAAAGAGTGAAGAACCCTCCACAGGGTTCGTCGGGTGAAGTCACACAGAGTAAAGTTGGAGGCACGTGGCAGTTTGTTTAAGACATCTTCGGCTGATGGCGAGGCGAACCCGCTGCGCTTGTTGTGTTGATCTCTGGCTGTGAGGGGGGGGAAAAACTGCTTGGCCAGTTGTCCGGCAGTTTCAGTCCGATCTGCACTTTTTCCACCATGCGTTCTGCATTCATCAATAATCTATTTAAGCTAAGAACGCATTGTAAGTGCGAAACGGGGGACTGAGTGTGACATTCCTGCAGAGGACGTTCTCCTGCCCTACCCTCCGCCACACAACAAAATGGCTGATTATGCGATTCTGCCAGACAAAGAGTCCTCCGCACCCTCCTCCCCAGCCCTGCCTCCTCTGACACCAGCTCTGGGCCTTTTGTGTGTCTGTCAAACAGAGACTGGCTGCCAGTAACCCGGTGGCCACACTGGGGGAACTTTCACCTGCTGCCGCTCGATCCCGATTGAGATTGCTCAGAGCAAGCCGTAAATGGAATGTGACTCCCCAACAAAAAGGCCCAAATTTGTAGGAAACTCCCTAATCTGTTTTTTACACCACACCCTGAGACATAATCCTGTGCCATTTGCTGCCTCTCTAATATCTCCATTATTAAGTCCACGGTAACCCCATTCCCAACATAGCGTTCCCTAACCCCATTCCTAACACTTCCATAACCCCATTCCCAGGCAATTCCCAGGCATTTCCCAGGCGCCAGAGAATCATTCTCTATCCTTCTCATATGTTTACCTAATCTTTGTCCTGCTGTAGTTTTGCTCGCTCTAAGCCAGGGGAATCTAGACTGTTTATCTAGTTTGACCAAGGACTGTTTGGTTTATATATTATACATTATCAATAAAATGACACTTTAAAAAAAGACACTGAATTTTGTCTTTAAAATTTTTTGCTTTAAAAATCCATTTCAAAAGTAATTTGAATTTAATGAAGAATTTATAATAAAAATATGTTCCCTCATTTGGGGAAGGTGGGGGTGCGGTGAGCCAGTTGAACTATTTTTGTCCTGCCTTAAGCATTACAATTAAAGTATGAATTGTAATCATATTTAAAATTATATTTGAATGACTAACTCCGTTTCACTTTGTTGACAGTACCTGAAACTGAACCCTTCAACCAAGTGAACTTCAGCCATTCCACACCTCGCTTCTTACAAGCACAACTTAATTCTACGTTACATACAATAGTGTGAAATGTTTGAAAATGCTTTTCAGTATGTACTTATGCAAGGCTGGGAAGGTTGCATTTTCCTCCATCCAACATCCCCTCCACTGTTCCTTTCTCACTGCCTAATCTTTTCAAGTGCAAAAATTTTTAGATAGCTGTAATAAAGCACACAGCGACTGGTGTGTAGAGCCATTGTTTAATTGCTTTCCATCCCTCTCCATCCTTCTTTTATCCCCCCCCACCCGCCACCCCTCCACCCCCCGCTCTGGTTTCTAGATGGGCCGGCTGCAGAGAGTGCAGGGGCCCTTGGCTCGGGAGACAAGACGAGGCAGTGTAATGAAAGACAAACAGACAGCCGCAAACACCTGTTAATGCCCGCTTCAAAGAAAAGAAAGAAAGAAAAAAAAACGTTGAGGAAAAAAAGGGAGATTGTTTGGCTGCCAAGCAACAGCTGAGGGCCCTCAGGTTGTTGACAGATCTTTATGAATCAAAAAGGGGGGTGGGGGGAATGAAAAGGAGGGATAATTGTTCCTCTCTCTTTTTTTTTCTATAATAGGATATGATGAGGGATGACAGAGGTGGAAGCTGTCAGTCATACACAACAGAGACAGCAGGCTAGCCCTTGAGACCTTAAATGACCCTCACAGCTTGGCAACAGAGATACTTGTTGCCAAATTATGCCCCAAAGGTCCAAATTTGTTTTATGATCTTTTTAAAAGGTATGCAAATTTGCATTCAACTGTATTTAGCCTTAAAGCAGAGATCCCTTTTTAGGCACGACTGAGCTGTAAATAAAAGTCCTAGAATGCATAGGATATCAAGGATGACAGTGAGGGTGCAATTTTGGCTGTGAACGTGGAACTCAGGTTAGAATAAGTGGATTGTAACACAACGACAGTAAAAGGGTCAACTACCATCTTAGCAGAGACCTATTCTATGTGCAATCCCTCGGGAGTTAACCTGAAACCTCCATCCCTCTGCCCTGTGCACCCTTATCACAAGGCCATCACACAGGGTTAAACCATGGGAATCAGAGGATACTGCACTCTAATGTATGTCTGGAAGGGTGAGTGTTCATAGTGAAAGGCACTTGAGATGGAAATGGAAACACTAGTGTGACTTCACGAAAAAAGCACAGGTAGAAGGCTACTCCAGCGGAGGCCTTAGCCGAGTTTCTCAACAATGTCAGAGCATATTTACTGTCTATGAAATGTGGGATGTAGCATTCTGATCGTTCGTAAAGTTAAGATAAGATCATTTTGGTAAAGTGAGCCCTACATACAGCAACTGCTCTATAAAACAACTCTTCACATAATAAGACTTTGTTAAAACCAGATCCTGACTAGAGAAATAAAACTAGACATTGATGCATTATGATGCCTATATGAATGTAAAAAAAAAAAGAAACATGTTTAGGAAAAAGACTTTTTTTATAGTGAGTTATAAAAAGGATATTGTACTTCCTGAATATGGGGAGATGTCAGACATGTCCTGAAGGTCTCCACACTCAGACTTGATGAGTGACAGAGACAGACTCTCGGCCGTGCTCCCTGGGTGGGTTGGTGAGCAGGACCGATGGTGCCCCATGTGGTGGTTGGACGCCATCTTGGTCCGTAAGCTTGTAGTCTCCCGTGAGAGGTCCATAGAATCAGGTGAGCCTCTATCTTTGCCTGGGTACCCTACCGATGGGGCACTGAGTGGGCCCTGGAAGGGGTAACCCATGAGAGGAAGGGGAAATGGATGGCGAAAAGATGGTGGGCTGAAACCCATGTTGGCGGAGAGGGAAGAGGGGTGGAGGGAGGGATGGTGGTGGCCACCATGAGCACCCACTGCTGATGATTGGTGGTGATGGTGTTCAGATGCGGACTTCCTCACCACTAGAGGCAGTGCCTCAGTTTGATCATTGGCACTGGGGAGTGGGACTCCTCCAAACGATTCATGCGGGCTGGGGATTATGACATCGCCAAAGCACTGAAGTCGCTGATTGGCCGTGTGAAAGTTTGGATTGTCCCCATTGACGCTGAAACGATCCTGAGGTGCAGGAAGTGGAGGGAACACCTGTGGGATAGGCCGTGGGGGTTTCGCAAAGACCTTTACTACAGTGTCTACAACCTGGGACATGGCAGAGTTGAGTTCCTGCTTCAGTGTCTCAGCCAGTTGTTTGCCTTCCGCATGCATAGACGTTTGACCTTGACCTTTGCTCCTAAGCGAGCCCTCTCTTTTGGGCTTCTCTCCATCCAGCATGGACTGTTCCCTTAGCAATGCCCTTGCCCGATTCAGAAAGTGTCCCGGATCCAAATCTGACATCTCGTTGTCAGAGCGATCAGCAGCAGAATCCTGCACAGGGCGCTCATCAATGTCTCCATCGATGAGTCCAGTGTCAGAGCGTGCACTGTCTTCTGAAAGGTTCCCTCCATCATGCTCTGGGTCATTCCCTTCAGAGTCAGTGCTATCATAAATCTGGAAGAACTTTTCTTGCAGCTGTCGCAGCTGTTTCTGCATGTCTTCAAGCTGCAGCTTAAGCTGCCTACGTTCCTCAACTTTTTGCTCCTTGTGCACTGACACCAGCTGGAAGCTCTGCTGCTGCTGAGGAAGCTTCTGCTTGCGTTTGTTCTCACGATAGCCATCTCGCGGGCTTGGTGGCTGCTGAGGACCTTCAGCTTCTCCTTCCCCATCCCGCTCTCGTTCCCTTGTGCTGGGATTCGATGGCACCATGACACTGGGAGAGTGGCTCATTCCACGTATAATGTTCTCTACGCGAGCCCGCTTGGCTCGGAGGTGTTCGTCATTGAGTCGCTCAACATCAAAGTGACCCAGAGTGGGGCGGCCGAAGGGTGACAGACACTCCTGAGGGCTGTCTTGGGATGAGTTACTGCAGGCATCCTCCTGGGGTACCTCAGATCCTGTGCTAGAGAGGGTGCTACCAGGGTACCCTGTCTCTGCTCCGCCACAAGCTCCTCCATTTTTTGCCATATTGTTCTTCAGCAGCTGTGAGATGATGGTGGCACCTGGAAAGGGCATCATTGCATCCTCGTATGAGTTGGCCCTCTTAAGAAGCTTCCGGAGCACATTAGATTTGGTCTCGCTGGTGTCCTCATGCCCGAGCTGCGTCCCTTGGCACTCCAGCAGGTCCTGCTCTCGGCTGTGATGGGCGTTCATGGCCCCGAAAATGGCTGCGGATTTGGCTGCACGGGCTGCAAAGCTGTCAGCAGAGGCTGCTGGTGTAGGTGTGGAAGTTGAGCCCACGGTTCTCTTCACGCCGATGTCCACTCGTCTTCTTTTGGTCTGTCGGTTTAGGAGGGACTCGCTGTCATGGTCCGGCATCCCTGGTGCTACTACTGAGCCATTTGTAGCAGGCCACGGCTCACACTATTACAGTACCTCTCCAGTAATCTGCAGGCAGGGAGATGGGATAAAACAAAAAAACATGGTTCAGCAACACCATTTACAAAATAAATATCTTTTTTCCTGCTACCTCAAAGAGGGACAGGGTTTGTTTTGTATATATGGCTGTTTAGACTTTTTAATAAACCAAAGATAAAGAAAAGTATACTTAGTCTGTGGTAGTAACAGTTGTTCAGTGTACCCACATAAAAATGTTCAATTAGAGGGAAAAAAACATAATATTCATTGAAAATTGACGGATGCAGTATTTTTTTGTTCAGTTGTTAATGTATTATTTGCTCTAAGCTACTGTGCTTAGAACAAAACTGGTATACCTTGCGATTATCACAACACAAGCATTTGCAATTACAGAATTAGACAAAATTTGATTGAAACATTGGAACAAGAGGAAATCCAGAAGACCGAGTGCATGGCATAGGATAAGCACACTCTGCCCTACTGACAAACACAGCAACAATTGTTGGTTTACATGAAAACAACAAAGCAGCATAAAATTATGTTAATCACCTTTCTACTGTCCTCAATTAGATGGATTTAGACCAGGAAAATATTTAGGAACTTTACAAAAAGATTAAAAGCACAGAGAAACAAACACAACAACGGAGAGTATTCCCAGGGTTATCAGACTTGGCCATTGTCTCAACCATGCATGATATAATTTCAAAGCAAACACCACCTGCGACCTGAAGGAGCACTGTTTGATTCTGAAATGAAATAACTTTATGAAAAATAGGATGCATTGTGCAAATTCACGAACGAAAAAGAATGGGAAAATCTGATTATCTTAATTTTTGGATTTTAGATTTTAGAACGCCTAGGGTATTTTACACTCACAGATCACATTCAGTTTCTAGAGGACACAGGATCCTGTAAAGATGACCAGTAGGATATTTCACACCGGGGGACTCACTGAATAAAGCTTCTGTTTTTTCTTTTTTCCAGTGGATGAAGTACACCTTGCT
>JBBPCX010000136.1:67093-77344 GCA_037974365.1 Hydrocynus forskahlii | reverse complement strand
CACACACACACACACACACACACACACACACACACACACACACACACACACACACACACACACACACTCACATACACACAGACAGATGGTCTCCTGATGTGTGATCTTTATCACAGGGCTCAGTGTGCTGATTGGTCAGACTTGCTGCTGTATTTCTCAACATTCACTCTTTTCTTGCCTCCTTATTTTAGCCCTTCAGAGGGTCAGTCTTACAGAGGGAGAAGCCACAGGTGTTAGATCTTTATTGTGCCTTTCAGAAAATAACCCCTCTACCTGCTTTGCCTGAGGGGTGAGGGTGTGTACAAATTCTGTGAGGTTTTTACAATATTTGGGTTAAATATTTGCTGGCTTACACAGTTTGGTATGAAAACAGTGTATTATATTCTTGAAGTGGAATTACAGAAAAAAACAAAAAACATTGGCATAAGTCTTGCAGCCTGGGTTTGCTGGTAAACCATTTGTCCTAGAGAAACTTAGCCAATCAGAATTGCTTACAGTGGTGGTGAATGGAACCAGACGTCTGAAGTGTTTAATGCCTCTGAAATCACTCTCACAGGAAGTTCTTACATGATATGAAGGTTTTAGATTATAATGTATATTTTAAATCCAGTCGTGGTGGAGAGACACACGTAGGATGAGGCAAAACAGTCTGCAAAGAAAACATTTTTTTTTCATATTCCTAACTATTTTACCATCATTAACATTCTTTGTAAACACTCAGAAGACACCTGTAGGTTCACTGGTGAGTCTGAGCAGTAAACTGCTGTATATGTGACGCCTGGCTCCATTCACCACCACCGTAAAACAAAAAAAAAATCAGTAATGAACCATTTCACACCAAACCCACTCAGAATGATTTTATTCACATGCCAACCACTGAATAATGTAAATATTTTGAATCAGTAGAATGAGTGTCACAAGTTCAAAACAATCCCCTTTAACTGTTAGGTCCTCCATTAAACCAGCTCCTTACGTTTAGGATTTTGTTTAGGATTCTTATCTCGCTAAAATAAGTACAGAATTTGTATGGAAAGTGCATATTCAAAATTCACAATCTACTTTCACTAACGTACAAATAATGAAGAACAAAATGAAAACAATGAACACAGTTTAATACAGGCCTATGATGGACCTCTGGCCTCGCTCTCTCTCTCTCTCTCTCTCTCTCTCTCTCTCTCTCTCTCTCTCTCTCTCTCTCTCTCTCTCTCTCAAGCTCTCTGTCTCTCTGTCTCTTTCTCTCTCTCTCTGATCCTGTATGACTCACTGTTCTCTATACAAATGGACAAAAGTCCACAAGAGAACTAAGGACAATAGCTTCAGATCCTCGAACTCTCAGTTGATCTGTAGGGCAGCTCCACAGTGCAGCAGCAGCTGAGCCACACAAGGCCAGGAACTGAGAGCAAAGCCAGACAGTCTGTTACAGCGGCCTTATCACACACCTTAAAATAGGGCCTGAGGTTGCCAAAACACTCTCGTGCTCACTCGCTCACTTACTCTCTCTCTCTCTCTGTTTCTTTCTCTCTCTCTCTCTCTCTCTCTATCTCTCTCTCTGTCTTGTCTTTCTCTCCCTTCTCATTTTTCCATCCCTTCTCTCTCACCTCATGATTTTCAGTGGGATGGTCCAGTTCCACAGGCTGTGCATCCCTGTCTGACCTAGCTTATGGTCAAAACATCCAAATATAGGTGCTTTCTGTTACGTCCCGATGATGCACAGCCGCATGCCTGACCCTGCCCACTGTAACCTCTCCACGCACATAAAAAGACGTTAAGCGATGGAATAACAGAGATAAGCACCAGTGCGTTTGTACTGGGCTGCTTTGGACGCTGATTCTGTTCACTATAGTTTCCAATTGCCCCCCGGGGGGTTAACCGGGAGGGGAAGGTGGGATGGAGGAGGTGGGGGCAGAGGGGATGTTACCTCTGATTTATTTCGGCTCTGCTGAAGAGAATGATCACAAGGAGCCGCTAAGATATCTTCCAATAACAAAAGGCACCGGCTATAAAAATCAAACACAGCCTGGCCGAAATCAGTCCAAAATGCCCTGTTGGAAAATCCATTAAAGGCCAGACAACATTTTTAATGGGAGGCCCAGCGAGGGGCCATGGTCGAGATAAAAACACTTCAAATGGTGTCAGAGCCGGGGTCAGAATGGTTCAGTTTTAACCTGTTTAATTACCGGCGCATGTTGCCAGGCTATTTTAGCAGATATTCAGAGATATTCGGGCTGCAGACTTCGAGGCGGGGTCGAGCACTTTTAAAAATAAAGGTGCCAAAAAAGGATGGCGGCGAGGAACCACCTTTGGTGAAGAACCTTTCAGTGGATGGTTCTCTAAAGTAATACAGCAGCATTTCTCAACCTGATCTCTACCTGCTGCATGTACCGCACACGATCAGTTATAAAAGGAAATCATTTCAGTCCTTTTTCTGTATTTTCATCCATTTAAAAGCAGCCTGACACACCACTGACTTCGTTTATAAGTGTATTTATAAACGTCTTGTTTGTTCTAAATTACTGGGAAATGCATAGAAATCACTTTACATAGCGCTGCAGGTATAACAGGTACAGATTAGGTAAACAATAGCTGGAGTATAAAATAATCACCCATCAGAGTTATGACTATTTTTTAGGTTTTAATTTTACTTTTAAAAAATTGCATTGAATATCTAATTTCATTTCCAAATTAATATCAGTTTTGTTTTTTGGGTATTATGGTACGATGCTAACACTACAATGTTTGAATTTGATCTTTGAATTCTTCCAAGGTGTTTTCAGCTTCACACTCTTTTACGATTCTCGCAAACAGTTTCATAAGGAACAACCCAGGATGATACTGAGGAGAAGAAGATGAGAACATATTTGCTGCTGAGAACTATTTACTATTTCAAGGCATGAACAAATGTTAATATTTAATCTTGAAGTTTGGTATTTTGAAGAATGTTAATTAAAACAGATTTCATCTTCACTGAACACTTCTCTGAATCTTATCTACAGACTTGTGGAACTAATTCACAACAATATTAGGGTTTAGATTAAGATCACTGTTGGAGCTGGAATTGGAACCACAGTTTGGGATTAAGATTAGGACCATGGTTAGGGTTGGAATTAGAATTACAGTTATGGGTGGGATTAGGACCACAGTTTGGAGTTAGAACCACGTTAAGGGTTATGATTAGGACCTTTCAGCGTTACTAATAGGACTGTGGTGAGGTTTAGGATTAGGACCAGAGTTAGAGGTTAGGAATAAGACCACAGTTAGGGTTAGGATTAGAACCAGAGTTAGGGCTTTTGATTAGGACCAGGGTTAGGGTTGGGTTTCTTATCAAAATTAAGGATTAGGATTAGTATTAAGACCCAGTTTAGGATTGGAATTAGCACCACAGTTAGGGATCAGGATTAGGACTAGGTTTAGGTTTAGGATTCTGACCACAGTTAGGGCCAGAGTTACAGCCAGGAAAAGTTCAGGTGACTTTAACACACAAGTTAAATGCAAAACCACTACAGAGCGGTTCTACTGGGTTATTCAAATAAAGTGTCACCTCACTATTTATATTAATACAACAACTTTCAGCATTTAAGCAGGAGCTTACATTCAGTTAGGCATGTCCAAACCTTTGGGCTGGTACTGTATGCAACCACACACACCCTAGAGGAGTCATCAGCCATCACTCTCATAAATCTCCCTCTCTGTGGTGAGGAGGGCACTCTGCACCTTGTAGGAAACGCCCACATTAAACGCTGAATAAACCATAACATCCTGTCCCGGGATAGGCCCGCGGGCTGCCAGGAGCGCTCCGGGCTCAGGGGGGGCGTCACCTGCCCCTGCCCTCTCCCCTCTACCTCCCTCCCCCATCCCTCCATCCCTCCATCTCCTTCCTTCTCTTCCGCCTGGCCGTGTCTTTCGCCTCAGCATCTGCTCGGACTCTGGAGGGGTTTTTCCATCCCAACGACTTCCTGCCCCCTGTGATGTCAGAATGGGGGGAAGTGGGCACTTAAGTGGAGGATGAAAACACCCTCTTCCTGTCGTGTGCCAGACCTGCTCAAACGACAGTGCAGACAGGTGTGTGTGTGTGTGTGTGTGTGTGTGTGTGTGTGTGTGTGTGTGTGTGTGTTGAGGTGAGTATGTGCGCACATTGAAACCCCATCAGAATCCCCACAGAGGAAACATCACATTTCTGGAACACTGGATGGAGAAAACGTTTTAATGCTCATTACGCCTGCAAGGGTGTGACCAAGATAGTGCACACATAAACACACACACACACACATGCACGCACGCACACGCACACACACACACACACACACACATACCGTTTCTATAAAAAGTCATAAAAGTGATTAGGTGAAGAACCACAACAACCACTGCAGAGGATACTTTATTGTATATCATGCACACTTTCTGCATAAATGCACAGGTATAAAACATTAAATATTGCTGTATGCACCTTATATTTGTTAAAATGAAAAAAGGCAATGTTTTACACCGGACATCATGCGAAATCCCTTGACATTGTATTAGGTCTTGTGCCACACTGATTTCCACTATGTTCTCAGGGTCAAAAGTGCATGTGCTTCAGAAACCCCTTCATTGTACTTCCATGCGCCAATGGGGAGCGTAACTGGAATTACTCTTTAAGATATGCATTGAGAATCTGGGCCTATGTTTTAGCTGTGGTTCCAAATTTGCACAGAGGAGCAGGCAAAACAGCCTGCAAATGCATGAAGTAGAGGGAATTAGACAGTTAGCATCAGGTTTTACTTTCTGATCACTTCATCAGCTTCACTCGGCTGAAGCAATCTGGGTTGAAGGTTCCATTATGGTCCAAATCTTGCAGTAGCATTTGCTGACCATGTGATTTACTCTGCTACTGCTCACCAACTTCATCAAATAAGACACTGCTCAAAAAGGCCTAAAAAGGCCGAAATAGGCCTAAAGCAGCCTGAAGAGGTCAAAAGTGGCTTAAAGAGGCCAAATGTAGCATATAAACACTACACCTTTGATTATTTACGCACATGTTCTCAGACTCCCTTGTCTTTTTCATTCACTCTCAGTCTATTGGGAGCAAAAACGTGCTGAATCAGGATGACCCTTGACCTTTGACCTAAGGTTGAGCTATATGTTGTGTTTTTAAAAGTCAGCACTTATAAGGTGACTTAAACCAACAGTAAGATTAGTGGACACAAAAGGAAAACACTGCTTTGTCTTATCTAACTAGCCATCAAGGACTTCACTAGTAATCTCCAGCCAAGTGGAATCAACTCTTTTTCCAGTGTCCATGTAGCTTTGGGGCTTGGTCAGCAGTCACTGGGAGCAGACGGCCAGTTCAACATACTAAATAGGCTTTCAAATAAGAGCAATGTTCTTTGATGTTAACAACCACCAACGCAGCACTGTTGTCTAAACTTGCGTAAAGTCAAGTGTTGTTGTTAATTTGCTGTCGAGTTTCAATATAAGAAAATAAGTCATCCCATACTTGCCCAGGCTCGTCACTAAAGGCAAGCATATTCTAAACACTTTTGATTTTGGCCCATACATTTCATACCAGCTACATCATTTTTATTTCCTATCAAAGGAAATCACTACTCTTTATTTTACGGCAAAAACTCTACGAAGTAAATAGACTGAGTTTAGAGACTAATAATCAGGAAAAATCAGCAACGGCAGTCATTATAATTGGAGTGTTCACTTGTCTGTCCACTCATTGGACATTTTATTAAAAACACTTATCCTGTACTTACAGGATAAGGACTAACTGACTACTTTCTCATAGGCCCCTACTTTGTGCGAATTGGCCATTTTATTAGAAACACTTTCTTTGCACTTCCACAAGATTAAAAAAACCACATAATCACAACTAATAATAAAACAGATATGATTAGACATTTGGAACTGGGCAAGTAAAAAATATACACATTCTTGCATGAGCGTTTCAGACTGGGTTTAAAAAAAAATGCCACACCCTCTGTAGTTGCATAACGAGTTACATTTACACTCAGTTACATTTTGTAGTGACAGGTCAGAGTTTAGAGTTTAGTTTAGTTGGATGTCAAACTGAAATGTATGCTTTTTTTCTCTCCGCCAAAACAGGACTGATAGAGGATGATAAAGGATCTCCTCTTCTGTTTACTTATGTTGTTTCAGTTGGAAGCTTACAATCTGCACTTTCCACACAAATTTCATGTTTTTGTTTGTGCTTTGAAGGATTAAACAACATAAAGAACATTAGCAGAACATTTCAGAGCACCTAGTAATCCACAAGCAGTGAGAGGTCTTTAAAGCCGTTACCTTTACAGCCCCCCCTGAGGTAGGAAAATGGTGGTGAAATTTAGAAAAATGAGATTGAACACTTTCATAGCTGTTGGCTGAAGCCAAATGAGCAGAAACCTACCAGAAGAGTATTATTCTTTACATGAGGCTAGAGATATCCAATGGGTGCATGTATGAGTGTGTGTGTGTGTGTGTGTGTGTGTGTGTGTGTGTGTGTGTGTGTGTGTGTGTGTGTGTGTGTGTGTAGGAACACCCCCACAGGCCTCTCGTGTGTGTGTGCTTGTCACCTTGGCCGCTCCCACAGGGAAAGTGACAGCAGCGTTTTTTCAGCCGCTGACCCGCGAAGAGGACACTGGGACAAAACAGAGGCACTTCCGTTCAGAGAGAGAGAGAGAGAGAGAGAGAGAGGGAAAAAGTGAGAGGGGAGAGGGACAGAGAGAGAGGGAAGTGAGAGAAAAAAAGACAAAAGGAGGAGAAGGAGAACAAGACAGAAGAGAAAGAGAGAGAGAGAGAGAGAAAAAGTGAGAGGGGAGAGCTAGAGATAGAGGGATTGATCGAAACAGAAATAGGGAGAAGGGGTGGAAAGAGAAAAAGAGAAAGAAAGTGATGTAGGAGAGAAAAGGCAAAAGAGAGATAGATAGAGAGAGAGAGATAGAGAGAGAGAGAGGAGAGAAAGGGTGGAGTAGAGAGAGGAAGCGAGAGAGAGGGAGACAGAGAAAGAAACATACGAGAGAAAAAGCAAAGGAGAGAGAGAGTGAGGGAGAGAGAGAGAGAGAGGGAGGGAGGGAGAGAGAGAGAGAGAGAGAGAGGTTGTTATTGAGTGAGTGAATCCTGACTAAGGCCTTCTTTTATTCCACGGCCTTCCTGAAGCTTCCGAAAGAGCAGATTCAATCTTGTGTATTCAGCACGGTGAGGTCATGGTGTGTGTGTGTGTGTGTGTGTGTGAGGGTGTGTGAGTGTGAGTGTCCAGGGCAACTTCCTATCACAGGGAGAGTGTTCTCTCCTCTTCTCTTTGATGTGCTGCTTTGTCCGCGCGGTATGTTTGCCCAGGCGCTGATACACTCCGATTCAAATCCGCGATTATGTTTATATATATATTTAAAAACGGAAGCTGAAAGAGAGCGGAGCTAAGGCACAGGTGTGTGTGTCAGCAGGAGGCCGTCAGAGCGGGAACCATCCCGCTAAAGTCAGCCTTTCAAAACCCGCCGAGGCCCCAGGAACTACAGAGAGTGACAGGCCACATTAAGGGATGGACAGATGAAGAGGGAAGGAGGGATGAGGAGAGAAAGGCAGAGAGAGCCTGGAGAGTCTCTCAGCTTCAGCTAAATGAGTACGTGCTGATCATTAACTCCTCATGAGAGAGAGCGAGAGAGAGAGAGAGAGAGGAGAGAGAGTGATTAAAGACAGATAACAGAAGAAAAGAATAGGAGTGAGAAGAAGAGAGAGACTGGGGGACTGAAGTTGAGAGAACAGTTTGAAATGGGGAAAAAAATGTATACGAGAGAGGTAAAAAGAAAAATGAAAGAAAGAACTGCAGAGAGAGAAAGAGAGAAAAAAGTGAAAGGATGACAGATTCTTTAGGAGAAATAGCATCCAGTGAAAAGAGAGATGAGATAAAAGAGACATAAAGGAGAGATAAAAAAAAAAGAGACATAAAGGAGAAGATGAGATGAGGGAGAAAAATGGAGAGATGAGATGAAGGAGAAAAGAGGAGAGATGAGAAAAAGGAGACATGGAGGAGAGATGAGATAAAGGTGAGATAAAAGAGACAGGAGGAGAGAAAAATGAAAGATAAGATAAATGAGAGAGAAGGGAGAGATCAAATAAAGAGGAAATAAAAGAGATAAATATAGTCTTCCATCTTTTCTGTGGATGTGAAAGAAAAGAGGGAGGAAGGATGTGAGGAAGAGTGAAATTACTTCATGTGCGTGATGCTAAAGAGAAGGATTAAGAATTGAAATGCATGCGACTCTGCACACCTACTCTGACTTGGTCAGAAAGATGGATAGGTGGATGAATGAATGGATGGATGGATGGATGGATAGATAGATAGATAGATAGATAGATAGATAGATAAAGAGAGAAAGAGAGAGAGAGAGAGAGAGAGAGAGAGAGAGAAAAAGAGAATGGAGTTGCTGAGAGAAAAATAGTATAGAGAAAAAGGAAGAAGAGAGAAGATATGGGAAAAGAGAGAAGTTATAAATCGAGAGATTAAAACAGTGAAGAAACTCAAAGAGAGATGGGAGACAGAAAGATAAAAAGAGAGAAGAGCAACAGAGAGGAGACAAGGAGAGAGAAAAAGAGACATAGTGAGAGAAAGAGAAAGAGACAGAGAGGAGGAGGAGGTTTTGTGATTTGGTCTCTTATATTTTAATCCGTGTCATTTCATTTCTCCTGCCCTGCTGGATTAGAGTGATTTTATTTAAACAGCCAGTCTGAGTGTGGAGATTGAGACGCCACAGCTTTATTGAGATTAAACACACACTCTCTCTCTCTCCCTCTCTCTCTCTCTCACACACACACACACACACTCTCTAAGGCCCACAGGCATACACAAGGTTGCGCGCTCCGTGGACGCGCTCTCTCTTACCCAGAGATTCAGCAGCCTCACGTTAATATGACTAAAACGATATTAAGACGTGGCTTACTTAAAAATTGAAATAAAAACAAAGCAAAAGCAAAGAGGAGATCAGCGTTGGGGCCGTTTGAGCCCTCGTTTTCGATCCATTAAGTCGATGAGTAAAAGGAAAGCTTAAGACTGCTGTATTTAACCCATCCGCACCCTCATTACATTAGCTTAGTGTAGGTGTGCTAAATGATATTAAAGGCAAGGGGAGGTCGGGGGGGGGGGGGGAACTGATCGTATCCTGGTCAGAAAGACAAATCAAACCCCCATTCGACTTCAAAAAACCTGCGGGAACGTTTATCAGACTCAGCAGTGGTGGTCCACCGCTCCACAAGACCTTCATGGAAGAGCCAGCAGAAGAAAACTTTACCTTCGTCATAAAGTCCAGCGTCAGAAGTGCAGCAGAACATCTGCAGAAGCCTGATGCGCTTTGGACTGATGAAGTCAAAACAGAACTCTCTGAATACCTAAATACTAAATACCGGCAAATTCTGGGAGCAAACATCACACCGTCTGTAAAAAAAAGCCGAAGCTGAAAAGAGCACGGCTTCTACAGCAGGACGGAGATCCTAAACACACCTGGAAATCCACCCTGGACCTCCTCAAGCTGAAGGTTCTGGAACGGCCGTCACAGTCCCCTGACTTAAACATCACTGAAAATGTGTGGGTAGATCTTAAAAGAGCTCTGTGTTCCAGAAGACCAAAGAATATTACAGAACTAGGAGCCTTTTGCGAGGAAGAGTGGGCGAACATCCCAGGTGCAAGAACTGAAAGACTTCTGGCTGTAAAAAGCGTTTGCAGGCCGTGATCTCTGCCAGAGGAGGCGCTACTGAGTGCTGAGATTATGTAGGGTGCCCAAACTTTTGCACAGTGCCACAATAACATTTTTGTTTTTTTTTATCTTTGTTCAGTTTATGACATAAAAAGTAACTATGCATCCATGTTTGCTGAAAATGTGCATTTTTTCCATTTCCTAGAGAGACTGTGTTTACATCTTTTCAATTAAAAAAATGACCAAAATATGTTATTTATCGAGGGGTGGCCAAACTTTTGCATAAGGCTGTATAACAGTATAAATATGAACTCTGAGTGTGTGTGTGTGTGTGTGTGTGTGTGTGTGGGTGGGTGTTTGTGTCTGTGTGTGTGTGTGTGTGTGTGTGTGTGTGTGTGTATAAAAGTATAAATATAAATTCTGAGTGTGCGAGTGTGTGTGTGTGTATGTATAATAGTATAAATATAAACTCTTGAGTGTGTGTGAATGTGAGTGTGTGTGTATAAAAGTATAAATATAAACTGTGTATAAACTGTGTGTGTGTGTGTGTGTGTATAACAGTATAAATATAAACTGTATAAACTGT
>JBBPCX010000136.1:53272-66993 GCA_037974365.1 Hydrocynus forskahlii | reverse complement strand
GGGGGACTGATATATATATATATACATATATATTTATAGATAGAAAATTTTTAGATAGACAATTTTTTAAATATTAAAGACATGAACAAGTGCCTTTCGTTATGAATTGCAACATTGAAATACAACCATGTAGACCACCGTGCCTCATCATGTAGCATCCAGCACCTGTTACAATCACCTAGTGTAGTACTATTCTCATTAACAGGTGTGATGTTACATAGTAATGACGAGTTTTTCCTGTACTTTTAAACCTTTCTGCTCTTGACCTCATCCCACAGTCCTTGTGAAACAGGGCGGGCCATTCAGAGTGCACGGGGTTTGCTTACAGCTGGCTGGCCAACATGATGGAGGAAATACACAGATCCACAGATACAGAGTTAAAATGCATTAAAATTTTAATTTGCATTTCACCCAAGATTCCTGTTCTTGTGTCCATGTCCCTCTTATGCCTTTCACTGCATTAGGATATCAGTTCAAAAACCCCTTCAATGTTTAACCCAAGATGATACCGTCTCATTTTTCTGAGGAAGGTTTTTAAACAGTGTGAAGCTTGTCCAGCAGCAGCTTTCAAAGAAAAGCATCCGTGGGTGGAGCTCAGAGAGGACAGTTTCGTCCAGCTGGCTTAAACCGCAGTGGCCATTTCATCCCATCCATCCATCCAGTATCTGGACCACTTATCCTTAACCAGGGTCACGGGGGTGCTGGAGCCTATCCCAGTCATCATGGTCGCCAGTCTATCACAGGGCAGAGACACGAGCACACACGTACCCTGGGGCAATTTGGCATCTCCAGTTCACCTGACACTGATGTCTTCTTTAGACTGGACGGGAAACCCATGCAGACACTGGGAGAATATACCTATATATATTTATGTGTTTAAAAATATATATTTTATTACAAGAAAACAGAAGTAGTAGCACAAATGTAAGGCTTTGAAGTCTATACACTATACACTGCAAGTGGATGTGAAAGCTTATTTACGAGTTTCATCAGAATAACCCCACTTGCCTTTTTGTGGCAGAAGATTTACAGCATCCTTTTCAGCTATTTTTGGAAATAACTTGTGCCCACACCCTCTCGGCACCTTTTCAAGCAAGCATTTCTGTCTCTTTGCTAGACGCTCATTTCAAACTTGTTGGTCCAACTCGTCCCTGCAGTTCAGTGGGAGAGAGATCTAGAGACTGGGGAGGCCAAGTCATAATTCTTCGAAATGTTTTGCTTTTCTATGGACTGGATATAAATTTGGCACATTTTTTTTTTTTGAAGAATGCTTGGGACTGTTATCCTGTTGAAGAAGGACATTTTGTACAACGATGTGCAAACCAGAGGGAATTGTGTGATGTTGAAGAATAGAGGGATACTGTTTTTTTTCATGATGCAACACAAAATAAATGTCAGTGCACTGAAGACAAACCTGAGATGTCTTCTTTAAGATCAGTAGTTTGCACCTTTGTGACTAAGTAATGTTTTACTACAGAATATAAGATGCTGAAAACCAGACAGTTACATTTGTTTTTTGAAATATTTCTGTATTATTTCAAAATGTTCTATCTGTAGCTATCTACCGATCTATCTATCTATATACACAGACACTAAACAGCCCTAATTAACCAGAGTGTGCAGCCTCAGCGTTCCTTAAGTACTGACGATGCCCAGAAAAGCGAACTGTGAAGCATTGTGACACAATTCATCATGATATGATTAAAACATTGTCAGCACAGTCTTCCACCCCCGTACTGCTTATGGACTTCCTTCTCCCTCTGTAAACTGCACTGCATTATCCCCCCTCATCAGCAGAGCCATATCTGCACATGGCAGCGCAGGGAGCTAACCTATGCAGCGACCCTTGACTGCTAAAAGCTAATTTGCTGAATGTGTTCGGCTAAATGAGTCTAATCAATCAAAGCCTGACGGAGATGATCGGAGCACGCGGCCGAGGCGGCCAGTGGAGCAGACCATGGGAGCTGAAACAGGTGCAATTACATCCTACAACAAAAACTTCTATTACGCTAGAACTGTTGGTGTGTGTGTGGGGGGGGGGGGGGGTGTAAAAGGTAAAGAATTAATTTAGCATGGCCTTAACATACGCTGCCTTTTACACAGATAAGAGAGAACAGGCATGGCCTAAATTGGCTATTATGCCCAATGGGTTTGGAAAACAAAGAGCCACAGTGTGCGCATAGATGCCCACATTATGTAAAAGACCTCTTGGGAATTCTGATTTTTGTTACATTGACCCCAGAAACCCACCATGACGGAGAAAAAAAGGTATCTGCCTGCCATCTAGAGGTGAGTTCCAGAATAACAGAACACAAAAGACTTCACACACACTTGACAGCTTTTCAAGCTACATTAGTAGTCCAGTGTTCTGATTATCAAACTTTAATCATCATTACATGTTTAATACCAAACACACACACATACACACACATATTATCACTGCATAGTCAATATTCATTACACAGACGCTGTCAAACCATGAAATTAGACTCCATCATTAATGTTGGAAATACACAAAGAAAAAAAATTAAAAACATAACTTTGGCAAAAATGGTGTTTAGGAGGTCCTGAGGGACATAATTGGGACGAGACGGGGAGGCTTCATTGTAAATATATGTACCTTTGGGCCCCACTGACTTGCAAAATGTCTTTTTATCTCGGCTCTCCATGCATCTTTTTAAACCATTGGTTTCCAGGATTGGCGTTAAGCCTAGTCCTAGAGGATATTCTCCTTTTCTTTCTATTTTCCAGCTGCTTAAAGGCATAGTGATGGCAAAAAAAAATGCACAAGCATGTATCATAAACCACATTCACAAAACGATGTGGGCAGGTATTGGCTTCTAGTGTTTGACAACAGAGTTAGCCTCACAGCTCCAGCTCTAAACTAAAGAAGCAAAATTTAGACATGCAGGGTCAGTGTGAAATTGTGTACATTTGTTTTTGTTTTTTTACCAAGCCATTCCTTTAATCACTGCCCCTAAAGGCCAGAGCACACTGACCACAAAAACACGGAAAAAGCTTTTGTGGGCCTGCAGTTCTAACAAGCCAAATGAACCAGAGCGAACAGAGAGAAAACAATCAAGATTCTCCCAACAATCAGCCAGACACTGGTGCACATTCACGCCTATCCAGTCAGTGTTTTCTAACCGTAAGAGTTGATATGAGAGACCACGCTTCAGCTCCTCACTCTCTTAACTACAGAACTTACAGATCAGTTTCACAAAATAGTGTTAAGATAAATTAATCAAATTAGCCCATGAATGACCACATGACAAACCAATGTTAAACATATATATATATATGTGTGTGTGTGTGTGTGTGTGTGTGTGTGTGTGTGTATGCGTGTATGTTTGTGTAATACACACAGTTGTGTATGTATTACACATATATAAATGCAGATTTATTAAATATTGGAAGTTTTAATGCATATTGTGACCATTTTTTCCCCCAAATATAATATTTTGGCAAAATGATATCAAAATGCAAACTTAAAGGGTGAATGAATCCAAATGATGACATCAATCCCCCTTTAAATTTCTCTGGATCCTAAAGGTGAGCCTTAAATACGGCTGCGTTTGCCCAAATTTCCACAACCAACTGATCTCCTAGTACCCTCTAACTGTTATCATGGGGAACACAGTCATGAGTCGTGGACTTAAAAACACACACAAATCTCAGAGTAGCCTGAGGTCCATACGCGATACATTGACTTCCATTCAACATTCATCACATTCTTTAAAAAAAATGAAATATGGCTGAAGTACAGTGTAAACAGGTTCATATGACAGTAGTGTCTAATTGATAGAACTGCAAAGGACAGTCCATAGGAGGTCAAACACATCTGTCCACTCAACTCAAACTCCCCAAAAATCTTGTGTTCTCTAACACACACGCTTCAGCTCATAGGGGACTATCGTTTTCTGGACAATGTGACTGTTAGAGTTGCAAAAACAGGAATATTTTGAATACCACCACTTAAACAAAATGCATAATTAATGGTTGAGACATAAACTAATCTAGAGCAATTTGATGTGAAATGCTCCATTTTAGAGAAATTCAGATTCAGAATCGTTCACATTGGTGGTTAATGGAACCAGACGTCTAAAGCCTTCAATGCCTTTCATTATTATGTGAGGCCTATTGCCTAAGACATTGTTTTAGCACAGTTTTGTGAAGACTTTGGCTTAAAATGTTTTTATATCCCATTAATGGCATAAATATAAATTGACTTTATCTGTATGTTAATATCAACAGCACACACATACAAAAAGAGGCTCACTGATGTTTTGGATAGAGAAATGTGAGAAATCTAAACCATTTCACATCAAACCACTCAATGTCTTATTTTTGAGAATTTTGCAAATTTTGAGAATTTGGTGGAATTTTTTATTTTTTTCTACATACCCTTAACCCTTGCGCTAATCAATCAGACTGAACTCTGGTGTTAACAACAGCCTGCTGTCCACCTTCACTGCACAAACATACAACTCAAAAAGGTATTATGTAAAATATATGAATATGGTGTGTTAGAATGGCTGAAAACACTCCTCTACAAACACTCTAACCCCCAAAGTCCTCCCCATCGCACATGATGTATGATAGACTCTCCTTTGCACCTGTATCATTTAAACCTCAATATCATCCAGGTGAAGTTTCACAGAGACACAAACATCCACCCAACCGCATAATGAGCTTCACGTCTTTATCATAAAAGTTAACATCTTAAAAAGTTCAGAAAATAAACCTATTTTCAGAGCATTCAAGCAAAGTCTACTTCTGTAACACACAAACTAGCTTGAGGATGGACCAAATAACACAAGTCGTTTGCAATTGCTGCTCTACAGTATAAAAACTAGGGTTCTCCTTTTTGGCAGCTCTCTATTAAGAGAGAAAATGCATTAAATAAAGCACATGTAAACATCAGATGGCAATTTAACGTCCCTAAATAATCGCATTTGGTTGTTTTGCTCCTCCAGCTGAAAGAGACAGAGGAGAATGGCAGTAAGAATGACGGCCGTTTGGCATAAATGACAGTGCAATAAGTGACGGCTGTTCATTTTTACTGCCATTCTCTTGTTGGCAGAAATCAGTAACTTTAACATAGGAATAAAAAAAAAAAGAAAGAAAAGAAACACGACCCTTTTTTGTAACAAAACAAACACCCTGATATCCCAAACAAAATACTGTGGGCATGCAAAGAAAAAACAATACAGCCAAATAAATAGTGTGCGCAAAGATAAGGAAATCAAGCAAAACACAAGGAGACTGAAAAAAAAGTGTCAAACACCAAATGGCAATATAACTCAAAAGCTTTTCCACTGCATGACACTGGCTCGACTCGTCTCAACTCGACTTTTCCGGTTTTCCTTTAGAGAACCATTACCTGGTATCCAGGACTAGTTTTCGTACTTATTCCACCCTGGTTCCAAACGAGCTGAGGGGGACAGCTGGAGGCCTAGTGGTTAGGGAGTTGCCCCTGTTATCAGAAGGTTGTGCGTTTGAATCCCAGGACTGCTAGTAGCATCACTTAAGTACTCTTGAGTGAGGTACCGTCCCCACACTCTGCTCCCCGGGCTCTGTGTTCCTGTCTTCCCGCTGCTTTACTTGGTGAATGGGTTAAATGCAGAGGAAGAATTTCACACTGTACACATTGTGTGCTGTGGTGTGTTCATGTGTGACATTTGCTAACTTTACAGTTTACACCAAAACGTGAAAACACCGCTGACTCCTGACTGGTCAGAGAGAATGGCATTAATATTCCAAAAATCAAGAACATCTCTTCAGTATTCTCTTATTGTTGCTTTGTTTGAAGATCACGTCAGGACAGGTTCTGGTGGCATCACCGGCTTCTTTGAGGGGGTACAAACTAAAAGGCACCAAAAAGTAAGTAGAGTCAAGTCGATTTGAGTTGAGTCGAGTTGGTACCATGCAGTGGAAAAGTGAACACAGTGGATCCAGCTGTTAGAAGTGTGATTAGCAAGCAAAAAACACATGAAGTAATAAAGAACAGACAGAAAAAAAGACCTTCACACTGCTAAACACATTTTGGCTTTATATGAGATTGATGTTACTGTTTTCTCATACAGGAATGAAGCCTAATCCAGGACTATATTTCGGTGTCAATAAAGAACTATCATCGAATAATCTTCTACACCTGAGATTAGGCTTAATCTCTGTTTGGGAATGGCCCTATAAAATTAATTTATTTCTAGGCATTTTCACATCTGAATGCCTATTTTGAGGAGTTTTTTGAAGAATTCTTCCCTGAAAAAAAAAAAAATCAAAAGATGTCGTGTAATTTGTTCTTCAAACAGACACTCATCTATGGGAACTGTTAAAACACAGCGGCTACATTAAAGATGCTTCTACATGGCTCTGTGCACTGCAGCCTTCCTGATATTAAAGAGTGCTGGGAAGACCTCAAAGAAAGAGGCATTAAAGACACCAGGGCTGATCACATGGAAGGAATCCTTCTAAGAGATGTGTTAAAGGCAGCAGAGGGAGAGAGATAGAAGGGAAAGAGAGAGGGTGTGTGTTATGGGGAGAGTGATAGAGAGAGAGGGAGGCAGGCCCGTATCGTTGAGAGCGTGTCCCAGATGGTGAACCCGTGAAGTCTTTTTAAAGCTCGATGACAAACAGTCTTTGTAGTCAGCAAAGCCACGGCGCTTCGCAAAATTTGCCATTATGGTAATGAAGGCGGTTCCGGCAGGCTCTCCAGACGACGAGAAGATGTGTGTGTGTGTGTGTGCGGGAGTGTCGGTGAGGGTGCTCACAGCCGAGCGAGGACAGGTTTCTGGGTAGGAATTTTACCCCCTGAGAGACGAAGCAGAGCAGAAAGTAAACAAGCTGAGATTAGCACAGCAAAGTAACGCCTGTTAGCACGGCAGCGCCGTCCTCCTCAGCGGCAGCTTCTCTACAAAACTGGGTCATAAAGTGCAAACTGTACTCTTAAACAGGGACGTGCTGGTTATGCTTATAATTAAGTGGTCTATAGGGACATGCCAGTGATAGCGCTTCTCTATTCCGCTGGCCCGCCTGTGCTTTGTTGCAACTGTGGCCTCAATTTTTCCTATAACATTTGGGTGATATGTCAAATAATTTATATTACATGTATGGGCAAGGATACAGTATTTTTTTGGTTAATTTCTTGGATTTTCTACCAATTGTTATCCCAATTTAGTCATGCCTAATAGCTAGACAAAAGCATTCTTTCGCAGGAACTATGGCCAACATACCTTCAATTTTGGTGAAATGTCAAATAACATTTATGTTATATATATAAGGGCAAGGATACAATGTTTTTATTATTCACTTTTTGGGTTTTCTACCAACTTTCTACCAATTCAGTCACACCTAATAGCTAGGACACTGCCTATTACACAATGCCACCTAAAGTGGGACACACCTGCTTCCACCCAGTCACACAAATTACTGCTAATGCAACATCACTGGACAGGTCAGAAAGAACACCGCTAATTCTGTTACATCAGTGAACAGATAAAATACGCTGGCTGCCATTACAGTGAGTTATGAGAGAGGGAGGACTATCCTCCCCACCCAGATATTGATGGGCTTGCATTGCCAAGGACTGAGCTCATAATATCCTGATAGGGCTGATGGTTAGGCTGCTGCACAGCTTGGGAACCCTTGAATGAAAGCAACCAGTGATGGGGGGAGGAACGGCTATCCCAAGCCAAACCAATGGCTACTCAGGAGCTACTAAGGCTACTATGTAAATTTTTTAAATGTAGCTAAAGCATGGTGAGAAATGTGTTTCCCAATCAGGCTTGGCATCACAGCATTTAACTTGAAAACTCAAGGTAATAGAGTTTCAAAGAGTTCCAAAGACTGCAGAAGTCTGAAAAACTGGGTCAAGTGCTAGTTTTTCCAGTGGGATTTTTCTCCTCAATTTAGTTGTAGCCAAATCTACCTGCAAGCTAGGTGTCCCCATCACACAATGCTACCAAGCCAAGAAGTGGCAAACAGATGCCCATTTTCTACCCACCAGTAGGGAGTGAGACCAGTTATGCTCTCTTGAATGGTTGTGCACTGCTAAGAATTGACCTCAACATATCCCAGGGTTCTGGCACCATTCTAAAAGTCAAATTCAATGCTTTTAAAGACCTTTTAAAGACATCATCTTATATTATTATCTAGGATGCAAAAATAAATGTTATATTATAAATATTATCTAGGATGCCAAAAATGTTGAAACACTTTATAAATAGAAAACCAACTATTCATTCCTTCTCTCTGCAAATTTTCCTTTCTTTTGTGCAGTGCTGAGAATACTATCCTTTGAATTTCAAGGACTTTCAGCATAAATTGCACCTTGCCTCATTTCTTGCTGGCACCAAACACCCTTGAAACGTTTCTTGCTTCAACCATTTTTCATAATACCTACCCTCCCCCATCTAAGCTCATTACTATCTAGCAAAAAAGTGACTGAGGACAATGAAAGTATGACACATAGGCATCAAAATAGCATTATCTGCAAATGTAATACCTACAATATATTTACAGTACATTTATTTACTGTATAAATTACTTTATACAGTAAAGTTATGACCTTAATTTTCCTGATTTTACTTTTAGATCATTCAAGACTTTTAAGGAGGCTTGGGAACCCTGTATCCTGAAGATAGAGTCAGTGTTTAGAACACTTGCCACACAGGTTGACACACAGCTTGGACACCAGACCTCCAGAACCCCAGCCTTAAGACGGTTGTACTACTCAGGAACCCCTTAAATGGGTCCAACCAGTAGCTATGAAAGAACACTTTTGAGGGAGGAGGACGGAGGGGAAATTTATTAATACTGCATATCTACTGTTTACTGGTATAGAAATAAATATAAGCGTTTAAAGAAATCTTGAAGACTGTAGTCTGTAAAGTATCCTTAGAAAAGTCTTAAAATGTGTGTTAAGAAAAATATGACATCACACTCACCCAGCGTGTCCTCCAATGAGTTCACGGCAATCTTGTTGACCTTTAACATCACTTGACCATCACTGGGGACAAAAATTAACACTCAGAAAAGGCTGAACTTTCCAGCAAGGCCAAACAAAAACGAACAAAAAAAAGTTTGCGACATTTCTTACGCTTTGAATTTCCTCACAGCCTTCAACCGTATCAGAGCAGACAAAGCATTCTTCTGCAAATCTGACGATAAGACTTCATAACACCTCAAACGTCCTGCAACAGTGAAGAAGGCAAACACAGTCAGGGTGGAGAGAGACTTCCTCTGGAAGTATTTAGTATTTATATTATTGGCAAAAAATGACCTTTATTAGGCACAGAATTGCATCCAGATTCAGATTTACAATGGTTTTAAACAATTATTATATTATTATATTAAGTATGAAGCAGTATTTTGCTGTAGTCATAGAAACGTGTTAAAATGAATTCTTAAATGATCTAGTAGATTACTAGAAATATTTTAGGGGACCCAGAATCAGGGTCCCCTAAAAAATCTCACCATAAACGCTCCTGATCTAGGATCAGGTCATTCCTGTCCATATAATTCCTTTCACTGGGATATAAAAGACTATTTCTGTTCCTAGATAAGATAATATTGTAATTGTCACATGCACAGTCATACAAGTACAACGCACAGTGAAATTCTTTCTCTGTATTTAACCCATTCACCGAGTGAAGCAGTGGGCTGCTGTCAATGAGTGGCATCCGGGGAGCAGTGTGTGGGGACTGGTACCTCCACAATGTCACTAGCAGCTGGGATTCGAACCCCAACCCTCTGATTGCAGGTCATACAGATCTGCTCTGATGTTTTGACTCACACTGCCTCGAAAGTGCATTCCAGTTCACACTGCTCCACTGCGCCGAACCCCTCCTTTTATTTATCTATTCAGCTTCTAACATTTTATTTGATCTCTTAGTTGACTTTGTTTAATCTAAGATAAAAGGACGGAGGTCTTTACACAACAGTGAGGTGCGCAGTGGCTGGATCTTACAGGGAGATATTTGTCTGCTTTTGATTGTGCAGTAATGAGGATATAAAGCAGGTACCTGCCAGAATCAGCTGCAGAGTGAAGTTTCTTACAGCAGGAACAAAGTTATTCTCTGGAAGATTCTCCCTCGCTTCCTCACACAGATATCGACACACAACCTGCACAAACAAACGCACAAACGCACAAACAAACGAACGCACAAACACAAATGCACAAACAAACGCACAAACAAACACACACACACACACACACACACACAGAGGTAAGTGTTCACATGCCAGGACATGGGATCATGCATATGTCCCATTTTAGTCCCTGTATATATATACTGAATTAAATTACATTTTTATTTATATTTTTTACAACTGATGTCACAAAGCAGCTTTACAGAATGTGGGTCCGAGCCCCTAGTGAGCAAAGGTGACAAAAACTGGAGAAAAAGCCCCACCAAAACAATCGTTATACATAACTGAATTGATGTTTCCCCCCCATCTCTACTACCTGATAGCCCTGAAGAAACGGGTCCAGAACAGAACTCAGAAAGGCAAGTGTCATCTGTCCACTCTGGGATGATACAATGTCTTGCTGCAGCTCCTGAACTGCACCGCACTTTCCCAGCAGATAACACGCCTCCTCAAAGTCCTACACACACACATCTGGCATTACTACACTTATGAGTACACCTGAGCAATAATATTCCAAAACCTGAACTTTAATCTAGCTTTAGGAACCAAAATGCAATCTTTATGCCCCTTTAGTTTTCCCAAATAAAAACAGTTACATTTTATCATGAAAAACAGCATGTTTCCTGGTAACAAACAGCAGAATTTCCACATTTCCACAAATGTTCAGGTAGCGCTATCATTATGAGGATTTATGGCCTATAAATACAAAAAGCTACAAATACAAAGCCATAGGCAAACACACACACACATTGCACAAATTAATCAGAATTTATTTATTTGGTACGCTTGCATGTATAAGAATCTTTTGTTACACTAAATGGTCTAATGTAGTGTGGCTCCCCCTCGTGTGATCAAAATAGCATGGACTCCACCAGAGCTGTCTGGCACCAGATCTCAATCCGAGCAAACATCTGCACTAGATGCGCTGGACAAACCAGCCCAATCCGTGGAGGCCCCACCTCACAACTTACAGGACTTAAAGGATCTGCTGCTAAAGTCTTGGTGCCACATACCACAGCACACCTTCAGAAGTCCATGCCTCAACTGGTCAGAGCTGTTTTGGAGGCTTGAGAGGGATTTACACCATTTTAAGGAGGTGAGAAACAAAATGATTGTGCATGCAAACATCTACAAAAACCCCATATATTTTCTTATTAATGTGCGTGTTTGTCTATGGCTTTGTATTTAGAGCTCTGTTTGCTATAATTCTTCATAACGATAGTAATACCTGACGATCTGTAGAAGTGGGGAACTTTGCCGTTTGTTACACGAAAGCATGCAGTTTTAACCACAAATATTACTTTAATGTGAAGTTTGATTGGCAATGGTATCATAACAGGGTGTGTACTTTTCTCTGATTATGTATAGAATGATGATGAAACTACATAAGCAAGTTTGGCTTGGTGTAAAGTGAAAGTGCAGCGTGTGTGGGAGGTCTTACCTGCACGGCGGCTCCAGGGCAGAGGATAAACTCGTTAGAGAAGACGTTCCGCAGGAAGTTAAAGCAGTTAAAGACCTCGTCTGCAAAAGGTAAAATGTGTCAGCCAATAGCACTAACAACAGTAACTAATTTGAATGTTGTACTTCCTCATTACCACACACATACACACCTATACACACACACACACACACACACACATATATAGCTAAAAGCACTAACAACTATAACTATTTGAGTTTTGTATTTCATCATAACCACAAACACACACACACACCACTGACCTTTCCTGGCGGAGTTAGCAGTCTGCATGGCCACAGCGAGCAGAGCAGGCCGCACAAAAAGGTGCAGTATCTGATTCCTGTAAGAGGCACAGGAGAGCACACTGACCGCGCGGTTAAACTCCGTCTCTTCAGCCGTCGACTCCACGCCCGCTGGCTGGGCCACGATCAACCGCACACGTCCCCCGGACACACACACCAGGTTCTTGTGCGCAGCCAGACTGGAGCTGATTACCTTACTGCAGGGCTCACGATCTGAGAGAGAGAAAGAGGAGGAGAGAGAGAGAGAGAGAGAGAAAAACTGATTAAACTGGATTTATTGTGCCCTAAAACAAAGCCAGTCTACTAGTAGACAAAAATAGAAAAAAGTACATTGCACAACCAAAAAGTCCCTTTTTGTCCATTACGTATTGTCATTTGGTATCAGAAACCACATAAACAAGTCAATTACAGATTAATTTCTGCTTGAGACAAGTACCAATCATGTCCAGTCTGACTGAATTGTAAAAGAATTGTAAAAATGAATAATGGCATGTTATCGCTGAAGGGTGAAATTCCCTTGACTTCCAAAAGCAGGAGTTTGTTTTACTGTGCAAACACGGTTAAAGTAAAAAAAAATAAAAATCAAACCAATCCATAATAAAACGCTAGGAAGAGCCAAGGGGTCAAAAGGCAGATCAAAGAACACAGCCCAGAACTGCAGTGGAACACTTCAGGACCTCGCATAGAGTTGTGCCAAACTCAGGGGACACATATAGTGCTGTGCAAAAGAACCTACGCAAATTGTTTTTGCCATTTATATCAAAAGTGGGTGACTTTCTGTCAGCAAAAACACAAGTGACCATTAGAATAAATGCAAATAAACAATAAAACAGTAAAAGGTTTCAAGATTTTTTTCTAAACTGTAGTTGCTATTTCGTGAGCTGGTTAAGAGAACGCAGGTTTGGTTCCAGATTTCTGTTCAATGCCTCTAGTTATTGTGTGAACTTATAAAAATTCCTTCAGCAAGACAGCTAATTCATTCTAATGAAGTAACTGAGTCAGCCCAGGAATTTGGTAGCTACAAGTAATACTGGGCTTCCATGAAGAAAGAGGTCTGGAAACATTTAACACTAATATTAACACCTACAAAATAGAAGTAAGTAGAATTTTCTCAGGTGCCTAAGACTTCTGCACTGTACTGTATTAGAGCATATGAAAAAGCTGCAAAGGTGAGTGGATTTGGGAGGGTGGAGCTTTAACAACCCAGTCCCAGAAACTAGATTGTATTGCATTCGTTTGGCAGACGCTTTCATCCAAAGTGACTCACAAGTTGCAAATACACTCAAGCTTCAGGGCCATGTGAGAACCAGAGCAGAGTTCTATGTGCTGAAATCTTTGTGTAGGGAGAGGAGGAGGGGAGGTGCTCTCTGAACAGATGAGTTGTCAGGAGGTTTCTGCAGACAGAGATGGATTCTGCTGTTCTGGTAACATCCATACTTTTTCTACCCAGAGGGACCATGACACATTTACAAACAAAACACAATGCAGTAATTCAGTAGTGGACAGTGCTGGCCTATGGAGGCCTATGGATAAATCAATGAGCAGCAAATTAACAACAATGGCACATTACCTACCTGGCCAGTCTAGAAATGCCCCGAAGGCCTGAGCGAGGCGCCGGAGCCAGTCCACTTGTTCGGTCAGTGAGGACAGGTCCATCCCGTCCGGGTTCTGCATCAGCAGCATGGCCATCAGAACCCATGGCTTCAGCACCATGTTCTCCTCCTGCAGACGCACCAAGCGGAAGGCAATGTCGTTTACAAATGCCTGAGTGTCTGCAGCTGGCTTCTGGGGAATGTGCCTGAAAGGAA
>JBBPCX010000136.1:36885-53172 GCA_037974365.1 Hydrocynus forskahlii | reverse complement strand
GCAGAATGAGGTGCTTGTGTAGGAATTTAACAGACACTGGCATGGAATGGTGGTCATACTCATAGAGATGCTGATTTCAGAATCAATTGCAGTGGGCTCTTATTTTTTTCCAGAGCTGTGTATTCCCCTCTGTTTGTGTTCTTTTATATCTGGGCTCTGGTTTTAGTTTGTAATGTATTTCAGTGGTTATGTTTCAGATTCAAGTTTCCCCTGTACATGCGTCCATCTAAAAGTCCTCCTTCAACCTACACACGGTTACAGTTCAGTTATTGTTGTTGAAAAACAATGACGTTTGGATATTCTTTTTTTTTCATCTTAGCTTTCTCAGTCATTTTAGTCTTCTAGACACATCATTCCCTTATTTTTAATCAAATCACTCTAATTATTATAAGTTGGGCTAGGTTTGCATACTCAATTATTTTATATATGTATCTGCAACCAAAGCGCTTTTATTTTGAGGAAACTGATTCAGTTAATTTAATTAAAGAAGTTTTCATTTCATAACCATTGCTTCAGTGTCGAAACCGTTTTCATCTCGGTGTAACATGGCCTTTCACAACTGCACCAAACACTCAAGAAAATCTCAAGGCCTTCATGAGGAACAGCTTCTCCTTCAACAAACAGCACCCTGCCACCTGTCACCACACACACACACACACACACAAAACAGCAATGCTGACACACAGAATTTAAATCCCAGCCTGGTTGAACAGACTGACGTCACTCTTTGCTGTCAGGGTCATGGTCACTTTAGTATTGTGGAGACAGAGGTCAGAGATCAGAGTTCAGGCATCAGGCAGGGATGAAGAGATCAGTGTGAACACCCAGCTGGAGATCTACTGGAGCACAGCCAGGACAGACCGGCATCTGCTATAGTCCTGATTTTCATTTCATGACTAACAGCAATTCCATCCCTAACACTATGAATTTTGCTCTTTAAAGTGACAATTTGGTGCTAAATTAAAATTTTGCATAGTTCACTCATTGAGACATAAAAAAAGAGTAATGCAGAGTGGGTTTGGTGTGAAATTTTAGAGAGGAGTATTGACTCGGATTCCTTTACAATGGTAGTGACTGGAACCTGGTGTCCACAAACCCACCAGTGAACCTGCTAGGCAGGTGGTGCTCTGGTGTTTAAGGTGTTCGCCCTGCGATCACAAAGGTACCGTCCCATCACACTGCTCCCGGGCGCCATGTTCCTGACTACTTCGCTTGGTGAATGGGTTAAATGCCGAGGAAGAATGGGTTGAGTGCCGCGGTGTGTTCACGTATGACAGAACGGTCGCTTTTTGTCTTCTTAGTGTCTATATGTGGTGTTGATGATGGTAAAATAGTGATAAATATGAACTAAATCAGTTTCCTTTGGGAACTACTTTGCCTCACAACACCCTGCATGTAACCCTCCATCGAGAACAGATTTACTTCAACATAAGTAAAAACGTCCTCTTTTAAAAACTATTGTTAAAAAAAAGTCTCAAAAACAAAGACATCTGGCTCCATTCACAACTACTGCGAACAATTCTGACTTCCTTTGAAGCGTTTGATCAAACAGGGATGTCTGAAGAAATGTAACATGCAAAGATTAATGAGGTAAGGAATAACAACTGTACACAACCGTGCATAAACAGCCACTTAATAGCAGCAACAATAATAAATAACAGTATATAATAAAGGGAATGATCTATTTATGCAGGTTTATTTAGGGGGATGGTTTGGGGTGTGTTTTTTTGTTTATGGGGAGCAGTTTAACTGAAAGAAATAGGTCAGTTTAAAAGTGTGTGTGTGTTTGTGTGTGTGTTACAGTTCTGATTCAGTTCTAAACAGTAACCAATAACAGATACAAAACGAGGGACACTGCTGTTCTGCGGCAGGCAACTCCACTTCAGCGTTAATTCAATGCGACGCTGATGGTTTGGCGTCCGATGAGCAACGCTGACTCAACAATCTAAGCGCTTCTGCCCCAGTGGGGTAAACACTGCCACAATTACATCGTCTCTGATCTCTAACTGCACCTTCAACCTCACCAGTAGGACAGCTTTAAATACTCAGAGAGAGAGGAAGAGAGACAGAGAGAGAGAACAGAAGACAGCAAGAGAATAAGAGAAAACAGAGAACAAGAGAAAGAGAGAGAACAATGGAGAGAGAGAGAAAAAGGGAAGGAAAGACAGAGCGATAGAAAGAGAGCGAACAAGAGAGAGTGAACAGAATAGAGCAAGACAATGAGAAGAGAGAGAGGGAGAGAGAGACAGAGAATGAGAGAGGGAGAGAGAGAGAAAGAGAGAAAGAGAAAGAGAGAGAGAGAGAGAGAGAGATAGAGAGAGAGAGAGATAGAGAGAGAGAAATGCTGGGCAGAAAGGAGACACAAAGAGCTTCTCCAGTTATTTTGCCAAATGACACAAGAGATTTATGGCCTCCCCTTTCTTCCACTGGACACAATCATCTATTCCTCTCTCTCTTTCCTTCCCCCTTTCTCTCTCTCTCTCCCTCTCTCTCTCTCTCTCCCTCGCTCATTCCCTGTCTCTCTCTCTGTCTTTCCTTCTCCCTTTCTCTCTCTCTCTCTCTCGCTCTCGCTCTCTCTCTCTCATTCTCTCTCTCTCTCACAAGCAACATTTAGCCAAATAAAAGCACAAGAGCTTTATGGTAGATTTGGAATACACTCTCAATTTCTCTCTCTCACTCTCTCTTTCCACTCCTCATGGGATTTAAAGGCCACTTCTGCAATTATTTATGTGAGGATCTGAATCTCCGCAGAAAACCATTGTGAAAGCATTCACAGCCAGTCTATTAAAACATAAACATAATGGTTAAATCCCACTAATACAGGTTTCCTCTCTTTCAATGAAAGCAGCCAACCTGTCTTGCAAGACTTTTAGACCAGACCCAGCTTTATAGTGACCCGCCCAGTCCCTGTTCATCATTCGCAGCAAAGTAACCACTGAAACGATGCATTAATCATAACACAAATTAAAACGTTCATTAAATCTTTTGAAACGAGAATCCATACAGTGGGTTCTAACATTCCATTGGTGTCCCTTCAGATCAAGGAACCTTTGCTGCTGAAGTATCCTCGCTTTTTTTTGTTGCAGACTAATGATCCATATGGACCCCATAGCTGTAACTGAAAGGCTCTCAGAGAAAGCATGACAGCAAGTAAGGGCAGTCCATGTATTATTCATTAAACTCATCACATATTTACAGTCTGCCACATGTACAGGGCTTTAATGGTGTATTTTTTGGGGGCAGGCTGGTGAGAGACGGGGTATCATTACCACAAGGAAGAAACGGTCAACAAATGAGGCACCTATTACTTCTCATTCAATTACTCCTGTCAAGGTGGCTGCAAGGGTGTTGCTGTTTTCCCGCCAGATGTTTGCTAGGGTGTGCTGGAGCAGAGTGGTTTTGGTTGTTTATGCTGGGTTTATATGATTGTTATGGACTCTTTTAAGTTCACTGTTTAGTTGTTTAATGTTTCTTGCTGTGGTATTCCAGGTGGTCGCAAGGTTGTAGCTGATTGCTTTCTCGTTTTTATTTGAACGTTTCTTGCTTTGATTTTCTAGGTTGGTGGTTTCTAGGTTGTTGCTAAGCAGTCAAGGTGTTACTGCAGAGGGTTGCTAAGGTTCTAGCTCTAGGTTGCTGTTTTGGTGCTCCAGGTGTTTGCTAGGAAAGTGGTAGGTGGTGTTTATGGTATCCCATTTAGGATAGCAACGTACAGAGCATGGAGTCTGCAAAGTTTGGTGGTTCAAACTCTAAAGCTATAGCTGCGGAGATGCTGAAAAATTGATCATATTCTCACGTGGCTAAAATGTTCACCGGATGCTGTTCCCATTACAGTTTTCTTTCATTCCTGCTCATTTCCATAATGTCCTTCAGCGCTCATGAATGACAAACAAGTCGCATGTTTGTCAACTGGCACTCCGAACTGAATCCAATCAGGCAAAAAAGTGTGATTAGAGACTCAATCTGTCCTGCAGGAGAGAAAAGCTTTTAAATTCGTATGTCATTTTGGTGGCTTTATGTGGAAAAATCATGCATTCAGCCCCCTGCATCAAAATCCATTAGTGAGGGTGTATGTGTGTGTGTGTGTGTGTGCGCGTGTGCATGGAGGAGAGAGAGAGGGAGACTGGATTCAGGCTGAATCTCACACACACACACACACACACACACACACACACACACACACACATACTCCTCTTCCTCCTACTGTAGCTACAAACTGGTGACCTACTCCCACAGATTCAAATTACACTCACAGAGCTGTAGGCTGAGTTTGCGTCAATGAAGTACAAACCACACACACAAACACACACACAGTCACACACATACACGCAAAACAGCTCTGCAGGCAGCGTGTGTAACCATGTGTGTGTTGGCCTGATAGAGATCAGTGAAATAGACAGAATTTGTATGTGATTTTTTTTTAAAAGCAGGAGGTCAGTAACACTGAACCAAAGCCACACACACACACACACACTCAGACACACACACACACACACACTCAGACACAGCTGGACCGACAGGGAGATCACTGCAGAGAGGTGCTCCTCTGTTTTATGATTTCAAATGGAAAAAGAGAAATTTGGGGAAAGGACATATGTATGTCTAGATAAAGCAAAATCACACCAGCTGAACACAAATAAACACTGCAAGGGGGGATTTCAGTACTGAGTGTTGAATGACCTACAGTGATACATAAAATAAAGCACAGGTGCGGATTAAGCTGGTTTGAATTAATCTGAATTAATGGAGAACGAACACCTTACAATGCTGGGCAAACACAAAGTATAAAATAAAATCTTTACAGTGTTGGAGTAGCGTCTTACAGTGTTGGATTAACGTCTTACAGTGGTGGACTAACACTTCGTAGTGTTAAATGAAAACATTAAGGTGGTATGAACACCTGGAGCCTTGAATAAACACCTTCAGAGCTAAATGAACACTTTCAGCGTCTTACGTATATAGTGTTATAGTGTTGGGTGAACACTTATAGTATTGGATAAACACTTTACAGTTGAGTACAAATACCTACACTGTTGAATGAATAGCAACAGTGTCTTATACAGTTAGATAAACACAGTGTTGCCCTATCACATGAAAATACTGGACTAGCGCGTTATAACCTTATACTACCGAATAAACACCTACAGGGTTGAATGAACACATAGTGTTTGAAAGACACCTTATTGTATCAAATAAATACCTTGCAGTGTTGAATGAATTTGCAGTATGAAACAAACACCCACACTGTACACAGTAAGTGTTTATTTAGCACTGAAGGCGTTTGTTCATTCAACACTGTAGATCAAAATGTAACAAAGGAACTTTACAATGCTAAACACCTGCAGTGCAGAATGAACACCTGTAGCACTGGAAGATATTCCGATAGTTTTAGTGCTATTTTATTTATTGGCTGAAAAACTACAGTAGTGGATGAACACTTTACAGTACCTACAGTTGAATACCTACAGTGCTGAATGATGCCTTATAAAGTTGGATGAACACTTTACAATGTCGCACAAATACATTAACATGTTGGACTACCATGTTATCATAGATAAACATTGAGAATGTTGAAAAAGCACCTTATAGTATTGCATAAACAGCGATACATGTTGGTTAAAACTGTTGTGGTAGAGAATCACCTTATTATACTGGATAAACACCAAAAAGTTCTGAACAAACAGAATTAGAGTGTTGTAAAAGTGCCTTATTTTATTGAATAAAGCTACAGTACTGGATAAACACTTTAGAGTGGTGTATGAATACCTACAGTGCTGAATAATGCCTTATAGAGTTGGATAAACACTTTACAGCATTCCACTAAAACATTAACGTGTTGGACTAATGTGTTATAACATTGATTAGACCTTATGGTGTGGGATAAACACTCAGTGCTGGAATAGCATCTTATTGCATTGCATAAACGTGCATGTTGGAAAACCACCTTATTGTATGGCATAAACACGTTTTCAATGGACACTTACAGTGCTAAATGTTTTTCCATACTGGATAAACACCTATTCTATTAGATAAACACCTTACAGCGATACATGAATACTTACAGTGTTGGAATGGTGCCTTATAGAGCTGGATAAACACTCAGTGTTGAAAAAGCACCTTATTGTATTGCATAAACAGTTATACGCGTTGGAAAACAACATTACTGTACCAGATAAACACAGAAATGTTCTGAATGAACACCTGCAGTGTTGAATGTTATTACAACACCTTCCATGTTGGAATACTGCCTTATTTTACTGGATAAAGACCTATCGTGTTGAATAAACACTTTACAATGCTGGGAAGGTGCCTTTTAGAGCTGGATAAACAGGGTTATACTAAAGTGTTGGACTATCATAATGATAACCAGACTCAGTCAAATACTCTGTGTTGACATGGTGTTGCATAAACAGTGATGCGTGACAGAAAACCACATTACTGTATTGAACAAACAACTAAAAGTTCTGAAACAACACCTGCAGCGCTGAATGTTATTCCAACACTTTCCATGTGCCTTATTTTACTGGATAAACACCTACAGTGTTAAATAAACACTTTACTGTGATCTACGAATAAATACGGTGTTGGAATGATGCTTTATAGAGTTTGATAAATACTCAGTGTTGAAAATGCACCTCCTAGTATTGCATAAATATGTAAACCACCTTCTTGTACTGGAAAAAAACACAGGTAAGTTCTGAATGAACACCTGCTGTGCAGAATGAACCCCTACAGCGCTAAATGTTATTCCATCAACTTCCGTGTTGGAACAGCTCCTTATTTTACTGGATAAACACCCTGCAGTAATACAGGAATACTTCAAGTGCTGGTATGATGCCTGATAGCCTTGCATAAACGCTTTGTTGAAAAAGCACCTTACAGCATTGCACGAATTGTGGGATAACCACCCCATCCTACTGAATGAACACCTACAGCTCCGAATAACCTAGAGTGCTCTGGATTGTTGGTTCAGCACTACAGGTGTTCATTCTCCTTCTTTACCTTATGCTGCTTCCACACGGCCGCGAGGGGCTTCACGTCGTGTTTCCCGTGCTTGCCGTCCTCCACACACGTGTAGCAGACGGGGATCCTGCAGCTCGCGCAGTAGGCGCTCAGGTTCTCGGTCTCGTGCTCCAGGCAGGCGGCGGGCGCGCGGGGGACGGGTGCGGCGGGTGCGCCGGTGCTGTTGGCCGCGGGCTGCTGCGCGAGTGCGGCGGGCGGCACGAGCCGGTGCTTGGCGAGGGGTCCGCGCGCGGGGTGGCACCTCTGCTGGCACGCGGTGCAGTAGGACACGTCGCACTGCTCGCACGTGACGGTGGCGTCCGGCGGGTTGCGGTCGCACAGCTGACACTTGACGGCGCGCGCGCGGCCCTGCCGGTGTCGCGCCACCACGGCCTCGAGGAGGCGGTTCCGCGGGAAGGCGCGCAGCCCGCGCTCGTCCAGCGACACGCTGCGGTGGCACAGCGGGCACGTGACGGAGCAGTGGCGCGCCGCGAGCAGCGCCGGCGGCGGGAACACGCGCACGCCGTTCGGCGACTTGGCGCACGGCGTGTACGAGCCGTAGCCGCTGTCCGTCTCGCTGTGCGTGCTCATCTTGTCCACGTCCAGGTAGTCGTAGTCCGCGCTCCCGGAGGCCGCCGCGCGCCCGTGCGGCAATGCGTGATGGGGGGTCTCGCCCTCCGGGGTCTGCACGGCGATACTCCGCGCGCATCCCGCGCACACGTTGTGCGAGCAGGGCAGGATGACGGGCTCCGTGAAGAGGGAGCCGCACACGGGACACTTCAGTTCCTCCTCCATCACCAACCGCAGCGGAGACACTGAGAGAGAGACGAACAGAACCTGCGCCTCCCCCCAACCCCCTCCACTCAGTCACACTTACTCACACACACACACACACACACTCACACAGAGACAGAGAGAGAGACGAACAGAACCTCATCCGACTCGGACAGCGCCGCACCCCAACCCCCCTACACTCTCACAGTTACACACACACACACACACGCACACACAGACAGAGGGAGAGCCGAACAGAACCTCAACAGACTCGGACAGCGACGCCCCCAACCCCCCTACACGCACACGCACGCTTGTGGTCTAGTGGTTAGGGAGTTGGCCTTGTGATCAGAAAGTGGTGGGTTCGAATCCCAGGACTGTCAGTAGCACCACTAAGGTACCCTTAAGCAAGGTACCGTCCCCACACACTGGGCGCTATGTTCCTGTCAGCCCCCTGCTTCACTTGGCGAATGGGTAAAATGCAGAGCTGTCCACACTGCGGACTGTGGTGCCTTCACGTAAGGCAAATTGACAGTTTCCACTCACACACACGGCGAGTTTGCCTACCCCACGAGCTCATGTTTTCCTGATTCTAAGACGTTCTAGAACACTCTCAGCCATATCACGAACTGGCACGGAGTTCTAGAATACCAAGCGTTCTAGAATGTAATTTCCCAAGTTATCGATTCCAGGCTGCTTCCTTTCTCGTATTGGCTACTAGTTCTCCCAGTACGTGAGAATGAATGGCTAATCTTTAAGCGTTCTACAACAATGTCAGCCAATCGTAGCGCGGGAGGGTGGGGTTTACTTGAACGAAGGTGTTAAAAAGTCGGCCAGTCCCGGTTATGCGCCTGCGCAACGACAGAGCAGTCGTTGGAGCTGTAGTCCGTTTGCTGACTGCTGCCCGTGCTTTTCTCACGACTAAAAACTACAAATCCCATAATGCTCCTAAATAAACGCACAAAAAGAGGCAGACTGAAAGGCGAAAATCTATTACAGTCCTCTATCCTGAATAAGGGTCAACCAGCCTTAAAAAAAATCTCATTTGCAATTTAAAGAAAATCCTCGAGAAGACCAGGCGTGTAAGCTCCAGTGGCGTTTCCATTATGTGGGTATTCAAGGGCTGCGAGTAAAAAAAACACAATTAGGACAAGAGCATCAAAACAATCGAGTTAGGTTTAATTTCAGGGTGCAATCTCACACAATTAAGCATATGCAGTTTATACGTATTTAATGTTTTTATTTTCCCAGTATGTTGTTCAAGTATTTACATTATTAATGGCTTTTAATAAAGGTAGGATTGATGAGAATGAGGCATGTGAATTAATGCTTCCATGTCGTCCTATAGTAAAGGCAGAAATCAGACTATTATTAGAGCATATTTAAAGAAGACATACTATACTATTCAGAAACTGTCCATTTGCCAGCCATGGTCTAGCCGGGAGGGAATAAAGCGTCAAGCGTTAATGAAGATAAACGAGACGCTTCATTTGTCCAGTAGGGGGCGTATTTTTCCAATATTTCTTCAATATATTACCTGCCTTTGCACACCAGGGGGCCCCAAAGTTTAAAGACTCAAAAACAAGAACAATGACCTATTGAGTTCTTTTCATTACAAAGAAAAGAAAAAATGCAAATCGTCCAATATTTGTTTAGTTGAGCATCAGTTAAGTTTACAAGCAGATTTTCAGTCAAGATTTAAGCCCTTCTCCAGTGACTAGTATGCTTTCAGATACAGACACATACATATACATCCAACAATCTCAGAGCACTGTTTACCAAAAAGGGAAATTCACTGATCTATAAAGAGATTGATTTAACTGTTGTAATGAAACAGCAATTCAGAGTGTGTTTGGTGTGAAATGGTTCATTACTGATTTCTTTACTGTGGTGGTGAATGGCACCTGGGGTCACAATGTCTACTGCACAAATGTAAGCATTTTATTCCCTGTCCAAACCCATCAGTGAACCTCCATGTGTCCTCCGAGTGTTTATTTGTAATGTTGAAAAAATAGTGGCAATTTCCTCCACCATGAATGTGTTTTTTAAATGTTTTAAGCCAAAAACAATATCACAAGCACCATACAGCGTATTAATGACAAGATCATGTAAGAACTTTCTGTGAGGAAGATTTTAAAGGGATTAAAGTCTTCAGACATCTTGATTCATTCGCCACCACTGTGAACAGTCTGACTCTGCACGTTTCTCTGGAGCGTTTTCCAGAAAACATACTCTGCGAGACTTTGTATGCAGTGTGATGAAATAAAAACACTTGTATGTGACCTTGAAATTCAACAAAACTCAAGCTCATGGAGGTCTTGATATTTAGCTCATGAGCTCAACCTGCTGCATAAAGGTGGGGGAAACACTGAACTGTGGCATGCCCTCCACAGCAATAGGATAAATTACAGGGTTTCACACAATAATAACATTAACCCTGTAGAGCCCTTTAACTCGCCACTATCATCAGTGCACAACCTTCACATCACATCCTGTGTTATTGAATATTCATAGCATCTACTGGATAATTATATGTATGTAACATTAAGAACCAACTAATACGTCAGCTGTTTAATGCCTTAAAAGTCTGGGAGCCTCTAATTGGTCCAGGCTTCCACACCAGTAACCTAAAAATAACCAAGTTGCTTTGCATTGCAGTTCATTAAGTTACTGGACTGGATTATGCACTTAAGGGGATAAAGTGTCAGTTGTTATAATGAAGTCACAAGTAAAAATAAACCCTGCACTTTTCATGATTTTAATGATGTCCATTAGAAATCAAAAAGTGGCCATACATAACAAAAAGCATTGCTAATTACTGCTGAAGCAACTACAGAGGAATTATAGATGAATTCCTTTCATTCTTCAACATTTCAGTGTTGTTAAATATGTAAGATGTAAACAAAGTCATCCAGAGTTGGTTCGGTGTGAAATGTTGCATCCTAGAGAAAAGGCAGAATTGTTCACAGTGGTGGTGAATGGAACTAGATGTCCAGAGTTTAATGCCTCTGAAAGCTCCCTCACAGAATGGTATTACATGAAATGGTTATTAATATGCTGCCTGTTGCTTGAGACATTGGTTTATGATTGTAGTAAAAATATTTTTTGAATCCATTCATGGTTGATGGATACATGGAGGGCGTTGTGATGTAAAATAGTGCCCAAAGAAAACATCTTTTTATTTTACTATCACCATTACATATACATTTATTTTACTATCACCATTACATATAAATCTGACGGCACCCCTCTGTCATGTATACACATGTATTTGTGACGCCACCTGGTTCCATTCACCACCACTGTAAAGAAATCAGTGTCCGTAAGTTTCTCTACACTGAACCATTTCAAATAAAACAACTCTGAATGTATTTTTTTACAGCTCGATGACTGAATTATTCAGATTTAAAAAGTTGAAATTCCCCTTTAATGATAGCCATGCTCCTCATCACACCACAGACATGGTGCTCTCCGGGTTGACTCTGACTGGCCGAGAGCTCTTCCTCAGGTCCTGCAGCTGTTTGGCTGGTTTGCCCACGCCTTCCTCGAACCTCCGCTCCACCACAGGAAGAACCGTCTCATGCAGGAAGGAGGCGTTCTGCAGGATGAAGGCCTTCTTTTCGGACTCCTGTTCACAGCGCAGGCTGTAGTCCACGTGTTGCACAGCCACCAGAATGATCTCCCTCAGGCTCTCGAGGAACACCATGTGAAGCTCCGGGAAGTAGAGTTTTAGGCCTTCATCTAGGAAGGCCATCATCTGTTTGGTGAAGGCCACGACGGTGTAACTGAGGTTGACCCAGCAGTCGTCGCCAGTGTACTGGTCGAAGGTACTAACCCCACAGCTCCGCATTTCGTCCTTGAGCTTGGCCAGAGCCTCGGGGGTCATCAAGTTCATCCTCCTCCACATCTCCTCCGAGTTCCGGTGCTTGGTGGCCTCGATGATGACATCCTTCTGGCTCTGCAGGGCAGCCTTGATGTCTTTGACCAGCAGCGACTGCAGGATGAAGGTGAGGTCCAGACCGATCTCGCTCAGCTGCCTGCAGTGCTCGCTAGCGAACTTGACGCATTCTGCAGCTGTGGACAGGCTCTCCTTGCTGTCAAACACCTGCTTGCTGAAAGCGTCCACAAACATCTTCATGGCCGAGCGGGACCACACCACAAAGGCTGAGTAGCAGCCCGTGTTGCCTGCAAAGTCAGTCTCAAACTCGCGGGCCGTCTCCAGCAGGCTCGTGAAGAAGATATTGCAGAGCTTCTGGATGTAGAGCAGTGTGGCGCCCTCAATGCGGAGCTGACGAATGGCCGTGTGAACCGCGGCCGCACGGTTCCTCAGGAACAGCTCACAGGCTTTGGTGGACTGGCCCAGGCGGATCAGCTGAGAGACGGCCCGGCGGGTGGCTTTCGGGCCCCCGCGTAATGACCGGTCAGGTGAAAGCTCAAACACCAAGACCTCTGTCAACTGCCGGACACGTTCATCCACTTTGGTCCGGAGCTCTTTGACCCGTGGGGTCACAGGTTGGTCCTTCAGATATTCATTTAGCTTATCCAAGAGGTCCACAGCGCCCTCAAAGTCCCTCTGGGCGATACAGACATCAAGGTCCTCTGGCAGCTCCTGGATCCACTCTGGACTCAGGTCCACCAGCTCCTCTGAATCTAAAGGTTCGTCCTCATCAAAGGGGTTAGTGGAGGCCTCTTGCCTGACCGGCGATGTGGGGACCTCCTCCTCTTTTTTGTGCCTGTCTTTCACCACTTTATTTTTCTTGGTCTCTTCCAGGATCTCCAGCCATTCTTTCTTGATCTTGCTGTTCTCTGCTTGGAAAATGCGGCTGTCTGGAAACATCAGGATTTTGAACATGTCCTTCATGGGAGGGTTGTCTTTGACGTTTACGACAGCGAAGCTCTCCAGGTCGTATAGCGCGTTGTACTTGTACTTGACGGTCCCACGTCTGTTCGCCAGCCAGGTGGCGATCAGCAGGCAGTCATTCATCAGGAAAGCGTGCACTTTCTGGATCTGAGACATGTTGTCCGCATCATATTCGAAGAGGTCACCATTGTAGACTAGGTATCTGCCTGGTGCTTCCATGATGTTCTTGCACCCTTCCACCTTCTCTAGCAACGTGGTCAGGGTCCTCTGCTTCACTTCCTCTGTCTCCTTGGGAAATGCGGTGAGCATCTCTTTGGCAGTTTCATCCTTGTCTGTGGACAGCAGGGCCTGGGTGATGCTCTCCATGATGCTCTTCTGCTCGGTCAGAATGTGGCTCAGCTGGTACATCTCGCTCTCCAGGTAGGAGATCTCCTTGGCAGTCTCGATGAACTGCCTGTAGTTCTTGTAGACGTTCTTCTTCAGGTTCTGGGCCGTCTCGTCTGCCAGGCTCTGGATCTTCTGGCGGTGCTCCTGCAGGTCTCTGTCTCCATCAGACTGCTGAGAGAGCTGCTTCACGTAGTTCTGAGGGTCGAAATTGGCAGATTCCAGCTGCTTGCGCAGCCTGCCTCCAGTGTCAGCCATCCCAGCGGTCGTAGTGTTGGAAAAACACGAAATATGGCAAAAGAAATTATAATTTCTTTGTCGAAATCAGGCCACCATTACTGTCTTACCACCAACCCTCTTCCTCTCCAGGACGGGGCGACTCCTGCTTACGTCAGAGCACGGGACTGCCCAAAATAAATAACGAAATAAATAAACGAAATTATTATATTTCATACAAAACAAAAACGTATAAAGGGCCCTGTAATTTATTTTTATATAACAAAAAAATATTGTTATGAATAACAAAAAGAAATATGTTTACGTCTCCAGGAAGACTACATATCCCGGTATGCTCATCTGCACCTTGCTAAACCAAACAGCAGCAGTTGCTAACTTAGCTGCCAGGTTTTTGGTTTAAAAATAATCAGTTTGTGCTTTAAAATAGGCGTCTGTTTGTCAGTATTTCCCTATAAAAGCTATTAAAATGTTGTGTAACTGTTAAAATAAGGTTTCATTCATCAAAAAGGTTCGTTTTCTGAAGCCGGTTCGAAAATGCCTTAGCCTGCTGCTAATCAGCCGAGAGATATTCATCAAAGCTTGGGTATTTTAAAAAATATTTCTGTTATTATTTGAAGTTTGTTCGAACGACTGAACACAGTTTACTTCAAATTTGCTCCAAATGTTTGTTGTTACAGCGGGGAGGATGGTCAAAGTTATTTTCGTGAGTAAACAATAACAACAACAGGATGGATGAGGACTTCATCCTCGCCCTGCAGCTGCAGGAACAGTTTGATAACGAAGCCCTGGCTCCTTCATGGACCCCCGGAGACGACGACGACGACTACCACGATGGCTTCCCGTTCAGTAAGAAACGGAGAGTTGATTCGTCTGACCGGACTGTCGTCCACCCTCAGGCTCCCATGTCCATAGTGGATGAGAAGTGGGAGATGTTAGACCCCAGTCCTGATGTCAGAGCCATGTTTCTGCAGTTCAACGACATGTTCTTTTGGGGGAAACTCAGTGGTGTGGAGGTCAAGTGGAGCCCTCGAATGACACTGTGAGATTTGAATGATGTTACCTAAGTTGCTGTTAGGGCTGAATGATGGAGATCTTATTGTTATGTTGTTGCTTAGATGCCGTGCAGCATGTTGCCAGCATGGTGGCTTTTAGATATATTTGCACACCTTTTATGAACAGTAATGTGGAATTAATGAAAAATGCTTTATTGTGACAGTACATGTCTTTGTAACTTGTTTTCACATGCTTATTTTAAAGCGTTTAAAAATTTTTCCCAACAGTCTTTAACCTTAATATAAACTGTAAGAGACATCCCAAATGAAGCTGGCTTAATGTGTATTAGTTGGTTAAAAACGCATTGTAAGTGAAAAACCTGCTTAAAAGCTTTGTAAATTGCAACTTTCTGTTAAAAAAAAAATTAAAAGCCTATATGGTCATCATGATTCATTATGAGACTGCCAAATAAATTGCTCATTCTCACAACCTCAGTTACTTTAAAATGTATTGTGTCATCTTAATCTAGGTGTGCTGGTGTGTGCTCCTATGAAGGGAGAGGTGGATTGTGCTCAATTCGTCTCAGTGAACCTCTTTTGAAACTCAGACCCCGAAAAGACCTGGTGCAGGTTAGTGAAGTGCATGGAGAGCATGAACAAGACAGCAGTGTAATAAAGTTACAATTTCAAGGCCCATATTTATAAGGCTTTTCAAAGTAGGAGGGATAATGATCTAGGGTTTGTGCCAGTTAACAAATGCAAGAGGAATCTAATCCAGGATCAGCACTCTTCTACTGAGAAGATATGTTAATATAGGCCTTGTAATCCAGTAGGGCTCTGTATTAATAAGAACTAATAGGATTTTAAATTCCAGTTTTCACATTGAAACAGTTTTATTAAACCTGTATTGTGTTCTGTCTTTAGACACTTCTGCATGAGATGATACATGCCTTGCTGTTTGTGACACAAAACAACAGAGACCGCGACGGTCATGGCCCTGAATTCTGCAAACACATGAATCGGATAAACAACGCAAGTGGAACCAATATCACAGTATGTTTTTGATTACTAAACTGTTGCTCGTCCATCACTCAGTGTTTCTGCCATTTATCCATCTTTCTCAAGCTAAAATTTCGATGACTTGGGTGTGCTGCTGAGCAAGAGAGACCAGGAAATGTAACTAATGCAATCTGTGAAATCTTGTACTGCCATTATAAGGATACCATATAGGGCACTTTATAGTTTTAATATTACTGACCTGCTTATCTCATCATCCAAGTTGTCCTGCACTTTACACCTTTGATTATGGTCAGTTTCTGGCCCCAGCACCACTGTTGAACGCATAATATTTGAGTGATGTACAATTATTTGTTTGTGGTCCTTTCTCAACCTTCTTATTTAATACTTTTTACAGACTGTGATTTCAGCAATCTTATAAGATCATTACAGATCACACCGTGCGATATGGATCAAAAAAACTTTTGCATGACATGTATGTAGATGCATGACGGAGTGTATGAAGGTGTGTAGATGTATGATGAGTGTGAAGGTGTGTAGATGTATGATGAGTGTGAATGTGTGTAGATGTATGATAAGTGTGAAGGTGTGTAGATGTTCGATGGTGTGTGTGAAGGTGTGTAGATGTATAATGGTGTGTGTGACGGTGTGTAGATGTATGATGTGTGTGAAGGTGTGTAGGTGTATGATGGTGTGTGTGAGGGTGTGTGTGAGGGTGTGTAGATGTATGATGTGTGTGAAGGTGTGTGTGAGGGTGTGTAGATGTATGATGTGTGTGAAGGTGTGTGATGGTGTGTGTGAAGGTGTGTAGATGTACGATGGTGTGTGTGAACATGTGTAGATGTATGATGGTGTGTAGGTGTGTATGATGGTGTGTGTGAAGGTGTGTAGGTGTATGATGGTGTTCATGAAGGTGTGTAGGTGTGTGTGATGGTGTGTGTGAGGGTGTGTAGGTGTGTGTGAGGGTGTGTGATGGTGTGTGTGAGGGTGTGTAGATGTATGATGTGTGTGAAGGTGTGTGAT
>JBBPCX010000136.1:0-36662 GCA_037974365.1 Hydrocynus forskahlii | reverse complement strand
AGATGTATGATGGTGTGCGTGAAGGTGTGTAGATGTATGATGGTGTGCGTGAAGGTGTGTAGATGTATGATGGTGTGCGTGAAGGTGTGTAGATGTATGATGGTGTGTGTGAAGGATATCCAAAGAAGAGGCGGTGTACCGGTATACTGGTTTCTCCTCCGTGCTGTTTGGATGTTGCCTTGATAAATACATCATTTCATGCTGTATTTTTATTGGTTGGTCAGTAGACGTAGGTCGTAGCAGCACACGCTGTGAGATGGTCGTCCTAAATTTCTGAGATTGTCAGAAAATAATTGCAGGCTGTCTTTGGTTGCAAGACAGCAGCCATCTTTGAGCTTGTCTCACCACTATTCATGATGATCATTTTTCATCTGGGGCAGATAAAAATCGTACAGTGTACAACAGACATAAGTCGTGCCAGATTTGTAATCCTTTGAAGTTCTTAGGTGTCCCTGATGATATAGGTTCAAGGAAGGTTACCTTCTAAAGGTATGATGTCTGACATGGTACTTTTTAAGGCTGTCTCAGGAGACAAATTATTCTATATTAATCATGTATCACACATTAACCTGAGCAACAACCTCCGTGATCTTCCAGATTTATCACTCCTTCCATGATGAGGTGGATGTCTACCGTCAGCACTGGTGGCGTTGCAATGGCCCATGTCAGAACCGCAAGCCTTTCTTTGGTTATGTGAAAAGAGCGATGAACCGGGCTCCTTCAGCCAGAGACCCCTGGTGGGAGGACCATCGGAGAACTTGTGGAGGAACATACACTAAAATCAAAGAGCCGGAAAATTACGGGAAAAAGGGCAAGAATGAGGAGAAAAAGGACAAGAACGCTTCCAAGAAACTCTCAAGTAGCACTGCAGGTGATTCAGACTACATCATTACACAGCTCAGTTATAAAATTGACTTACCTTTGAAGGAGCTAATACGTCCCTTAAATATAATCAATTTTTCCATGTTTGAATACATTTTAAAGGGCCCACATAGGGAAAAGTATTCTCACTTAAAAAAAAAAAAATACTTATTGATGCAGTCTGTGACTTTGTTAAAGGCCTAAAATAAACTGATAACTCCCCAGGACATTTAAGGCATTTTTTGGTAACTAAGCTGCAAAAACGGCCTATCGTGAATTTGCTGTTTGTGATAACCAGTGTATTTACAAATATCTGCTTATTTGGCCTGCAGCAGTTTAATCCCACTCATTCACACTGAAGTTATATGGAGTGTTTCAGGCCAGGCTGCTGTTTGAATGAGGCCCAGTATACTGCAGCCTAGCAGAATAGATTTCATTTACATAAATCAGTCTTAAAGAAGCAGTAACAAACTAGGCAGTTTGACTCTAAGGAATAAACAGAGGTCTTGTAGAGATTAAATATAATTGCGTTTGGCTCTACAAAATCCACAATGTGTACCTCAGGGAAAATGTAGGATTTGTAGGGCCTTAAATGGGGCTGCACACTTTGTGTGTTGAAACCACCTTGGTTTATCACAGAGGTATTCACATTACCCAGTAAACATCAAAGAATTTTGTTATAATAATTCAAACCACATCACATCAAGGGTTACTGCAATTAATATTGCATTTATCATATATGTCATATAAACATAATTTATCCTACCATATGCTCAGAAAAATGTTGAATCTGACTTTGTTTCTTTGTATGTTTTTTTGGTGTAGGTTCAGGTTCTCAGGACATCAGGAATATTATTCCCTTCAGCGGCAGGGGTTTTGTTCTTGGAGGGACTACCCAGCCATCAGCATCCATACAGAAACAACCAAGCCAAAGTCCCCCTCACTCACAGAGAACTCCAGAAGAACCAGCCAAAACTTCTGCCATAGACACCAAACCACTGGCCAGTCCAGCTCAGTCGGACCGGAGGGTCTGTGGCAGCAGTGTGACTGTGCTTCCTAAGAAGTCCGTCAGCAACACCAAAGCCTTCATCAACATCAATGGCTCTCCTGTGAGAATCACAAAAGACAACAGCAGCTTGATGAGACCTAAACAGAGGACAGTGCAGGACCTCCTCCAGGCCAGGAGCCTGAATTTTCCTGAGAAAGCATCTAACAAAACAAGTGCCTCAAAGACCGTCACTGCTGCCTCAACATCAAACCAGCCTTCTAAAATACCAGCTCTGGGCAGTGCCTTGGACCAAAAACGCTTGGGGCAGCCTTCTCAAGGTGCAAACTGTTTTGAAACAAACTTGTTTAACAAGAATTCCGCTAATAACTCTGTTGGACCGAGGCCTGGTTCTGTTGGGCCACTCCTTTCTAAATACTTTGGCAGCCCCAAGAATTCCACAGCCGGAACACCAGGTTCCAGTTTGAGCCAAAAGAAGCCAGAAAGCAGCACAAGCACTCTGAGAGCCAATTCTAGAACGCCTGGTTCACATGTTCCAGCCTCAACATCCAGACCCTCTGGAAGCCCTCACAAATCTGGCACAGCTGCTGTAGGAGGGAGGAAAAGATCGTGGGAGGATCGCAATTCTGCGCACATTTTTGATTTCTTCCAGCGAGAGGTCAGGCAGGCATCTGCCTCTACCTCCTCCAGGGAGCAGGTAGAAGAGGGAAGGGTTGGTGGTGGGACCCCTGCAGCACAGCGCGCCTCCCTCAGCTCTGCTGCCGTCACTGTGCACTGTCCTGTCTGTCAGAGCAAAGTTCTCGAGTCTCAGATTAACGAGCATTTAGACTCCTGCCTTAAGTGATCAGCATGGAGAAGCTGAAGAATGTTTGTGTGTCTGAGTCTGTATGTGTTCAGATTTGTTTGTTTTTAGCCCTTTGTGGGGACTGAATATCTACATGAATACTAAATGTGACGGTTTGGTAGTAATGAGGATTTTTCACTGGGAAACAATGCTGTTCTCACCACACGTGCAAATCTTTTTAGTTTTCAGGGCAGTAACTAAACAGCAACTGCCATGAGTAACTAAAAGACTGCCCTTTAGTTACTGATGTTAATGTTTGGGTTAAGTGCAGGTAAAGCATTATTTATACACAAAACAATGGAAGTCCTCACAAACATAGTAATACCAAATCTAGGAGTGTTTTGCATTCACATTTTCTTGTGTTTGAATGCATTTCTACACACAGGATTTATAACATTGTTTTATAACATAGGGGTGACATATCCAGGCTGAAGTCAGTAACCTTATCCTTTAGTTTTTTATGATCAATGTTATAAATCATTGATGAGCTTCAGTGGGTTTTAATGCAGCCTGTGTGTAGTGAATACGACCTGCTGTTCTTAATAAATCTTAGCTCATTTTAGTGCACATTAAAATAACCTACAGTGCAAAAATCTTGAAACTAATTTTAAAGTACGTGACTGAGTGGTGCTCTTAAAATACACATGAAAGGTACAGTACTTCCCAAATTACACATCTTTTTGATTTTCTAAGTCTACACATTCTCTACCGACTTACAAGTTCGAATAAAGCTACGTATGTTCTGCATACATTAGTGCATAATTTCTTTTTATTGGAGTTATCATATTAAGGGGGGGGAAAAAAGTAATAATTTTGTTATTGTTTTTCCCCCATTATGTTCAATTAAACACACAAATTGTGCTTTAAGATGTGCAGAAGGTTACATACTGGGAAAAAATTAATCGTTTTGTTAGTATTTTCCCCAGTATAATCAATGCAGCGGATAAACAGTGCTTTAAAATGTGCAGAAGTGTGTTCTCTGTAGGGGCTGTGCACTTTTCACAGAGAACATATTTGACCGAGGGCGTGCAGATTTTTGCACACAACTGTGCACCTGCAGTGTTTTGCGAACGCCACTGTTTTCCACCACTTGAAAGTTTTATTTTGAGCTCTTATTGACCTTTTGTCCCCAAGAGAGCCTCGTCTTTATGTGTGGGAGGGTTGTGACTGGTCAGTGTTGCTGTGATTGACAGCAATATTGGCATCCGGCCCGTGATTCACGTATTTGCCGCAGTCGTTGGACGTTTTTATGCCAATGCAGTGGTATTGAATTTCGCTCCGTTCGCTTCCTACCTCTCCAGGTTTTAGAAAGTGCAAGGTCAGCCTGGGTCATCAGTTATGTCTCCGGACGAGACGAGGTTCTTCTTTCTGCGTGTCATAGTCATGTGCGTGACCCGTCCTGTGAGAAAAGTAACCTGTTTAAAGGTTAGCCCCGCCCAAAGACGTCTTCGATTGCACCGCACTTGTTTTTGGCTGTAGGAGTAACATCTAAAGGTCTGAAGCACAACACGTCCCTCACATTAATCACCTCAGGTGTGACATAATGCTGCTGTTGTTATGGAAGATGCCTCTCCTGTGACTCATAGATCTGTTATGCCATTCTAGGGTGTCGATTTCAGCTGCATTGCATAAGATTTCAGTTTGGAAAAACAGCTTAATTATGGTGCAGATTAGGTTTTCAGATTGAAATGGACCGTCAGGCCATAGAGAGGTCAGAGAGGTTCAGTGTTATATTTGCACTGGGTTTTATTTGTTGTGTTCAGTGTTTCAAAACTTAGATACTTTTAAAACTCGATAAGGTTTTATTAAAAATAATGAGATTTATTTCCTCTGTTCATTTATTTCCTTTGTTTCAAAGTACCTTGTTCTTGTTATGTTGGAATATAAGTGCTCTAAATAAATCTCAATCATCACCTTTTTGATGTGTTTTATAGGGGGCGGGGGGGTGGATCATAAATAAAATGCCTGTGTTTGTATTATAGATGTTGCAGCTTCTGGTCAGGAAAGAAATCCCATTCTGAATGAGTGTTTACATCTCAGCCACTGAGTTATGGCGAAATTTTGAAAAATCAAAATCCCGAGAACACTCTTGATCTGTTTAAGTGAACTAGGCTAATCCAGGTGAACACTTTAACAGCTGTTGGATGAATGGATTTCCACATACTTGACTTGTAAAGCCATTTGGATTAGTCCAACTAGAACTGAACTGAACATCCTGCAGCCGGCCACTTCACCATCACCCTCAGAGTTCCTCTTAAACAGGACATGCTTCCTCTGTAGTCAGAGGATCAATCCTAATGGCACCAAACAGTAGAAACTGCTAAACACCAGCTTAGACAAGTTTACTGGGTCAGTCCACGAGACAGTACAGGTCTGATGTCCTATTTCTATATCAGTAGAGAGAACAATTCCAAACCACTATCTGCATTACTCATAAATTACTTAGTAGTATGTTATCTGTCTTATTTATACCCTAGCATCACTTGTGTAGACTTTTATGTTATATTGTTCTGTACGTGCAGTACTAATATTAGCATTTTCTCTCAGGATCAATAAAGTGTCCTGATTCTGATCTGTATGTGGCTGAAAAGGCTGGATATGATATTAATGAAGAGAAATAATTATCATACAGTAGCCTCACTAACAGGTTATCAGGTTAACTTTGTGGTCTAACTGAACCCATAGGAGATATTTCTGTGTTTCATTTCAGTTCCGATCTTGGCTGGATTCCACAAACAAAGCGAGCTAGATGGTCACGTTAGAACTTCGAAAACCAGCTTTCCAGCTCAACTTATTACAATGAATTAAACTGGTGATTTAAATGTCACCTACACTATGTCACTGAGGACTCCCTACTGGAAAAGAAGGCGATGTCGCACAGCTGGCCTTAATTCCAGCTGTCGGTGCTAGCAGGACATCCGGACTGTCCTGAGGTTTTTCTCCTTTCTTTCCTCCTTTGTTTTCAGATCCATGCACTTGGAGGTTGATGTGGGCCCTCACACTCGGCGTGTGTGTGTCATTACACGCTTTAGCTCTCCCCTGGGCCTGAACAATCTCTGAGTCCAGCTGCCGTGTGTGAGTGCAGTGGAGGCCTTTGTGCTGGCCACATGGCGCTGGACTGGAATGCTTTTGTCTCCGACTGCGGCCGGGTGTGTGTCCTGTCTGGGCAGGACGGCTTCTGTGGCTTCACTGAAGGCCATCTGCTCTCCGCTAGCGACACGTTGGTCCTCCTGGCCTGTCCTGTCCTGGCTTGGCCTGGCCTGGCCTGACCTCACTTCAGGACCGCAGCGTTCAGGAGACGAGGTCCCGACAGCTGACTTCGTGTGGTCATATCAACACAATAAAACAGGAAAAAACAACACATGACAGGGGATGTTCTAGCACAGTCTTATTTGGCTGAGTGTCTAAGTACAACAGTTTTATGTGACAGGACTGTTGCATGTCAGGTATGCTGTTATGTAAGAAAGAAAGATGTACATTTAAAAGCACATTTTTTTTATTACTTGTTTACAAGAAAGGGTTTTTATTGCTCTTTCAGTTTCATGTTTTAAAGAACTATCTGCAGAGTGTGATACATTTTATTTGTATCTTTAGATTTGTTAATCTGTCTGTTTGTCTATCTGTATCTGTCTGTCTGTCTGGATACTTGTCTATCTATCTGTCTGTCTGTCAATCTCTGTCTGTTTGTCTGTCTATCACTGTCTATCTGTCGATCTATAATATTTGTATCCACCTCTCTTACTGACCACAGCATATTGTATATATAGCATAGTGTATTTAGCACGCAGTATTTTCTGAAGTGCTTTATTTTTTATTTTTTATATTATATTTTATATTGTTCTTGTCTGGGTGTCTGAGCAGTCGTAGCATAAGAAATTTCCTCTGGGATCAATGAAGTTTTCTGATTCTGATTCCCGATTTATGTAAGAATGTTAAAAAACGTTTTTGTTGTTTTAATGTATTTTTCTGTTGTACTATTTTGGTCATTTATTGTGTTAATGTTATAAACGCTCATGTACGTTTATCTTTTCTGACATAAAAACAAGAAAGATAAAAGAAATGGAGAAAGAAAGAAAAACAGAAGAGAAACAAACTAATAAATAAAAGAAAAGAAAGAAAGAAAGACAAACAGTAATCCCCTCGTCACCCAAAGCTCATGAATATTTATCTATGCTCAAATACGTCACCGCGGACCCCGCCCCCTTAAAGACCAGAGCTCCGGAGAGGGGAGCTCCGGGCTGAGCTGAGTCTGATCTGTCGGGCGGAGGGGCGGTTGGGAGCGATTGGCTCTTCAGTTCCGTTGTGTTGCGAGCGCTTGGTCGTCGTTTGTCCTCCTCCTCAGCCACCACCACCGTGTTTTGGTTCGGTTACTGTCCGTTTAGGCTCCGAATATCTGAAGAATCCAACAGGGAGGATGAACGGGAAGTCTGCGAGCGGGACGCCGGCCTGTATCGAGGGGCTGCCCCCGCTGCCCAAGAGCCTGAGCGGCCTGCTCAACTCCAGCGGCGGGTCCTGGAGGGACATGGAGCGGGTGTACGTGAAGAAGACCATGATCCAGGACGACCTGAGCCGAGGCAGGGCGAACACGGACGGCCTGCTGGCCAACAAACCGGCCAACCTGGACGCCGCCCTGGCTCTGCTCCGAAAGGAAATGGTGAGTAAACCAGGAGAGTCGCAGAAAACAACAGCTGCTCCGTAGAAAGTGTGTAAAGTGACCATTTGTCATGTGTAAACACAGCACAGCACACAGTGTGAACAGTGCGAAATTCTTACTCTGTATTTAACCCGTTCACCATGTGAAGCAGCGGGCAGCCAGGAACACAGTGTGCAGTGTGTAGGGACGGTACCTTCCTCAAGACACCTCAGTGGTGCCACTAACAGCCCTGGGATTCGAACCCACGGCCTTATAGGGCAACTCCCTAAACACCAGACCACCAGATGTAAACACTGTGTGGCTTAATCCCTCACTGCATTGAGCCATGTCCCTATACCCCACTTTGTTTGATTTACACCAAACTGCACACATTTTTAAACACTAAAATCTAGTTTAAAGGCAACTGACTTGTTTATGTCCTGTACTTTAGACATAAACCGGGCCCGTGTGGTCACTAGCTAAACTATAGTTGTTTATGTTTACTTTTTTAAATGTTCTTTAGAGATAATGTAAAACAAATCTGTATTTTGCAGTTCAAGTGTAATTAACTTCCCCCTTAACATTGGTGCTAAAAAACAGATACACTCCTCACAAACTTTCACCAAAAAATAAGATTTTAAAGGGCTCTTATTTTGAAATACTAAATTGTTCTTATTTGTAAATACAGCTTATTTTTTCCAGTCAATTCAGTGTGTTTGTGTGTGTATATATAGATATAGGTATATAGAGAAGAGACATCTGTAAAATTGACATCTGTTCTTCTTGACATTCCACAAAAGTTAAATATTTCGGTTTCATGGGCGTGGATTAATCCTAGTCTTAGACCAAATTGCAGTGCAAAGGTAAATCAGCTCCAGAAACTCATTTGTAGTTTGGGTTCAGATTCATATTGTTCACTGTCAGTCACATGAAATGACTTTTGTGTAGGGCTGTGCAATATGTCACAGTTTTGGTCTCTGCAATTCTATTGTTGCAGAACTGAGTCTCTGACCAATCAGTGTTTTTTTTCCTCAGGGCGACCAGTCACATCTCCATTTCAGTGTTCTGATGAATCGAGGAATTCATGTAATCCAACAAAAGTCTAATTATTTTTGGCCAGTCTTTAGTAAAGACACGGATTGGTCAAGGTGTCTATGTTTCCCTTCTGTGTCTTTTTTCCAGGACGTTTGTGTAGGTTTGTGAGCCAAAAATGTAATACATAATTCATTCTTACCAGACCATCTTCCAACCTTTGTTTATGCCTTAGAATTAAACAGGCCATTTTGTTACCGTACCTGTAAGACCGATATATGTAAATTATCTTATTTCTGATTGGCTGCCCTGTATTGCAGCAACACTGACACTCTCCTTAGAAGATCAGTATGAATAGGTGGGTCTGATCTGTTGTAGACTGAATAAGGACATATATGTAAATATGCTGGTTTTGTGACATCACAAAAACTATGATTTTTAAAAATATTTTTGCTGCTCAGTTGACATTGCAATCGCAATATGTAGCAGTATAATCGCAGGACTAATATTTTGTCCATTTTGTTCACCCCTACTTCTGTGTAATATTGAGCTATATAAATGAACTTGCTTGCTTGTTCCAGTTGGTCCTAAAGGTGCCAGTTAGAGCCTGTGTTACATCCATGTGTGTACAGTAGAACACCAATGTAAGAAATTAATGTCAAATAATCAAAGCAAATAAACAGGGTATCTGGGCATTTTTAGGACGCATAGAGTAGAACTGCACGGCATTGACAGAATTTGTACTACATTTTGTAATTGCAGTATCTTTCATTATGTTAGAGTCCATATTACCACTTTTCTTCAAGTAAAACAGCTGAGGGATTAATTCTAAGCGATAAACGTAGGTTGGAAAATGCTCATATGAGAATGAATTATGAGCTATATTTGTGGTTCACAAAGCAGCTAAAACATCAAGGAAAATAATTAAAGACAATGCCTTATCTTTAATGGTTAAAAATTGGCCAGTATGATTAACTTTTGTCGGATTATATAAACGCCTAAATGTTTCAAAACACCAATAACTCACACGGAGCTGTGGCTGATCACCTTTGTCCAGAACACTGTGATTGGTTAGAAGGCTGCAATATCAGTATTGCAGAGGTTGCAATTAACAGGTGATATGTTGTGCGGCTCTAAAATAGAGCCAATTTCCTGAGCATAGATTAAGCTTACTGTTTATGTCTATGCGGATTCTCCACTGAAATTTCACCGTTATAGTCCGGGCCTAAGTCTGATCTGGGGGTGGGAAACCGAAACCTGGTGTGTCTAGTAATAGAATTGTCTGTGTTGCTTGTTCCCTCTATTCTTGCTGCAGGTGGGTTTGCGGCAGCAGGACATGTCCTTGCTTTGCCAGCTCTGGTCCCTCCACGAGTCCATCCAGGAGTACAAGGGCAGCTGCCAGGACCTTTCAGCCGGCTCCAGCGCCGACGGCCCGTACGGGATGGAGAACGGCTACTTCGACGAAGACGACGAGTACTACACGGAGTCCGGCGTGACCCCCACCGAGACGCCGGACGGGCCGGAGTCGTCGCCTCAGAACGGGACGTCCCAGGGCAAATGGCTGCACGACACTCTTCACGTCACAATATGAAAACACTTTTCGGCTAGAAACCGGAGCCGGGTCGAGGCAGGACACCGTTCTCGTTGGGACAGAGCTGTGATGCCGCTTCTGTTTTGCTGGTTTTATTTTTTATTTTTTGGTCTTTTTTTCTGCAGACATTTTTCTATAGAAACTATAAAGATTATTTATTATATAATACAATATAGTTCTTTTTTCTGATTCAATGGACACTTAAATTTTTTTATATGAATTGTTCATGAGGAGTGAAGCACATCTCTTCATGTTTACACTAAAAACACTCAAAATTTTTCCAGATTTACCTACCCATGCTCCACCCACAGACGCGTTGTTTGTCTAACAACTGTTTGCTAGGTTGGACAAGCTGTTCTGAACGCTGGCAAAAGTCTCATTCAGCAGAATAAAGTAATGTTGGAGTTTAGATTTGCTACATAACATTGAGTGTCCCATAGCGAGTCATATCAGCGTTGGACAGATGTTTAGATTGATATTACAAACCAGTGTTTGATGACATTTTTATGGCAGTACAACTGCAGTTAATATATGCATTTTATTCATTTTACTGCAATTGCAGTCCTAGAAATAATTCATTCGTATTAATTTAGTTATTTGTAGCCCAAGAAATTGGTTTACCACATTTTACTCATTTTAATGCATTTACAGCCCTAGAAATAGCTTTTTCTTCTGTAATGAAGAGTCAGTTTAGTCCCAGTTCTTACACTTAAGTAATGTTCATGGAACGCTGTTGACAGATAATTGTGTAAAAATAAAATATTGGACAGTGGTATCAACCCAGATCATTATTGGAAACAGTGGATTTGCCAGCATGCGAATTACATAGAAAGCAACAACTCAATTTGCCACAACACCTTTAACATCCAGCTGAGCTGTGTGATGAAAATTTCTCATGACTTTGAATGGGGTTGATGCTAGCGTTCTGTAAAGCTTGTTCAGCAAGAGTAGCCACTGTAGAAGGCATTTGTGGGTGGAGCATGGATAGATCAGATCATCTATAGAGGCAGTGATGTGCTGATTCAGTCAGAATTCTAGATTGAACAGCAGCTGAGAAGTCAGCCATGCAACGGAGATGCTAGTTTACATTAAATATGGCTTCAAAAATGTGAATAAATGAAATGCTGGATATGCTACCTATATTTCTCCAGCGCGTAATCCAGGGTATCACCACCAAACCCCAAGGAGATGCTCTTCCTAAAACAGCGCTTAGCTGTTCTTCATCAGTCTTAAAACAACACGTCTTCCCAAGCATTTTCTCTTTCCCTGCTAAGAAACATGCAAAACCACCGGCAAAACTGCATCACGGATGTTCTGGGATGGAGATGTGTGCTGTGTACACATCCCTTACCGCGGCGGGATTCGTTTATACAGCCTAACCATTGAAATTGTACGTGTACATAATGCATTTTCACCTTTTCTCCCAGTAGAAGCCGTGACAGTAGTGTGTGTAATTAGAACGATCATTAACCAAACCGAGAATAATACTGTGTATATAATAAGCAGGCTGTAATACAATATGCATATTAATATGGGTGCTAACATGCAGTCTTCCATAACCTTACCGATGTCAGGGGAGTAATTAGCGTTACTCCGGAACCTCCTGCCGACACCTCAGTGAGATCAGTGACACTGGTTAGAAGGGAGGGCTTCACATAATCAAATTTTTACTCTTTTATGTCCTGCAAACCGATCACCGCTCAGGCGTGCAGACCAAAGACAAATGCTGTGCTTATATCCTACGCATGAAGCTGCATTATCAGTCACACTCAACACTGCATTGTAGACTCTTGGTAGACGTTTGTCTGGTACTGTTTGAGGTGGACAGTGTGTGAGGTGATGGGTTTTGGCTGTTCTTGGCGTCGTGGCTGGAAGGTCAGAGGTCCGGTTAGCTCAGGAAACTCGCAGGTTTACTTGAGGGCATGGTAGATGTAGGTGCTGGTGCCTGATTTGTATTGAAAGTCACAGTTAGAACAGCACTATTCCATTTCATCACTCCCTTGGAACAAATTGAAGCAGTAGGAAGTCAAACGTGTATTGTTGAGTATTATTTATATCAGTACCAATATTGACACCATGACACGATATACATTCCTGTACAATCCTTCCTTTAAATTACGAACCTAACCTAAATTTTAGTGCTTGAAAATGTGTGCCATCATCTTTGCACCGGCCACATTTGATGTTTTACATTTGATATTTTCCCCCTGATGTGTTAAATCCAGTTTGCTGAAGTAGTTTTGCACTGGCCAATTTTGCTAACAAGTAATGAAACCTCAATTAGCTCTGTACTAACTGCATTCCTCATATACCTACAGTCGTCTTATACCTCAAACAACATGACACCAGAAACCATGTGAGCAAGTCTTTCTGGGTTAATTTAACAGCTTGTTGCAAGGGTGATGATTTAGGCATGCAGTCCTTAAAAAAACTGGTACAACAGGCCTGGGGGAGAATATGGATTTCAACTAAGAGAACTCTACCTCTGCCTCAAACTATGTATTATATTGTTTGAATATGTTGGCTGACTCATTTCATCATATCAGCAGACATGAATGGCTGTTTACTGTTGTTAATTGTTGTGGTGTGAAGGTTGTGGATAATGTATTTTTGTTTGGTTAGTAATAGCCACATTCTGCTTAACTGGCCTACCCATGCTCCGTCCACACATATCAAAATCCTATCAGTCCTATCATAATAAATTTGTAGAGAAATTTGATTTGACATACATTTCACACAAATATTTAATTTAGGGGTTTAGTTGACCCATAAATTCACTAGTCGACTGTTGCCCGCAGCCCCTGCTAAGCTAAAATACAGCAGCAGAAGAAACTGTAGTGCACTCCCAAGAGTAAAGTACTTCAATGGTGTGAAAGTACAAATATGCGAGGGTATCTCATTAACTTATTCCTCACAGCTGCCAGTTACATTTTTGAATGATTATTAAAAGATTTCTTTTACATATCCTTGCTACTAGAATTTAGGTGGATATACAATCGTTTGTGTCCCACTGGCCTAATAAACATGCACGTAAATAGCTGTGAAAGGGAAGATTCTGAAATGTGAGGTGATTTTAGAGTAGTTTACATCGACCTAAGACCAGCTGAAAATAAGAAATGGAGCAAAAACAAAAACTCGCCAGCAAAAACTCCCCCCGCTGCAGTCTGGTAGCTAGCGCTGACCAAATTGCAGATACATCTAGATAACTACTTTGTCATAAATGACTAGTCAAAAGTATTAAATCATCTGTTGTTGTAATATATAGTCAGCATTTGTGTGCAGATAGTTAAGTTGGAAATTGCCCTCGTCTTTCTGACCTCTTCCTAGTTATAAATCACTAGAGTAAAGTATCTCTTGGAGGGCGGAGCATGGATGGGCCAGTTGTACAATTCATCTGTCATCTTTGGCGGCCTCGGGGTAAAACAATCGGAATAGTTGAATTATGAGGCTCTTGTCATTAAATTGCCAGGCTTTGTGCGTGTTCACCCTGAAAACGTCACCAGTCGTTCTTCACTTAGTGCCTTCTTACCGGCCTGCGCCGAAACCCAGGCTTTTATTGTCTGCAGCCCTTTCCCTGACTCACTTCTGATGCATGTACCACGTACACAAATCCCTCAAACAGCTGGTAGAAATTCACAGTGAATGTCTCCTCGCCGGTCCAGTTCGCGTCGCATCTTCTCCCTTCCCGTGAGGAAGTTCAATTTCTTCATATCAGTGTGCAAAAAACCCCCAGACAACCTGAACGTTGATTGTTGCCGTGTCTCGGTTTGACCTCGTTGGTCATGAGGTGCATTCCTCCAGTTCTTTGTGTCCCGTGATGGTGGTAAATGACTGGTGATGAAGACGATAGCAGGCTTGGTCGTTCATATTGTGTTTTATTAGCTCATTTTAATCCTTTTTTTTTAATAAGTTGAAATGTTTTGAGTAAGAAAAGACTCGCTTATCCAGAAGAACGTTTGTATGTGTACGTTCTGCGGAATGACCTTACTACTGTCAGTTTTGGAGGATTGTTTTTGTATGCTTTTTGTATATGTAATATTATATTAAAGGAATAAATCACATCAGATTAAAAAAAAATTGCTGAAGTTGTCTGATTAACACTGGGGATACCATGATGTCTTCGAGTGGATTCAGGATTCTTTCATATACATAGTTATACAAGTACAACGTGGTGAAATGAGCCCCTGAGTCCACCTGTAAGACTGTACAATGAAGTTATCAAATAATGTGAAGTAAAGAGAGAATTTAGAAAGGTAATAAAAATATACAGGAAAGAAACAATTTTAGAAACATTTACCAGGGGTGCATAGCAGTTTGGTGCTTTTCAAAAAACTCGCCTCAAACATTCACTAAACCTGTCAATTAACAGGTGAATCTGAGCAGGGAAGTCGCCAAACCGTGGTCCTCCTGGACCACCCCTGTTGTACACTTTTCAAAGAGGATGTGCACAATACAATCATTCATTTGTTTATTTGATTGATTTATTGTGACATTGTCACAGCCCCCTTGAAAAATTGTTCTTCCCTGTGACTGAGAACCTTTTGTATATGGTTCTTTGGAAGAATCACTCATTCTTCCACTGTTATTAATGACTCAGTACCACTTTTTGCTTCATCTGTTACTGTAATTTGTGATCAGCATCTGTTTACAGCTGTTTAAGCTGAAAACTGCCCCAGTCTCTCTGCCTGTGCAGCTAAATCTACACCTGTTCAAACACCTGCTCCGCGGATTGGAGCGGATTACGGTAATCTTGGTTCAGAAGCAAAGCCGTGGTCTGCGTCACGCTGGTCGGGGTTACCCTGTGACCAGGTGACAGGTGGAGTGTGTTACTGCCAGTGACTTCAGACTGTTGCAGGACTTCATTTACGAAACACAATTTGCCACAAAGGGCCTCGGTTCTTGCAGTCAGCAGCTGATCTTGTCCAGTAATTCACCTCGGTGACCTCAAAATGGCCAGAGTCCCTGTGTGGTCCTTTCAGTGGCCTTCATAGGTGTTTACTGTATAATATTCTCATGAAATGGCCATTATGTCATTTATTTTAACAGCGGTATCAGTATTCAGTACCTTATTATTGCTGCCTACTTAGAGGCTTCGTAACACATAAAATGCAATTTATGAATCACTCATATGTAATTTATAACTATATACCTATATACATATACTATGTACTTCTAGTAGTGTTTTGCCATCCAACTGGTCACATTGCAAGAGGAGAGTTGATTACAGCAGTGTTTTTATACTTTTCCTCATTAAATAAAATTTGATTCAGATCACTAATCAGTACCTCATAAGGTATATATATATATATATATATGATTGATTTGATCCCTAAAGCTTCTGTTTGAGCACTGAGACATTTAATGACACTCTTATGATGCTAATCTGAGTACAACAGCAGCTTTAATTGCTTCACAGACTTGCGTTTCAAACAAAATTATAGTATTTTCCTGTTCTGCAAGAAAACAGTTCAGGCTGCCAATACCACTGACTGAACAATACACTTATGTAAGATTTTATGAAACTACATTAGAGAGCTGCTCAGATTAGCCGCTGAGCTAATGAGATGCGTGATTACAGATAAAAGATGCTGCAATTATTTCATGCACACCATCAGTTCCATAATTACTAGGTGAAAAAGGTCAGAACCCCCTTTAGTATAAATATTTAGTACTTTGTCCTGCCTCTTCTCTAGAGCTTAATGAGAATACAGAGCAAGCTGAGACCACCCATCGACAGAGAATCCCTCCAGGTCTCCAGGGTCCTCCCTATGATGCCCTCGGCTTCACCTCATCCCACAGGTCTTCAGAACATAAGATGGGCAGGTTAAAATCTCGTTTCTGTGCTCAGTGAACCATTTTTGCTTTTTTGACCAGGTTTTGTCACGTTGCCACATCTCCTAAGAAGATCATAAGCCGGTGAGGAAAAGAGAGGTTTTCCTGAGCAGATGCAGCACCAGAAAGCCAAACCACATACCTGGGAATGAGTGTGGAATGAAGCTTCTTCAAAACCTGTCCAAACTTGTGCACGTCCTGTAGTGTTCCTGTGTTAGGCAATATATAAGCCCAACACATAAACATACAGCATGTCAGGCCTTTAGTGTGTGTTATATTTTAGTGTGTGTTATATTTTCCACTGATTTTGATCGAGGCTTGACAAGAGGTGTTCTGGAAATATACACCAATCAGCAGCAACATTAAGGCCGAATATTGTTTTGGTCCCCCTTGAGCCACCAAACCAGATCTGAGCCATTGAGGCCCCGAGTCCACAAGACCATAACAGATTTAACAACAGATCCTTTAAAATCTGTAAGTTGTGATGTGGAGCCTCCATGGGCTGACTGCACATCCCACAGATGCTTAATCAGATTGGAATCTGGGGAGTTTGGAGGCCGAGGTCAAACCACTAGGGAACGCTGGTGCCATGAAGGTTGTACTTGGTCTTCAACAGTGTTTAGGTAGATGGTACACGATTGGGGTCATCCGTATGATGTAAATGAAAATGTGGTTCATGAAACCACCTTCTTCCTTTATTAACTCTTATAGTCACGCGTGAACACATCACAGCACAATGTGAAATTCTTTCTCTGCATTTAACCCATTCACCAAGTGAAGCAGCGGGCTGCCACCAACGAGGGGGAGCAGAGTACCTTGCTCAAGGGTACCTCAGTGGTGACACGTGCAGTTGGGATTCAAACTCACGACCTTCTGATTGCAGGCCCAACACCCTAACCACTAGGCCATTCCATTGCTCCATGGTCCTGTTCTGATGCTCTCATGTCCATTGTAGGCGGTCCATTGTGTTTCAGTGATAGACGAGGCCAGCATGGGCACTCTGGCCGGTCTGCAACTCTCTGCTTTGCAGCTCTTTAACAGCAAGCTGTGATGCACTGTGTGTTCCGATACTGATCTCTCAGCGTCAGTGTGAAATATTTCAGCAGTTTGTGCTACAGCAGCTCTACTGTGGGATCAGATCACACAGGCTAGCCTTCACTCCCCACAAACACCAATGATCCGGTTCACCGGTTGTCCTTCCTTGGAGTACTTATGTTAGGTACTGACTATTGCATACCCCACAAGACCTGCTGGTTTGGTGATGCTCTGACCCAGTCGGTTAGACATCACAGTTTGGCTCAGATCCTTATATTCACACGTTTTCCTGCTTCCAACACACCACCTTCAAGAACTGACTCTTCACTAACTGCCTAATGTATCCCTCCCCATGACAGGTGCCGGTGTAATGAGATAATCAACGTTATTCACTTCACCTGTCAGTGGGTTGTGGCTGATCAATGTATGTAAAGATTGTGAACAATTATTACTTGAAATGTTTGCAGTCTGAAAAGAGTGAAATATTACATTCAACCCTAAACACCTGTCCTGCCGGGACCAAGACAGACCGAAACGGCAGCCGCCCCCTTCCCCTAAAACCGGGGATCTTGTTGTGGTTTAACAGAGAAAATAGAGGGAAGATCTGTGAATGTCTGGCGAATATCAAAGCCAACTTTACTGCGGTTCCCCTAAACGGAGCTGATCAGACTAGACTAAAGCTTCTTTACTTTTGCACTTGAGCTACAAGTCTAATGTAGCAGGCAAGCAAACTAATAGCCCACCAGTTAGCATTCCAATACTTAAACATATCGAAACATATCCCTTAACTTAAGCCCTGAGGTTCAGCTGTAGGTTGAATATGCTCATTGTTGTGACGTCACTTGGAATGGGTTGTTTTTCCAGTTTAGAAATGGGACTGTTTTGAAACTTTATCGTTCGCATTCTACATCACATTCTTTATTTTAAAAAGTGAAGAAATGTAAACTTTATTTGTCGGAGTCACATATACGTCAATGAAACAAGACCTGATTAAAAAAAAAAAAAAAAACCACCTTTGTATCTCTAAGATTATTCCTGAATAAGGAATCTGCAAAACAATGTGTGTGGAGAAGCAGAACCAGTAATCCTGGGGGAGAAAAAAAACAGTTCAAGAGCTCAAAGTATTTCCAGACACGGATTAAGCTCTGACAGCAGGGGGGGAGAGGGGGTTAAAAGGGAGAACGCCCCCCTGATCAGAGAGATTTAGCCTAAAACTAAGCATAATCTGCGTCTACAAATCTACGGGTCGTAACAGATTACTCGGGCTGCTCATTTGAGAAAAAAAAATCTGTAGAATGAATGTCTTCAGCGTGTAGAAGTCCCGTTTGGAGCACAGAGGATGGCAGAGGTCAGTGAATGCGAGGGCGTGCTCTTAGCACAGGCTACCATCTGCTGTGTGTTTGGGATAGTTCGGCAAGGCTAATTGGCAAGAATTTCACAAATGACCGCAGGAATGTTCTGCAGCCTCTCCGAAAACTCATACAGAAGATGCCTGGAAGAGTGAAGACAGTACACAATACAAGTCTTGACAATTATATTTAAAACCTGTTTAGCTGAGCAGTATGTTTTAAAGCTAATGTCAGAACATATACAAATAATACAATAAGTAGTGATTTTATGTGTCTTTGTGTTGGCTTGATTATTCCCAGACCTCCTTTTGGAAGCCCAGAATTACACTGTAGTTTTCATCAAGCACCTCAAAATCAGTCCTTCATGAAATTAAGTCAGGAGCTGCTGATGGAGTTTCACAAATCCTAACAACGGCTGGAGGAACCGAGGAGGAATCTGGAACCGAACCTGTTTACTCCTCACCAGCTCACACAATATCAACTACTTTTACAAACAAATCTTGATCTTAATTAATGCTTTCATGTTTGTTTGCATTTATTCTAATGTTAACTTGTCCCTCAGATAAATAGCTTTAAACCGTTCGCACAGGACTGTACATAATGCTGCAAACTGTTTTCCCTCCTTGGAACAAAGGTCAGGTGGAAGTGGTTTGAACACATGCAGCTGAATGAAAATATTCATAAACAAAATTCCAATAACAAACCATATTCAATTTTTTTTGTATTTTATTATTTTCTCCTACGGTCCACTTATTACATTTCTGTCAAATGTCATCATGAATTTTCATGTCTCATTCAAACCCCTGTATCATTCAAATGTTTTGTTACCATGAGTGCACGCATATTATGTAAATTACTTCAGTTCTGATTGGCTGCCATTTACCATTCCTCATTCAAAAGGCACTCCAGACTGAAACTCTCCTGATGCCTGTGTGAGTGGGTGGGGCTAAATTTTTTATTGCAATAAATGCAAAAAAGGGTTGTTTTTGCAGCGCAGTTTCCATATATGACTGGTGTCCGTAAAGGCTATAAACAAACAAGTGGGGGGTCTTTACCTTTTGCACAGCACTGCATGTTGGAACAGGTTAAAAAGTGGTCAGAAACCTCAGTTTTTCTGCATTTTCTTTATTTTACATCATTTAAGAACAGCCAGCTGTCTTTTGCATTTTATGACCATTTCATGATCAATTGGAGGGGCACAAAAAAAAATCTCAATGTACCTTCGATGCACATTACAGTTAAGGGTCTTTTTAACGCTTCTTAAATACACGTTTTTGTTATAACGACCACATGCTGTGAATGGTGAAGCTATGCCGCATACAAACGCAGGTTATCTTCATGTGGACCTCAGGAAGAGTTACTGGTGCCTCTGCCACAGCTATACTGTGCTAGAAGCAGGTATGGCTGGTGGGTGAAAGGCACAGACTTTGTTTCTGAGGACACAATTCCACACCTCTCTGCTTTGAAGTGCGAAATGGCTCAGGATGTTCAATCCCCTCCCTCAGCCGCCACTAAAGTGCTGTGGAGTTGGTTCTCGCAGCTGTGCGACAGGTTCAGGTGTAGAGGTCAGGCAGGTAGTTGCGCAGGTTCAGCTGCTGTCGGTGTAAAGCGTCCGACACGCACGTCTCCAGCAGCAGCCCCCCAAACACGGCCAGAACGGACAGCCGCCTGCTGCAGTTCAGGATCACTGGAACACAAGGAGACAGGAGAGTTTTGCTACACATAGTAAAATGACTGACATTTAAATTAAAATATGGAAAATGCCCCCTAAAAGTGAAGCTGGGTGTAGACCACCTTGTACCTGTGTAGCACTCTGATTCACTGCATGAGCGTTTCGGACCCCTGTATTGCTCAGTATGTTTGACCTTTCCTGTGTGTCTGTGTTTACTCTTTAAGGAGTTGTGCGATCTGTCAGGGTGTGTGTTTCCCCTAAATGGCCTGTGTGCCCGAGATATACACTACTAATCAGATGTTTTTGCACACCACAGCTTTTTTACTACTTATTCATTTAATGCAAATGTTATTCTTGCATTGAAAAGTTGGTGAGTGAAAAACTGCAGGCCAGTAGTAATGAACATAAAAATATTCTGGCTAATAAAGACACAAATGGTGAACATGCTGTATATGTATTTGTTAGCAAAGAATACTTAGGATATTTTTATTAAATATAAATAATAAATATAAAGTGAGTAACATGCCAGTACAGAAAATCTCAATGGCTACAAAAAGCTGCAGCTTGTGCTGAAGTCGCCTGTGTTTACCCCGTATGGCCTGTGTGTTGGAGGTGAGCACGAAGAGTCTGATGAGTTTGAAGCACAGAGGAGAGTAATCGTGCTCCCAGATCACCGCAGGAATCAGCAGCACCTTCCCGTAGCAGGAGAGCAGCAGAGCCTTCAGAAGAGGAACCAACTCCAGGGAGAGCCTCCGCGCCGGCCACAGCACAGCCAACACACCTACACAGTACACCGCCAGCTCTGACCCCACACACACGCACAGAGACACACACACACTTCATTTTAATTTCATTTGATTTGATTTAATTTATTAACCAGCACTGTGAACACACCAATGTGAAGAATGTGAAATTCTGTCTCAATTTTGAGAAAGAATGTGAAATTCTTTCTCAAAATTCTTGCTCAAAGGTACCTCCGTGGTGACACTAGCAGGTGGGATTCGAACCCACAACCTTCTGACGGCAGGGCCAACGCCCTAACCACTAGGCCACCCAACTGCTCAAATCAGGGGACAGTAAAGACCCAATCCCCCACTACCTGAATTTATGCAGTCGAGATTCCCACATTTGGGATTTGCAGGGGTCAGCACAACCGGAGTGCGATGGCTGAGCCTCGCCCAGGGTGAACCACCTTCCTCATGGTATCTCCCCAGCCAGGTAAGTAACACATACAGCAGCAATCAATAGTTTATGTAATTAGCCATGGCTGAGGCAACAGTTACTCTTCCTGGGGTCCCTATGAATATAAACATCTGTGTATGCAGAATATTGTTCTATTTATCTAAGTGTTAAAAATAGCCTAAAATCTACTTGTTTTGTCTGTTTCATGTGGCTTAGTTGTGTTTTAATGTTCGAGATTATGATTCTACAGCTGTGTTAGGATTGGTGCGTGACTTAGGCTAGGGTGTGTTTCAACATACACCAAAATTCTGGTTACATCACTGTCAAAGGAACAGATCTGGGTTGTAACCCAAGGACCCCCTGTATACAGAAAACTCAGGACACAGTTAAAAAAACCTTGTTTTGAATCCCAGTATTGCTCAGCCAATGGTATTTCGTAAAATACTGTACTTTGGAATGTGAGTTTTCCCCTATAAAATAAATCGTCATTCTAACATCATCCACAGAGTCAGTTTTGTCTCATTCTTTCAGAGTTAAGACACTCCAAGGGTGCATTACAATGCGAGTGATCCTCAGTGGATGGTTTTGAGCAGCATGTAGTGTGTGTTTACCAAGGGCAGCCAGAGCAAACATCCCATAAAAGTCCCATTCTTTAGTGTATCTGATTATATCAGCAGGATCGCTGGTCACTTCAGAGCCCTGGAGCTGGGACCATCTCAGATACGCCTCACACAGCAGACAGAAGATACACAACTTCCAGTGCATCTGGAGAGAGACAGAAACAACCATTTTGAAGGTCTCCATGTAAGCATTAGGGTTTGTAATGTTTTGTAACATTAAAACTCATTTTGCTTTGATATGACGCAGTGATGATTCAAACGGGGGTCCCGTCCCACAGCTAGGGCTGGGTATACAGAACTGGTACTAAACTGGTATCTGTTCCTGACTGGTCAGTACTGAAATCTGGAGAATCTCTCCTGGACGAATGGTGCTGTTGCCTGTGTTTCTGCAGTGTTAATACATTCAAACACAGCTGCGTTTTCAAATAATTGATGCTGGTTTGGATCGGTAGAGGAACGGGAGTGGTGCTCTGCACATCACCAACACACACTGGTTGAGCAGAACATGTGTAGAGTTTGTTCCTCCCTTATTATATACAGGGGCTCGCTGGTTACGCCAGTTTTGACATATGACGTTTCGAGTTTACGTCACTCACTCCCATAGAAACGTTTAAAAATTGAGACCTGAGTGTATCAGCGTATGCCGTTAGCGCACTTACGGACCACGTAGGGCTAACTAGTTCAGTTGCGGCTGGTGAGGGAATACGCAGTAATGCGGCGCATGAGTGAGGGAGTTGGCGTCCCCCAGTATTCCTACCTACACCATTTTGGAGCGATAAAAGCGCAAGTTTTTACACTCATTTTTTGTAATTTTTTCTTGTTACTACAGGACAGTGTACAGTATATTTATGTCCTTTTTTCTGTGGCTTAGTTTTGTTTTTATGTTCTAGATTATGATTTTACAGCTGTGTTAGGATCAGTATATGACTGAGGCTAGGGTGTGTTTCAACCTACACCAAAATTCCGATTTGTGTTGTAACCCGAGGACCGAGAACACAGTTTAGATCCTTATTTCTCCAAAAAATCACAGTAAAATAACTGCTGAATCTTGTCACATCTTCTCATATGATGTCTTTATTTTTAGACCAAATTATGGAGAGCAGGATCAATAAGATTATCAGTAAGTATCGGTATCAACAAGCAGTTTCAGTTTTGATATCAGGATCAGTAAAATCCTAACCACACCCATCCCTACCCACATCACAACCATCAGTGTTTTAGTGCGATTATCACACAGTGGTTATTTTTAATTCTGAAACTATAATGACCTGAAATCTGAACTTGAAATCACATTTCTGTTTCAGTCTGTGCAAAAGTCATAGAGAGTCTCTGCCAGCAAATACACTAACTAACATTAGGATACAACAAAACAAACAACAAAGCGTTCATATCAAGATTGTAGCAGATTGCTGCTACAATCTAACAGATTTACAACCTCATATTTAACTTACATATTTTATCTCTAACTTATGTTGCTCCTTGTTTAAGCTATTTTACTTTTTCAGATTTGTGTTTTAGAAATGTTCAGATTTGTGTTTCTAAATTTAAAATTGTACTTTTATACTTATTTCTTGTACTTATTTTTTTAGTTTTTTTTTTTTTTCAGATTTGTGTTTAATTTAAAATTATGCTAATTTTCTATGTAAACTTTTATGTTCGCACAGTCATAAAAGGAGCGGTTCAGGATACATTTCACTGCATGTTGTATTTGTATAACCATGCATGTGACAAATAATCTCTTGAATCTCTTGAACTCCAGTGTACTGGGCTTCCAGGAGGAGACGTCTGGATTCTCTGTAAAAAGCACTTTACCAGTGAAACTGACTTCACGTCTTGTTGCTGTTTTACAGGAGAGTAGGGTGGAGTGGTATCAAAGGAGATGGGGTAGAAGTACTCATAGTTTAATAGAGCGTTCAACATAATAACAGCACCGTGTCTGAGACTATTTGAAACGTGTTGTCACTGGATGTGTAATTTGTTATAATTTGGGGCGAGACATAACAAGATGACACACCAGCCATGAGCTAGGCTGTACTGTTACACCCCTAGAAACCATTCTGTACTTGGGAAATAATAATAGTCATTCACTTTCAAAGGAGACTGGTACACTTACCGTTATTTTTGTGTTGAACAGAATATGCCTGAAAGCCTGGATCTTGCATAATATGGCATCTATCAAAATTATGACGGGGTCGTATTCGATGTACTTATCCACGGGCTTCATGCATGACTTCTACAAACAAAAAGAATGACGAAGAACATCAGTACAGTGTCCATCAAATGCAATCACACAAATTAAAATGACTATTCTATTTATGGAAGAACCGCTAGTGTTTTGATTGAACTGATTAGGATCCTATTGTTGTTACTATTACGATTCAGATTCTACTTTACATGAACAGGTCAAACCATCATACTTTCAGCATGCTGTTATTGTTATTATCATATCATTACGATTCTAACCAAACTTCTAGCACATCTAGCTAAGCTATTATCACATTCTTATAGCTAGAGCTTCATTATATGGACAAAACATCAGTACTGCGATTTTACTGCGACTTACTGCAATTACGATTATCATCACTCTCCATAAAGTCTGTAAATAATGTTTCAAATGGTACGTTTACTGCCCCATCCATACAGTCCATATATAGAAAATAAGCTAGGAAAACTCCCACTTTCAAATCATAGTTGTGAGGTCACAAAACCAACATATATGTCCTTATTTTGCATACAGAAGTTTAGCCCTGCCCATTTATGCTCCAATTCACCAACATTTTTAATTGTTAAAAATTAGTCTTTTGTTGGAGACCTCAATTCATCAGAACACTCAGTGACTCACCTGGAGCTGTGATTGGTCTCCCTGACAGAAACACTGATTAATTAGAGGCTCATTTGCATATTGCAGCCTTCTATCAGTGTTGCAAATCCCGATATGATGATACTGAGTTGCACATAATATATTGTGCAGCTCTAGTTATAGTTCTGGCCATATTATTATCATATCATTAAAGTTCTAGTGCAATGTTCAATCAAATTGTCACGGTTCTAGTCACGCTGTTGTCCTACAGCTACTGTCATTCTATTACAATTTTCTCTGTAAAGCACTATGGTCCACTCAGTGCTTGGCAAAATACTACCTATATCAGTGGATGATGAGACTCATTTTCAGTATTAGCATATATGTCAACATATTAGCAATTATATTTTTACTAATTATAATTGTTTCTGTATTCATTTTAACATATCATTCTATAAAGTAGCTGCGTCCCTGCTGTCAAGTGTTTTTATTTATTTATTTGTTTAGCTATATTTTCTGCAACTGCTTTTGAAAGAACAGTTCAACATAGTAATAATAATAATAATAATAATAATAATAACAAGTGTATATCAATTTCTATACAAATAAATAGACACACAAGTACAAAGTGCATTTGTTCATTTGTTTTCTGATATTTTCAGCCTGATTATCCTTTACATTGCGATGTAAACTTCTTTTTGGTCTAACTTTAGGAGAGAAAAAATGAGCAAAATTTGATCAAAACAAGCTGTAAGGTTTGTAAGATTCATGTTATTCACTATTTTTTTCCCCCAAAGTTTCTACATATTTAGTGGTTAAGATGCAAATAAAGTCATTCAGAGTGGGTTTGATGTGAAATGGTTAGAAAAGAACCTGATTTTTTTAAGTGGTGGTGAAGCTTGTGCTACCTACAATTCAGATGTCTGGTTCTATTCACCATCACTGTAAACAATTCAGAAAGATAATATAGAACAAAGCATTTGATATCACAGCACCCAGTGGCTTTGGTATCATGTTGCATCTATGTAGAGACAAAAATTCTCAAGTAGAATTTATATTTTCAGGCAAATAAATATCAGGAAAAGCGACAGCATGTAATTATTGTGAAATATTTCGATACTGAATACTGCTGGTATCACCCAAGTCTAGCTACACTATATGGCCAAAAAAATATTGGGACACACCTGTTTTCAGGGTTTGGGTAGACCCACTAGTGAAGACCAATCTTAATGCTTCAGCATAACAAAACATTTTGGACAACGCCATGCTTCCAACTTTTTTGGGGAAGAATCTTTTCCATCTAGCCGGACCATAAAGACATGGCTGGATGAGTTCGGTGTGGAAGAACTTGACTGGCCCACACACAGCCCTGAGCTCACCCCATCCAACACCTTTGGGATGAACTGGAACGGAGATTGCGAGCCAATACGTCTCGTCCGACATCCGTGTCTGAGCTCATAAATGCTACACAGAATGAAATTACCCCAGAAACACTCCAAATGTTGTGGAAAGTCTTCCAAGAAGAGTGGAAGCTGTTATAGCTGCAAAGGGGGACCAACTCCATATTAAAATCTATGTACTCGAATGTATTGCCATTAAAGTCGCTGTTGATATAATACCCAGGCGTCCCAATAATGTTGTCCACATAGTGTACCTATTAGGTGTGTTTAGCAGTGTCAGAACACAACATACATTCTACATAAAAAGCGCCAGGAGTGACACGGTACTCACGCATATCGTTAGTTTCAGTATCCCGTTCTTGTAATCCCGGTGTAATTCAGTGGCGTCTTCATGACATTCGACACATTTAAACTGTAACTTCTCCATTTCTGAAACAGACCCGTTTAACCGGCCATGGGTTTTCGAACCAATGAACATCCGGTACATCTTCGGGGAAGTCGAGTGCGCGTGCGTCTGGGAATTGTAGTTTTTCTCGCCCCCCTGTTCCAGGAGAGTCCCCGGAGGCGAGCCGGGGTCCGGAACTACAATAACCAAGCAGCCATCGCAGCCTTACCTGAGCAAGTGCCATAGAAACATGGCACCTGCGGGCCGGGCTGTTGTGGTGGTCGCGCTGGCGCTGCTGTACTTATGCCGAGCCATTTTTTCCACCGAATTTTTCTCCACGCTCACTTTCTCCGACGGAGAGCTGAGCGAGCACGGCTGTGGCGCGCCGTCCGAGTGGGAGGAGTACGCGGCGGACTGCGGTAAGGGGTCGCCCCGTCATCTTATGTTTCCGCCTCTGAAACTTTGACACATCAGACCTCGCTTTCTCCATAAAGACGTTCCTCTGGACAGTTCTCTTACACTCGGTCTGTCACTTGTCTGTCGTTCGAGCTGGTGCCCAAATGTTTGTGGCTCAGTCAGGCTTTAGGAGCCTCTCTCTTTCCTCACCTGCTCTGGGCGATGTCCTCTTATCTCCACACTCCTTTCTTTTAACATCCAAAATCACTTCAGCTATGCACACAGAGCTTGTGATTTGATAAGAGGATTATAAAAACTTGCATTTTTACTTTAAACACATTCTCATGTCCAAGCTCTGAAGTGAAGGTCCAGTCATTCATTTCTGCATAGTGCAGTCAGTGGCTCACCTTTTCTGCACAGTCCAGTCAGTGGCTCAACTTTTCTGCATAATCCAGTGGCTGAGATGTAAATAAAGTCATCCAAACTGGATTTGGTGTGAAGTGATTTGTTCTTGAGGAACTCAGGTCTCTTTACAACACAAATACAGCCACTATATTTACTCTCCAAACTAACCAGTGTTCTGAGTGTTTATCTGGAATGTTGATGCTGGTAAAGCATGGGTACTATTTTGCAACCCCCTGCATAAAGGATATCTCTCTGCCTTGAGTTATTAAAAAGTTGCCAAAACATTTAGAGATTGTACAGCTCCATGGACGTCTGGTTCCATTCACCACCACTGTGAAACATTCAGACTCGTCAACAGAGCATTTCACACCAAACTACTCTGAATGACTTTATACCTTAACTATTTAATTATGCTATTTTTTCTACACACCCCTTCAATGGGTAATGGTGGGTAACTGGGTTGGCTGATAGGGCAAAACTGTCTGATTCACAACTGGGACTGATTCTGCTCTCTGATGAAGCATGCGGTAAATCCTAGAAAATCTAAAAGTGCAGACGACATCCATGAAGCTGTCAGAATACCACCGCTGTGGCAAACTGTATTATCTTAATACAAACCATATTGCTCAGCTCCATTAGGGACCCCTGTAGCTAAATGTCTTTTCCCAGTGCCATCTATTTAAGAACACTTTTGGATTTGTGCATTTGGATTAATTTTTGGATTAGCTAACACGCTTATGCTCAGGAGTAAATTTATGTTTTATTTCATTCTGTTCTGTCAGCTCATCTCCTGGATCGCTCATCTATTTTTCAAACCTCTCACATTGGAACTTTAGTGTTTTATTTTCAGCTAAAAGGGTCCAATAGGAGAAGAGTCTACAGCCTAATGCTGGGTGATAGAAGTTCCACTGTACATCTATATGCAACTCAGTGGGCAGATTTTTACTTTTTAGTCCTGCTCTTTTGGCTTTTGAGGGCTTCTTTTACGTTCAGTTTAGATGTTATATGTCTAATTATTATCTCTATATACTTTTTATTTCTTGTTTAAACATTAACACTTTTACTTGATTACGAGTCTAGGCTTGTCGACCCAGCTCTGTAATTAGTGCTACATTATGAGACGAAAAGGTTTTCTCCTTCGTATTACAGTGACTGGCCATACACTGTTAATAAACCAGTAATAACCAACAGTGCATTAAAAGCAGCACAATGACCGTCTGAAGTGCTGTGCTAGTCTTGGTGTGGCCTTGTGGTGGTTCATGATGGGGCATTCCCTTAGTTACCTGTCCAGCAGGTTCGTAATCGTTCCCCTTGTTCTTGTAGAAACGACTGTTCTCCAGCTGGAGGATCCTGACTGTGAGGAGGGTAGCAGTCCGCCCTGTGAGTCAGTTTTCTCTCTGAATGCAGAGAAGATCCTGGTGAGTTTCACAGTAACTTGCACGCTACATTCCAGTCAGGCCCACGGGTTAAAGGCATTTCAGGTTAAGGGGGAAATTCCACTGATAGTTCAGAGTGGTTGAGATGGTTTTATGTGGAAAGAATAATAAAAAAAATCCCTATATATATATATTATATACATATTCAGTCTTTTGCGGATTTTTTCTGAAAACCAAACTAATAATTATTTGCTGAAACCCTGCACATTCGCTGAAACTGCAGATATTAGATTTTTTTTTCTTTTTGCTGTCGTCCTCATGCTGGTTGTTTATGTTTGGGCGTGGCGGTTACCAAGGCAATCAGACACCTGAACGGAATGAGCATCCGCCGCTCAATGCTGGCCCTAACATAAACAACCAGCACAAGGACGAGGGGGCGTGGCCCAAGCATAAACAACCAGCATGAGGACGAGGGGGCGTGGCCCAAGCATAAACAACCAGCACGAGAACGAGGGGGCACGGCGGGCGAGGCCCAGATGTCACAGCTGTACGCAGAGGCGGGAGGTTTGAAGGTGGCCAATCCGAGAAAGTTATTTATTTCTCCTTGCTGCTTATTGGCTGCTGCCTTGTGACGCTGCAGTCCAGAATTTCCCCCGTTGGGCGTCTCGAGTGTTCTCATGTTTTTCATTTTCTTCTTCTTAAAGCCCTGTATTTTTATTACTGTAAATTAAATTAAATTACTCCTGGATTTACCTGCTTATACCAATGAAAACGACAGCGCAGAAAACGTGCTTGCATGAATTACAGTACAGTCTATACAGGGGTAACATCGGTATTTACATTCTAGCACTGCAGGAGTTCAGTGTAAACTGTACAATGCAAATACGGGTTTACATTTGCATTTTCTTTAAGTGTAAAGTATTAAGCCGAGTTGAACAAGTTTTGTTTGTGGACTACGCCACCTCACTGTGCCCTGCTTTTACCTTTTGTACTTTTTAGGCCAAATAAATTGCAAAACTATCAGGCAGCGTATTCATAATCATTTCACTTTCTGTGAAAGAGCTTTTAGAGACGTTGTGCTCCCTTCACCACCACTGTGAACAGTTCTGACTCCAAACCACTACCCTTCCAGGTCAATGCAGCCAAAGCAGTTGCTCTGTTTATTTGAAGACACACATTCTACAACCAAGGGCTTCTGATTCAAATCAAATTGAACTGATTTATTTGGAAAATATCATAATATTGAATTTTATCAATATTGTAAATCACTAAAGCCCAGATTTATTGATTGATCCTAGCTTCTATCAGATCCCAAAAAGTTGAATTATTGACCTGCAGCCCTTTACTTGTTTGAAGATGAATGAATGAATGAATGAATGAATGAATGAACTTGAATAAACGTAGGCTGTTGGCTGATGATATTCTCCTCTCTTTGCAGAGCCAGGCCAGACTGTTTGTGGATCAGCGGCGCTTTCCTTTCCCTGTTGACGACCACACCACCAATGAAGAGCTTGGTATGACCTGCTGATGTTTCAGTGCCCTCTGTCAATAAAGTGTGTGTAAAAAAGCAAGTGACGTACTGATGTGGGTGTGTTCTGGGTTTTACAGCCATAGGATACGTTCTCATTGGCAATGGGCTCTACGATGAAGCCATCAAACACTTCTCCCTCCTCCTGCAGGTCTGTTTACTATGTCTTACCTAAACGGTTGCATGTCAACAGTCACGGATATTGACATTGAAGTTTGCACTGGGTCAAGGAGGCTTATATATATTATGCCAAAATTACTGTCCACTTGATGGATCACCTGTGTTTGTGGTGAAAGACAGATCGTGTCATTTTTGTTAAATTATTATTTTGAGAACATTTTATTAATGATTCATTTTTCTTTTGTCAGGGTGATCCAGAGCTGGTTAGTGCCATGTATGGGAGAGGGATAGCCTATGGGAAAAAGAGCCTGCAGGTAAGATGAAATCATTTACATGTGTAAGGGCCTAAAAGTGTTGTGATGCAAAGGCTAATGCTTAAATGGTTGATTTTCAAGACAAATATCAATAATGAGTTGCAGCCTCAGTAAGAATTTATTTTGTTTGAAAAGGGAGGCAGGGTTTACTGTGATTAGTTTTTTTCATAATTTCATAATTCAGCACCACTTTATGAGCTTCTAAACTACCTTATAGGGCTACGATATAGGCAATTTGTCACTGGTCAAATGATCATACCTCCACTACCCCTTTCATTCATGATTGGTCAGTTTCTGACCACAGGGCTGCTGTTGGCCAGTGTGTGGCTCTCATATGAATGTATCCAGCACAGTGTGTAAATAGACACGCGTGTTTGCAGCGGCAGTTAGGGAATACGTTTTCTTTGTTTATGGCAGAGCACTTTAGTGTGTATGCAGTATGATTTTGAGAAAGGACGCGGTTCAGTTCAGTGCCTGTGCGTGTGTTGTATAGTTTGTTATTCAGTTCTGCAGTTTGTACTGTTTAGGAGTTTGATGGGGGGAAAACTGTTCCTGTCCTGCTACTGTAGTCATGTGAGCCCATCAGTGAAAGAACCATTAAACAAAATTTAAACTTAAGCTTCCAGCCCAAAATAAGCTCCTCTCTCCTGGACTATCTGCATCCTGCACTACCTGCTGGATGACATCACTCTGCGCTCCTTTCCCTGGCTCCAGAAAGCGCTGACTGGAGCAGTTTTTAGGACAAGATCTGATTACAGTGCATGAGGAGACAAAGTCAAATATCCCACTCGGGGCCTCTAGTGCACTCCTGAAACTGGCCATCAGCAGTGAATGCATCCGTAGGAACAGTACTAATGGATTTGAGGCCAGCAGCAGGCTCTTCTAATCCCATTGACCTTTCTCTCTGACCTTTCAGGGTCTGTTAAGGCTGCAGCAAATAATAATTGATTGAACTGTCAATTGTTATTTGGTTTTCCATTATTCAATGGTTTTGTGCCTTAAAGTTGCTTCGTATCAGGATCATGACATTTAGCAATTTGGCACTGAATGGACTCTTGAGTGCCACAACCATCTAGGCACTGGCCGGGAGATTTAATATTCAGTCCCCAGTGATGCCACAGCCATCTATGATCAAGGGTCCAAGAGTTCCAGCTCGCAAGTGGGAACTGATCACAGCTAAAATGAGGAGAAAAGAAAACAACAAATATTGCATCGACTTTTTCGATCATGGTTTATGTCAACACATAATCAAGTAAGTGTCTTAGCCTTACATCTTACATTCTCTCTATCTCACCTTCCTCAATATTTCTCTCTCTTTCCGTCTGTCTGTCTCTCTCTCTCTCTATCCCTCTCTCTCTTTCTTCTCTCTCCCTCCCTGTCTGTCTTTCTGTAGGATATAAAGAATGCTGACCTGGCTCTGTATGAGTTGAGCAGAGTGATCACACTGGAGCCCAACAGGCCAGAAGTATACGAGCAGAGGGCCGAGGTAAACACACACATCATTGAATAGATAATTATATTGTGCACATTACATGTGTGTGTACACACCACAGGCCAGAAGTTTGGGTACACCCTTGGATTTTTGAAAAAATAAATGATACGCTGCTTTTTCAAAATAGTCGCAAAGTTTAGCTATTTAGCCACAAAACATTTCAGGTTCTTTTTAGTACGCTGACATTCAGTTTGTATTGGATCATGAAAAAGGAAAAAGGAAAGTTATCACTCAGTTCTTCAGCATCACACAGTTCCTTCTGGTTTGAGTATCATTACAACTGAAAATAATATGCAAATATGCGTACATGTGTTTTTTACATTTTTAGATCCTCTCTCCGCTGGGCCGCATCAGTGAAGCTCTGAGTGACCTCACTAAAGCCATCCAGCTGCAGCCTTCAGCCAGACTGTACCGCCACAGAGGAACCCTGCTCTTTATTTCAGAGGTACACACACACACACACACACACACACACACACACACACAAACCTCATTATCTGAGTCTATGGCTCATGTCTAAGCGCTGTCTCCTTGTGTTAAGGACTATATCACTGCTATGGAGGATTTCCAGCAATCTCTGGAGCTGAAGAGGAACCAGCCCATTGCCATGCTCTACAAAGGCCTCACCTTCTTCCACAGGGGACTACTGAAGGTACGCAGTCCTGTGCATGTATTTTACACACGCAAAGATAGAGAGGGGACTCACAATTTGAGTGTCTTTATTAGCCAGAATTATTATTTTTTTTAATTCATCGCTACTGACATCATAAAAGTCACCTGATATCATTGTAATTATAATGTGAATCACCAGACATTATTAAGTGAGAGCCAATGGAATGAAACAGTGAACGAGTGCATTTAAAGTTAACCAGTTAATAGGAGTCAGACACGCACTGTTACCAATTCTATCATTTGATGAAGGAAACTTGTTTTATTCAACATATTTTCATTTATAGCTGTTCACTCAACAACTTTCCAATGTTTGACAGTATTCTGCAGTTTGTGATATAAAATGCATAAGTGGTAAAAACTTTGATATGTGCAAAAACGTTTGACTGGTAGAGTATGTACCCAGAACAAAAACACTGCAAAGAGAAGCTTTACACATAAGTGTAATTAATGGGATAATGTGGCCAGGTTCATTAGAAAGCCACTTTAATTTTAATATGCTGATATGATGAGTGTCGGTCAGGCCTACTGAATCATCACGTGTTTAAATATGTGGGTGTGAAGCCCCCACTTTTAATTATCATTTGGGGTATGTTGCTCATCTTACAGTCACCCATTGATTAGTCCCATCGAAAGTTTTTTAACCAGTTTTTCCATCCCCAGGAGGCCATTGAGACATTTAAAGAAGCACTGAAGTTGAAGTCGGACTTCATAGACGCACATAAAAGTTTGGCTCAGGCCTACAGGTCAGAATGACCACATGTGTTTTACACTCATTCTGTCTTCTGCACCTCTCTGGGTATGTAATGTGACTGTGTGTGTGTGTGTGTGTGTGTGTGTGTGTGTGTGTGTGTAGGGAGCTGGGTGATTTTGACAACGCCATGGAGAGTTTCCAGAAAGCTCTGCTGCTGAACCAGAATCACCTTCAGTCTCTGCAGCTCAGAGGAATGATGCTGTATCACCACGGCAGCCTGCAGGACGCCATCGGCAACTTTAAGGCAAGTGGAGCCTATTAAAGGGCCCATATCATGTAAAACTACATGTAAAAATTATGATCCCTGAGATCAATAAAGTTGTCTGATTCTGATTAAACTGTCAAAATGTGCAGCTCACTCCCCAATTCATGTGTGGAAATTAGGTCACTTTTAGGGTCCAGTTTTATAGTGTTTGTGATGTCACCATTACATTTTAAATATGTCCATCTATTCATTCGCCAGTAGTTCTGCTGCGCCTGCTCATGCTGCTTCGGGCCAAAATCTTTTGAACCTGAGACACAATGCAGGACCGCAAATCAGAACCAAGGTTATTTACATGTATCAGTCTTAAAGGCACAGTAATAAAAACACTAATGATAAATGATGAGAGGAGCTGATGAAGTGTGATGCAGCTGGTTTTGGTACCTAAACGCACCGAAATGTCAGAAGTGCATCTCTGGGTGAAAGAAAGAAAATGCATGAAAAGTGTAGTATATGGGCCCTTTAAAGTAACAACACATACCTTTTGTTGTGGTTGTTAGTGACTGTTTTTTTGTGTTTCTCCTGCAGAGATGCCTGCAGCTGGAGCCATATAACGAGGTGTGCCAGTATATGAAAGGTCTAAGCCACGTGGCCATGGGACAGTTCTATGAGGGTATAAAAGCTCAGACTAAAGTCATGCTCAACGACCCTCTGCTGGGCCAGAAGGCCAGCTCCGAATATCTGAAGGTCAAATACCTCAGAGGTGAGAAGCTGGAAATCAGGCTTTTTTCCAAAAGATAAGCCTTAATATCGCTGGTGTTTAGCACCAAGCTGTCGATTCTGCGCTCTCACACAGTGTTACTGTACTACAGTCCAACTGTAATAGACTGAATCACATTGAACACTTTCAACTTTAGGGGACGGTTTTTCAGACAGAGATCAAGCCAAGACATGGACTGCATTTTCTTTCCAATTGAAATGTTCAGTTCAGAGTCCTGTGAGGGCCAGAACCAGGCAGCATTTCATTCTTTGGTGTATAAAAGCCTACTTTCTAGATTATAGGTAATGCTTTGTGTATTTAACATGAAACATTCTACGTATGACTACAAGCCAAAGTTTGGAGTCTCTCTCGCTCTCTCTCTCTGTATGTATGTTTGTGTGTGTGTGTGTGTGTGTGTGTGTGTGTGTGTGTGTGTGTGTGTGTGTATAGAAATATAAAGTATTTGTATAAATAGTGTCTCTGCTGTTTGATTTTATTGGCAGGGCAGATGTGTTTTAAGTTTAAAAATACTTTGCTGAATAACATTCAACATAAAAAAATCTTCAGCCCCATTTAATGCCTGTGTATAATCGTGTTTTTGCCTGTAGTGGGCCTCTAAACACCTCCAAACAAGGCAGCGGTCTTACCGGGACACCCCCCACCCATCTCTCTCTTTACAGAATACTCTCGATATTTGCACTCGCACCTGGACATCCCTGTAGCAGAATACAATGTGGACCAAGATCTCCCAGGTAACTTCAAGAACCACTGGGCCAAAAACCTGCCTTTTCTGATCGAGGACTACGAGGAGCAGCCAGGCCTTCAGCCGCATATTAAGTGAGTTCAGCGAATTCAGACTTAATTGTGTTTTCAAGCACTCCTGTGTTTAGTACTCATTTCTCTTTGGGAAGATTAAGAATGACCACACTGACCTTCTAATAATTTCATTCACAAATGTTTAGGACACTTTCTTGGACACACCACACCTTTATTTTTATTTCATGAATTTCCTGAATTTTTATTTCATTGATGCATTTTTGTCCCATGATGTTTTTGAGCATTTTCAGTTTGTCTGTATTTCTTTTTTGGTTTTCTCATTCTCTCCCACTCTTAATCACACTCCATCGCTCTCCTTTTAGAGATGTTCTACCTCAGGACTTTGAGAGTTACTCTCCAGAGGTGCAGAAGCTGATCTGCACGGCGGATCATCTGGGGTCTCTGATGCAGTACAACACGTCCGGCTTCCTGCCCAACCTGCGCATACACAGAGGTCAGTCGTGGACTGCTGATCACTTTACTGCACTTAGGCTGAATGGAGATCCAAGTTTAAGGCCATTGTTTTATATTTTATATTAAGATTATTTTATATATTTTGATAAATCAATTTCGTAAATGATTTTGACTGATATTTTGATTTGGTTATTTAGTTAGAGAGAGAAATACACACACACATACCTTTCTCTTTTTTGTTTTCTTTTGTTTTATTTGTTTTTTTGGTTTGTTTTCTTTAAGCCATGGGTCTGGCCACCATTGAGGTGATGCAGGCGATGCAACGGACGTGGACTAACTCGAAGGTCCGTGTGAATGGTAAAACCAGGCAGCTGCAGTGGAGAGACATGTTTGACATTGCCGTTAAATGGAGGAGGTGAGGCTCACCTGAGATGGCCAGAGGATGCTTTCTGTTAACTCAGGACATTTATGCCCATTGTGTTGGGTGCCTTTGAGATATATTGACCTATATTGTGTCTGTGTGTGTCTGTGTGTGTCTGTGTGTCTCTGTGTGTGTGTCTCTGTGTGTATGTGTCTGTGTGTGTGTCTGTGTGTGTGTCTGTGTGTGTCTGTGTGTGTGTAGGGTTGCCGATCCAGACCAGCCTGTTCTGTGGTTGGACCAGATGCCGGCGAGGAGTCTCAGCAGGGGATTCAATAACCACATCAACCTCATCAGGTACAGCAGAACTATATTGTAGCTGCAACTGCACACCTGAATATAACCACAGCTCCTCCTGCTGGGCACATTTCATTCTTCAGTGGAGACATCCATTGCTGCTGTTATTACATGGTTATTACATTTGGTTATTCACTGTGGTTTTGCACTGATGTGCTTTCAGGGGGCAGATCATCAACATCAGATATATGGAATACTTTGGCAGCATACTGAACTTCATCAAAGACAGAATACTGGTGTATCATGGGTGGGTTTGAATACTTTTTTCAAGTAAAGTAAGTGACAAGGCCTCTTTCATGTGTTTTATTACTGGTTTTATTTCTCTCTCTGTCTAAACTTTGCTTCTTTTTGCTGTCTTTCTCTCTCTCTCTCTCTGTCTCTCTCTCTCTCTCTCTGTCTCTCTCTGTCTCTCTCTGTCTCTCTCTGTCTCTCTCCCTCTCTCTCTCCCTCTCTCCCTCC
>JBBPCX010000135.1:34072223-34086049 GCA_037974365.1 Hydrocynus forskahlii | reverse complement strand
GGGGGGCATTTTGTGGGCTGTGGAGCTGCAGGAGCGGGAGTGCTCGTTCGGTAGCAGCAATAGTCCATGGGAGCAGTGGATAAAGCATTATGATGAGCATGCACGGGGAAAAGGGGGCCCTCAGTGGTGCTGCCAACTGAGAGCCCTATAGTCGTAGCGCGTTCATTTTTACAGTCGTCGCCTTCCGACTTAAATGCAACCATTTAACTTGCCACCTATCCGATATTGTTGTGCCTGGGGGCGTAAAAAAAGGGTTCGGAGGACGTTGGGGCAAATGGCCATGCTGCTACGGGACCATGTGGAGAGGGGGCGTGTGCTCCGTACCCCCGCGTGCGACTAAAGTTAGCTCCATGCTACTGAGGAAAGGGTTAGTACTGCGAGTCCGCCACTCAGGGTGGAGTATAGATTTTGGGTATAGGTTAAGTTTAAGGTAAGTATTAGGACCAGGGCCAGGGTGGAGTATAGATTTTGGGTATAGGTTAAGTTTAAGGTAAGTATTAGGACCAGGGCCAGGGTGGAGTATAGATTTTGGGTATAGGTTAAGTTTAAGGTAAGCATTAGGACCAGGGCCAGGGTGGAGTATAGATTTTGGGTTAAAGTTAAGGTTGGAGTCAGGTTACGGTATGTTAGGGTAAATTTAATAGATATTTACTTGACTATAAGTTGAATGTCTTGTAGGGATGCATGATATATCATATCTTAATTATTATCATGATACTGGATTCTGCAACACTTGTATCACAGAGGGATGCAATATGCAAATCAGCCTTGCTTTTGACAGGGTGACCAATCACAGCTTCAGGTGAGTTACTGGGTGTTTTGATGAATTAAGATATTCACGTAACCCAACAAAGGTAAAATTATTTTTGCCAATTTTTAATCATGAAAGAGACTGTGTGGTTAAGATGATTTTAGTGGATCCATACTCTACATTTTCCTTCTATTTCATATTTTTTCCCATTATGTTTGTGTGGGTTGTTTACCAAACATAATTTATTCATAATTTATTCTTACATGACCAATTTCCAACCTCTGTTTATCCCTTTCAATTAAACAGGCTGTTTTTGTTACTTTGCCTTTAAGATTGATATATGTAAATGATCACTTTTCTGATTGGCTGACCTGTACTGAAGCTCTTTCAAAAGGCTGCATGGGGCTGAAACACTCCTTAGAACTTCAGCATTACTGGGCAGGACTCAGCTGATGTGTTGGTTTTATGACTATTAAACATATTATTTGAAAAGGCTGTTTGTAGATTAGGTTCAATAGATGGAATGGGTGGAAAATTGAATGAACATTTTGAAATGAACAATACTTTTTTAATTCCAAAAAGTGATGATATGGGCCCATTAATACACTATAAGGACAAAAGTATTGGGACACCTGACCATTACACAGGGACTTCAATGACACTGCTTTCAAATCCATAGATTTTATGTGGAGTTGGTCCCTCTTTGTAGCTATAATAGCTTCCACTCTTCTTGCAAGACTTTCCACAAGATTTTGGAGTTTCTGTGGGAATTTGTACCCATTCATTCATTTAGAGCATTTATGAGGTCAGGTACTGAGAAAGTCTGGCTCGCAATCTCCGTTCCAGTACATCCCAAAGGTGCTGGTTGAGGTTGAGGTCAGGGCTCTGTGAGGGCCAGTCAAGTTCTTCCAGACCGAACACATCCAGCCATGTCTTTATGGAGCTGCTTTGTGCACTGGGACACGGTCATGCTGGAATAGAAATAACGTACTTCCCCAAACTGGGTCCAAAAAGTTGGAAGCATTGCGTCCAAAATGTCTTGGTCTGCTGAAGTATTAAGATTAAGCCCTTCACTGGAAGTAAGCCCAAACTCTGAAAATTAGGTGTGTCCCAATACATTTGTCCATATAGTGTATATGAAAAGGTCATTTTAAATGGAATATGTAGCATTATCATTACAATACTACATTTGTGTCCATATCAGCCCTAATGCAACTGTTACCGGTATATCCATTTGTAACTGTAACCACTAATCATAACTTGTAGAATAATCACTAAATTGATTTTCCTAAAAATTATAGGTCTTAACATATTTATCCAGGAAAAAAAAAGTGATGTAGAGCACACTAAACAGTTGATTAGAGTAATTCCACCAAAATTTGAACATTTCATTATAACTAAATGGTTTAAGTGTAAGAATGCTGTGGATTTGTTGTGAGATAAAGTTTTAACCTAAAGCATTTATTAATGGCAGGGGTACATGGAGTGCATTGAAGGGAAAAAACAATAGCAATATTATATTTATATAACACAGTAATTAATATATTAAAGACTGGCCTAGATTTGAGATCAGGAGTCAGGAGACGTGGTTTTGGACCGGAGAGTGATGGAGGTCTGTGAGGAGTGTAACAAATCTGAAACTGGATCTGATATGTCATTTCAAAATGATTTGTGAAGACTGCCCCAGTTCTTGCTCTGTAAGTGGTAATACAATGCTGCTGATTTCAGTGAGTATGAGGCACTCTTCTGTCACTGGTTGAAATGCTTAAATACGTCATCAGAGGAGAGCAAGCAGTGACTCATACTGCATCATTATGGACACACTCTTCCAAGCAGCTTGAATGGCCTTTTTTTCTTCAAATGAGAGGGTAATGCATTCAGACGTTTCATCATGTTTCCTTTATCAAAACACCGTTTTACATGAAACTTAAACACTGGATTTTTTTGAAAACTTGGACACCTCCACTGTGAGGAGTCAAATGAAGAAAAAAAAAAGGATAGAAACCGAGTGGTCCTGGAAGGCCATGTTTTACTTCCGCTTACTTACGTGAGTTTGAACTGTTAATAGTGAAAGTGACTGACCTTTCAACACCTTTTTTATAAACTAACAGGATCGACTACAGTTCACACACAATCATTAACACCAATGTTGCTCTTTGCTTAAATGCCTTGATTGCTTTAGATTACGATTCTCTAGTTCCTGTCCTGGTCATCCAGACTGTTGCAGAATGAAGCGCTTTCCTTGCTCCAACACACGAGATCTCGCTCTTCAGCTAATTATCAAGCCCTTCATTAGCTGAATCAAGTGTGATCAAGGTGTGGTCAAGCAAAGAAAATGATTCGGTGACACGTCAGGATTGAAACTTAAGAATCTGATTAACAAAACACAGAAATGGCCAGACTCCTTCACTTGATCCAGGAGAGGGTGCCAGATCACTGGATATACTCTCACAGCCTGAGCAATAGACTTTTCAGTGCTAAACGAGTCATTATTTGGGTACAATATTCTCTTGAAAGGATACAGGTTGAATTTTCTGAATTTCTTGATTGTACAACAAAAACAGAAACAAAACAAAAAACAACCCCAGAACAAAAGTCCAAAGGAAGCAGTCCCTTGAGCCGTTAAACATAGTTGGTGGGTGCCACGCACTGGCTGTTCGCCACAGGAGTTAATTGTTCCAAAAGCTCATCAGCTCTTCGACTCTACTGAGATCTTTTTCACCCTGTTGAGTATTACATACATAAGGAGGTTGCCAGCTGTGTACTACTGAGGGATACCGTCAAGCATACAATACCAGTCAAAAGTTTTCCTTATGTTTTTGCCACTTTCCAGATTTTACAATGGTGAATAATAATTGATAACACAAAGGTTTATGCAGGTACAAAAGAAAACCCTCTTTCAAATTTTAGATTCAAAGAATACGTTTGTTAAACAAGGTTCAAGCTTTTAGTTCAAAATGTCTAAGACTGTGAGTCCAAACCTTTGACTGGTACTGATGAGTGAGAGAGAGCGAGAGACAGGAAGAGAGAACAGCAGTGTTCTATGCAGATGGCTTATAAAAAGTAGCACCCTCCACTTTGTGCAAATTTATCATCTGGACCAGAGACATGTGCGTGTGTCTCTTGATTTATATGGAAATGTCCTAACAGCAGATTGACAGTAGGACTAGCTGAACACCATTAGTTTTTAAACGGTTCTGGTTAAAAGACAACTCTAAAAGTTCTTTGTTTATTGCCACAGGATTGGAAAATTTGAAGCACATTACTGTGCTGGGCTTAGATGCCTTCAAAAGGCAGTGTTGGCTAGTTCAGGGCCATCCAAAGAAATACCAAATAATGTTAAAATAATCCTTTAACCTTAGACTCGAATGGCTAGTATTACAAGAAAGCCTTGCTGATTTTCACAGTTTCAGTTTTGAGTTTTTGTAACATAAATTGAAAGCTGCAGAGTCCCCTTCAAGTCTTATTGATATTTCATGGCTTTGCAAGCTAAAAATAACTTCAGTGATAGGCCAAAACAGTATGGCATACAGGCATCCTTTTTCTATACTGAAAAATCGCTGTGCAAGTCGCTTTCAGTTCACATCTGCATTGATCTGCATAAAATACTGATATAACTACCATGGTTTCTGATTATTACTTTGTAAGCCCTTTAGTAGCATAAACTTTGCGCTTAATCAGTCTCAACTCAAGCCTATATTGAAATGAAATTCCAAATTTAGCAGTTACATAAAATAACATTCCAATAGTCAAATGTTACAAATCATCATTAAACCATGACAGTGAATTACCTTATCACTCCATATAGAAGACAAAAAGGTAACAAAGAAAGTGCTACCTACTCCCCATAGTATTTAAGTGTCCCTCTTATTTAAATAAATAGTCAATATACAATCTCACCTCACATTTATTCATAAAGAACAAAACCAAAAGGGTGTTTTAACATTTTTTTAAATTAAACATTTCCATGTCTAAGAAATGTATCTTATTTACTGCAGATATTTTACCTCTAAGAAATCACAAGGGATACTATGGGGAAAAGAGTAACTATGTCTGGGCTTATGTTGTTACTTAATATTTAATATAACAAAGATAAAATATGACCAAATGAACACAATCGCACAGGGCATAAGACACATACTTCAGTTAATACTCATACATTCTCTTCTCTGAATATATAAGCCCATATATATCATATACATATAAAATTGAATGTATTCATTGAAAATATTCTTCTTTATCAAATTTAGATGGCGGCAGTATTATCAAGGCCACACTTGTATTATGAAAGGTTGTATCAGGGTTAAAGGTGCATTATGCTGGATTTTATTTTTACACTGAACTTAAGATAAAAGTCAAAAAGTTGTCAAAAATGAACCTAGAGTCAAGGAAATTTGTTATCTCCTTTTTTTCACCAACCATCATTCTGTCTCTGGCCATTTTGTTTTTTATAAAATCAATGCTTTTTTTTATCATATCAATGCTACAAATGTGTATGCATTGTTAAAAAATATCATAAACGAAATAATTAAATGGTAAATAATGACAAAACCAGTTCAATCAAACACACACACACATACACACACATGAAAATGAGCTCAAATTACAATGATGGCTGACTCTGGAAGCAAAATGTTGCTTAGAAGTTATTTCCCACATAGTGCACCTTTAAGTGGAGATTGTCGTCTGACTCTTTCACTCTCTGACATGTACACTTACATGCCTCGTCTAGATGTGGTAGCAATATATGAAGTTACCAGTATGACTTTCTTACCAACAATACTGTGAGTAAATATAATGAACTGTAAACCCTGGGCACTTGGAAGCTTCAGCATTAATAGGTCTACAGGCTTTTTTTTTTTACTCCCAATTCATTATTGTATGAATATTCTTAATCCTCATTCTTAAATTATGGCATCCAGTCCTTGTGTATTTCATTCAGCAAACTAACACACTTAGAATTTCACTTTTTGTGTCATGCTAGTTAAAAATGGCTATCGTGTCTGTTCAATTTGAAATAATATTACACTCAGGTGATTATGGCCCATTGATCGAATAACTTTTAAAGTGCAACTATGGACACGGCACAACAGTTCTACAGTCTGCACACAAGTTTCAGATTGGGAATGTGCTTGGATGTTAGCGTTAAGTTAAATTCAAGTTTGGTGAGTAGGGTGGATTTTTGGTCATGGACAGTCTTAGCTGTAAGAGGAATTTTTAAAGTGATCAAAAGGTGAGGCTGTGTGAAGCTAAGGACATGTTTAGCTGAGGTTTGAGTAGAACACTTTGAAGTGGCCTGCAAGTAAAAGTGGTACAATTTGGCAAGGACTTTGTTGAACAGTATTCTAAAGAAATGTATCATGCTCCTGAGCTCTCCAACAGCTGTTTGAGTGCACGCTCTATGTTCATTCGGTGGCCCACCCGCGTCACCCCCAGTTCCGCCAAGTCGTCCTTGGTGAGGGCGGGCAGATGGGCACCTTCAATCTCGTGCTCCAAGAAGCGTGCGCGATGCTCTCCTAGTCCCACACTCTCTAACCACTCGCCTACATCATACTTACTCCACAGTGCCAGGGGGCGCTGTCTAAAGGGCCGCAGGGCCAGGAGGGGTGCGCCCAGTACTGGGGAGGGGCAAGGGGAAGCGCAGGGTGACGGAGAAGGTGAGCGGCTGCGTGCCCGGGCGCTGGCACTACGCATAACGAAGCGCACCTCCTTGGGCTCCTGCGGCAGGCTCAGGCTGGACGACTTAAGGATGGTGTGGTGGTGGTGGTGATGGTGTGGGCCAAAAGAGCGCACGGGTCCCAGGGGCTCGCTCCGCTCTGGCGTAGCTCCAGGGCTGGGGGTCCTGCGCGTCACTGGATAGCGGCTACCAGGGCGGATGGTGAAAGTGGTGCCGTAGTTCCTCTGAGAGATGGTGTGAAGCTCCCCAAGGCTGCTGAAGAGTCTGACAGGCATAAATGGGATGTTGAGAGGGGGCATTTTAAGTTAGGCTATCAAATCAGAAAACTGCTGTCAGTTTCAGTGCAGGAAGCAGAAACGTGAGGTTGTCTTTAGGTGCCTAAATGCTTTGTGCAGGAAGCATTTAGTTAGTTAAAGGGGACCTATTATGCAAAAGAGGGACAATAGGTCTAGAGGCTATACAAAACATTTTCATGAAGTTCTTTGCACAAAATCACTCTCACATAAAGAGATTTCAACTGCTTAATTCTTGACAGTTTCAGTCTCTTTCAAAACGAGCCGTTTCAAGGCTGTGTCCCTTTTATGCAAATCAGCTGTTGCTGGCCACGCCCCACCCACCCCATGCTTAAGTTGCTCGTTTAACTTCTGGATTTTACATTACAATCCATGTCCTTAACACCAGAGAAAGTGTTTCTTTCTTTCTTTCCTTCTTTCTATGCACATTGGCACCCTACTGATGTCATATGGGGGCCCTCCGTCCAAACGGCTCATTTTGAAAGGGCCTGAAACTGTGAAGAACAGAGCTGGTGAGTCTCTTTATGTGAGAGAGATTTTGTGCAAAGAACTTCATGAACATGTTTTGTAGCCCATAGACTTGTTATAACTAAAGTGAGTTTTGCATAATAGGTCCCCTTTAAAATTAGGGAAATACTGTATGAGCTCGTATTATTGCAATTGGAAGCGCAGTATGCTTAGGTAGAAATGTCTACCAGAACAAGTAGCAGATATATAGAATAAATGCATTGATTTAATAGCTTAGGGTTCATTAGTCTAGTTAAAGCGTTAATACGCAGCGGTGAGAGCAGTAACTACATCAGCTTCAGACAATGCTGTGTTAAGGAGTGTTTTAGTGAAATTTAGAAAGAAAGTTAGTTGGACGAAGAGTTGTTTTTACCCACAGAGCTAAAAACCTACGATTTACTCTCTTCTCCATTCTCCTCACATCTGTGGGGACATACAGAGACACACAGAAGTGTGTTATGCAATTAAATAAGATGTGTGAACAACATATGTGACGGAGTTCTCCAAGGTAACAGCTGTGTGCAGTGGAGGTGAGCATTACTTAAATGTGTATAAAGTCTCGCTGTGCTACATGCAAGAGTGCCAACTATTTAGGTCAAATGTGTAGAAATATTTGTGTGACTCACAGGAGTGTCTTACCTGGCACCGCCCACTGGTGATCTCCTGCCAGGGTCAAGTGGTGCCCCCATCGGTGGTTCCTCCCCAAGAGAATGTGTGTCTTTACTCAATAACTCCGCCCCCATCGCAGCAGGCCTGCTATCGTCGGCTATCCCCACCTGAGCTCTGGGCTCCTCACCCCAGAGTTTGGAGCGTCTTTGGAATAGGTAGCGTGGGCGGGCAGGGCCTGTGCTGGGCGGGTGTGGAAGCAGCTCACTATCTGATGACTGTTTAAGCAGTGGGTCCCTGAGATGGGCTGGGCGGCCACGCCCAACCCCGCAACGTGGCTTGCTGGCGTGAGCAGAATCTGTGCTTTCTGAGGACAAAGTAGACATGCTGGAGACCGTGGAAACAGTACTTGTGGTCTCCATGTGAGGGTCTTCAACGCCAGAGTCTGCCGTGGAGTCGCTCGCCTTGCCAGAAGAAGCCTTGGCTATGGAAGGCCGTGACGCCCCTGGGGAAATGCTGAGAGTGGCTTTGGGTGCTTCCTTTATTAGAAGGCCATTGGCAAAGGGTTGAGGGGGAGGGACGATGCCAATTTTGCGGAGTTCTTCCCTGGTCTCTTCATCACTGGATGAGAGTAACGCTGGGGGTAAGGTAACTGTATAGGGCTCGGCTTCCTCCTCTGAGCTCATAGTCATGCTCCGCCCTGCCAGGTTTGAGAGGGTCGGGGCAGGGGAAGGCATGGAAGGTGGAACTGCAGGTTGGCCGAGTTCTGTGTCCATCAACGCTGGCTGGACGATCTGCACGGTCGGTGGCACCAATGTCTCTTCCAAACTTCGCCCCGATCCCGGACTGCCACTCGTTACCTGACTCGCTGTATCTGTGGTGATGCTAACAGGATCTTCCCTCCAGGTGTCAGAGGGTGGAGCCTCAAGGGCAGCGGGAGGTGTGACACCTCCCTCTGTCTCTGGTCTCTCCACAGCTCTGCCCTGAGTGGGAGATGGTGAGGGCGTGGGCGTGGGCGTGGGCGTGGTCCGGCCACTGAGGGCCCGCTCTCGTGCGGCCAGTGCAAGGGCTAAGGGGGAGGAGGGGTCCAGAGGCCGTCCCGTGAGAGGATGGATAAAGGTGGAGCCCCCTGGTGGTGGGCCAGGAGAAAGCATGGGTGCCGGTGGAGGCAACTCTGCTAGCTCGTCTACAGAATGCGACTGGGACAGCAAGGGGGTGGCTTGAGGTTCTGTGGCACCCCCCTCCACAGAGAGGAACACACTGGGTCTGCGGCGAGCCCCTGGAGGAGTAATCCTGGCCCTTTCAGAAAGCACTTGCTGCTGAAACTGCTCTGCTCGGCTGCTGTGGGGGATGCGAGCTCCTCCTAGAGGAGAAGGATCTCTAGCAGCCTGAGCAGATGCCCCCTCCTCCACCTGCCCTTGTTTGACAAGAGGACTTTTTCTGCGTTGGGGCTTTGCAGGGGTATAGACCGCACTCAAGCGACCCACATTAGCATATGGGTTCTCTACAGGCTGGCCACGCCTACGACCACGCTCAGGAGGAGCAGCCCCAGAGGTAGGTGTCGCTGGCCGAGGAATGGGGGCGGGTTCTACAGGCAGGTGGGCAGTGTCCTGAAGGATAATCATAGAGCGAGCTTTACGCTGGCGGTCTGTCGTAACGGGACCATGGAGCTTGGGTTCCACCCCAGGTCGGAAGCTTGAACGAGTTTGATTGGCTGCACGTGTTGGGGGCGGAGGTGGCAAGAAAGATGGGGGAGGACCCGAGTCCAGGAAGTAGGGTGACGGAGGCGGAGGGGGAGCTGTTTGTGGAGGGGGTGGGATGCTGTCTTGTCGGAAGCTATCAGTCATTGAAGAACTCCTTGGGAAACGGTGCTCTCCAATCAAGGCAGCTATTCTCTCATCTTCTGGTGCACCTGTCCAACATGAATTGTTTTTATTAGTTTTGTAGATAATCTGTATGTGAAAAGACTGTGTGTGACTTGTGGCATTCGTATGTTGAGAATAGTCAGATGCAAGTAGTGTCAGCTATGTATTCATTGTTTTACCAAATGATTTGGTTCTGGACATCCCTCGGGGCAGTTGCATGTGACTTTTGTCCACACCCAGAGACATGTTTGGAGATAATGGAATCCCTTGTCTCTCAAACAGATTCTATACATGTATGCACACACAGAATCCAATATAAGGTAAAATAATAGTAGTGACAATTGTACAAAATAATTTAAAGAAAGCTAAAAAAAAATTAAGAGTTAAATAAATCATCCTTCGTGTCTTACACTGATCTCAGCTTGCGTGATGCGTCGGCTGGTCGGCCTCTGTTTCACAGTGGCTGCTCTGGAGTCCACCTCCGTGGGCCGTGGCCTCATCACCACTACAGGCTCTTTTGGTGAGCTCAGCATCTCATCCAACTTCTCTGTGAAAGATACACATCAATACACACTCAAAAATCCTACAAAGACGAAACCTCTCTCTGAAACACGCACACCTCAAAAACTCATATACTCACAAAACATCACAAAAAACACAGTTCATTCCCAGATCTAATGTGAGTCATATACACATTCTGAAAAAAACAAACAAAGACTACAAGCACATGTTTCAGGAAAAAACACACATGAATACGACACACAAAGACTTTACAGTTCATAACGCCACACACAAGCAAAATAAAGACCAGACGGCCCACAACATGACATGCTGAACAGCGAGTACCACCAGTCCACAGAACCAGTCTCAGAATCAAGACATGTCGACGATGTCTTGTCTTACCTCCCCTCCTTCTCCTTGACGCTAGTGGAAAAGAAGCAGGAACAAATCTACAGTGCCTGATTGAGCTCACAAAATCAATCAGTATGAAAAAAGTTTTTTTTTATTGTTATAAATTCATCACTATGCTGCCTTTGGCCATGGCCTTTGGTTATTGTAATATCTGTGAAATGTCTGACCTTTTAAACATTGTGATATTATGAAGCAGTTGTTGATACACAATGCATGTCTGTTCTTGACCTGTTTGTAAATTGAAAAAGTGCTGGATGGGTCATAAAATGTCCAGCAAGACTTTGAAGAAGCAGCCAGAGTAAGATGCATAATTAAGCAATACGCACCACAAAGTTTCATGATGATTTCACTAAAATTGAAATGTTTCCTTACTCTTAAATTCACTAAAATTTAAATGTTTCCTTACTCTTAATACAAGGTTGTATCAGTAACGACATACAGTAATGTAGTGTCAACATGTTTTGTGAAGATCGTATTGAAAAGATTTAATGTATATCACTGTAAGTATTTTCATTATCATTATCATCAAAACAAATGTTCTTATTGTTAACATAATGTATTAATATTATAAATAATGTCAAACACACACATTACCGTAGACAAGAATGTTGGACATTCAAAAGCACTTTAGGACAAAACTATCTATGTTATTTCAGCATTACCATCGCAAACAACCCGGGCCCTTTGTAATTCACACTCCTTATTCCACACATATGCGTTAATAATAAGAAACATTCCCAGAGAATTGTTGCAGGTCTCCCAAACAATTCTTTTACTTTACGGTTCTCTACCAAGGTGTCGCTCTCAGTATCTAAGCTAATTTGTCAAAATTGCCACCTTCAGGTACTTAGAGATTTCATGTGAGGCTGTATTGCTCCCAGTGGGACATACGCAGTCTCCCAGAAGACTGAAATGAGATGAATCAGGGCACTTTGTGCTTTCCACTTTGTGAAAGCTGATGCATCATTTCTGCAGTGCACTGTTTAGGCTGTTTTCCTTTAGAGTACTGTGAGAAATAGGGGATCATCATCAACCTACAGAATTGTAACATGGTAAAACAAAAAATGTGGAAATGATTTGTGTGTGCATGTGCGTATGTGTGTGTGTGTGTGTGTGTGTGTGTGTGTGTGTGTGTGTGTGTGTGTGTTGTTTATGTAATTTACCCATCTCTTCCAGCTCTGCGGTCATGCTTTTGGAGCGCAGGGTGAGGCTGGTGCTGGGGTCTCTCTTGGGAGGTGGAGGAGCTGAATGGTCATCAGGCAGGGATGGACGGGGGAGGGAGGGCCAACAAAATACATCACAGTTTAACAGAATAGCTAAGGATTAGGAATTAAAATGAGTTTAAAAGTCAGTAAGCAATGTCTGTGGGGTTAGCTTGTGTATAGGCAGGCAGATAAATACCCTTCTTGCGGACAACATCTCCAGTGTCAGGTTTGCGTGAGACAGACACCACTTTCATAAGGAGACGGCTCCCACCTTGTCGAATCAGAGAGACCACTTGCCTGTGTCCCACTTTTACCACACTCACGCCGTTCACCTGAAAAAATCACAGTGAGAGACAGACAGAGATAAACAGAGAGAGACAGTCCTATTAAATTTTCTCTTTTCATTTGCTTCTGCTGATTTCTAGATATCAGTATGTAATACAATGATAGAAACAACATTACCTCACCACTCGAAATGGTTTGAAGAAATGGTGCAATGCTTTAGTCATGTAGTTTGTACAATGTGATTGGAGGGTATAAGCTTCCATTACTTGTTGCTACCTATTTGCTAAAGATTGAAACTTTGTTTGCTTGAAAGAGCCCATATTATGGAAAACTGAAGATTCTTCATTTTTAAAAAATGAAATAGTTTGCTGTGCTATGTAAACAATACTAGAGCTTCAAAATGTACCATTCATTCATAGATGAAAACTAAGCTGTACATTTAAAAATTTAAAAATGGTTTTCATTATATTAAAGCCAGTACATTTAAATATATCCACTCGTTTAGGCTACAGCAGTTTAGCCCCATCTGTTAACGTTGAAGTTACAAGGAGTGTTTAAGCCTAAGGTGCTTTCATACATAGCTGTCTTACAAACAGTCTGCTTAATTAAAGTGAGGTTGGAAAATGGTCAGGTAAAAACTAATTATAAATTATAGCACACACACACACACACACCTCAAGCTAAAAATAAAATACAGGGAAATGTTGGATTCAAAATCATGTGCGCTTGATTTTCCACTTAATCATGTTAGTAATACATGAGCATGAAATGAATCTGAAAAAAAAGATAATTAAAAGATTTATAATCTGTGACAGAAAATTAAAGCAAACATCCTTTGACAGTTATTTCCTGTTCAGTTTAAACCCTACAGGCCCTCACTTCTATGAGGAAGTCCCCTGTTCGTAGTCCCGCCCTCCATGCCACCCCCTCCAGGTCCACTGACTCCAGGTATTGCAGGGCAGGGAATGCAGGAGTCGGTGTGAATTCTTCAATGGGAGTCTCAGCTAATAACAGAAAATGTACATAGTAACCGTAAGCATGTGACAGGCACACGTTTTTATGGGTGTATAAATATATTTATTTATGTAATATATACATATGTGTGTGTGAACAAAAGAGAAAACTGTAGGAGTAGCAGACCTTTAGCCCCTCGTAGAACAAAGCCAAATCCTTCACTGTCTCTCTTCTGTAGTGTAGCAGTTTTCTCCTCTATCACATAATCACTAGGGGCAGGCACACATAAACACACAGACGTAACACATGAATTCAAACCATTGCACTCCTAAATCCAAGATAAGTCAACCTCAAAGCTCTCAAGCCGGAAAAGTGACAGAGATGATGAAGAGAGACTATATACCTGTAGGAGGTATAGTTGTCGTAGGAGCCAACAGTGTAATGCCTAAAAAGCCTCTTGGTGCGATCCTCTCTTGTCTCTGCAAAACAGATCAACCGCAGGCATGATAAAGTACTGTTTTATTGATCAATCACAGCACTAAAATATAGTCAATAAGTACATGTAAATATGCTATAGGACCCACATACCAACTAGTTTGTTCAAGTATTTAAACGAACATGTCCAACCTGTCAGAATTTGTTTTGCATCACGCTACAGAAATTGAAAGGCTTTATAGTCATTGTGTAACTGCATACAATGAAATTAGGAGCACTGCTCCTGCTGGTGTCATGATAAAGAAACATACAGAGAACCTACATATATTTATGTAT
>JBBPCX010000135.1:34046209-34060479 GCA_037974365.1 Hydrocynus forskahlii | reverse complement strand
GCCCTTAAACGGCTCACTTTGAAAGGGACTGAAACTGTCAAGAATAGAGCTGGTGAGATCTCTTTATGTGAGAGTGAGGTTGTGCATAGAACTTCATGAACATATTTTGTATAGCCCATAGACCAATTATAACTTGTTTTAAAAGAGGTATAATAAGTCCCCTTTAAATCAATGGCAAAAAACACTTGCATTTGAGTGCATACTTTTATCCAGCAAAGCAGTAGCTAATTCAAAGCTTGCTGGGGTGCGTGAAGAATTTTGGAGTGGTTAGTCATCTTATAATGTCAGTTTAGTCTTCAGCAGTGTTATGTTACATGTAGTAACATGCATGTTTGAAAACGTCTGTAGAACATGTTTTAGAATTGGAACATTTTTTATTTACCACAGATAAACTGAATTTTTTGAAAACGGCCTTTTCCCATAGAGAAAAAAACACAAAACAGATTAGACCTGAAGTTCCTTATCTTGGCGTAACACAAACTATAGAATGACAACATGACCTCAGAGGTTTGCCCTGCACAGCATGAAAGCAGGCCTCTAGCCAAAGCTGATCTTGACCTGCATAGACTGCAACTCAAGGAGTGATGACACTTGCCAAGTTCACTGAGCGGTTCTTGCCCCATATGCATCATCACTATTCTGTCCCTAAATTAAACTCAGTAACAAAAACAAATGTGGATAGCAACAAACCCACAATAAATTCTCAGTGGTATGGATATATTACTTTGTATTTGTTGAAAGTGGTTCTACAACTCCATTAACACTGCTGTAATGTAAGCAGTGTTTGTACTTGCTAACTTCCTCGAGACCTAGCCATTGAAGTCCATCCTTTCTCTTCAATGCCATGTTCTCCATCCAAACCCCCAAGCCTCTTACCAAAGCTACTCCCTCTCACAATATATAGCAACAGAATGTTACACTGGAGTGAGTGCCACTGACTTGTAAAAATGTAAAAATGTGAATAGACTAGTAGAACCAGTTTCGACAAATACAAATTAACCACTTATGTGCAATTGCAAAAAATGACTATTTTATTGTGAAATAATGCAAAGGCCAGATGTGTGACTACACAACAAAAAGTTACACTCTCCTCACCTCCACTATCTGTATCATGGAAGTTGGGATCTAGCCCTTTCTCCAGAAACCTGCAGACTTTCTCCACATTCCTCTGCTGAACATACTCCATGAACTTCTTTAGATTGGCCTGAAAAGCAAAATGATTTGATAAAATACAGGTGAGGAAACCATATAAATTCAGAGATCCTAGACACTGTGTATTACCTTTGTGTGAAGTTTGGCTAATTGCTTGTCATCCACATGGCTCTGAGTATAAACACGTCTCTTATAGCGGAACTGCAGACATAAACACACAAACATCATAAATATTAAAGGAATTTGCTTTTGTTTTTCATCTGTGTTGCAGCAGTAGTGTGCCGGTGAAGACCATTTTCCCTGTACATAGAAAAGAACAGAAAACCCTCTCACTCAAAACAAACTTAGAATAGAACTGAATAGTGAATGAGCAGCTGCTGAATTTTGTATGCAGAAACATGTCTAAACTATTGTCTATTATTTAGATGAAGATGTGGCAAATAGAGATTAGACTGAGGCACGATGTTTATCTTGTGGTGGAACGGCTGAGCTCTGGTGTGTGTGCGTGTGTGTGTGTGTGTGTGTGTGTGTGTGTTTGTACCTCTAGGTAAGGTACAGGTGTGACAGTAGGGAGGGGGTACTCCCTGAGCAGTCTCTCTTCATCCAAGAACTTGCCAGCTCGGCCGTTGAAGGCTGGGAGGTAGAGGCCATAATTCAGTACGTCCGTCAGACTTTGGGTCAGAGTGACCAGGACTCTCTGCTTGCAAACCCACACTGGAGCCTCCAAGTCCAAACGCAGACATTTCTATTCAAACACACCACCACAACATGAACCCACAAACACACAGATACAGAACAATTCTATCTGTTTGTGCTGGGGTTATTACAATAAGCTATTGCCCTTATAGCATTTTACAGTAATTCTCACTGGGTTATGGAAAACAGTTTGTGTCTGTTCGTATTTTTAAGTCTAGGGAAGGCAAATGCTGTATTTTCAAGGCAACCAACAAATTAATGGTAGTGTTTCCCAACAACAGTCCTATAGTGCACTGGCACTGCATAGTTTTGTGTATTACCTTCTTTAACAAACTTAATTTAGCTTAGGCAGGGACTGATAACTATATTGATATGACCCAAGTGTTAACATGACTCCAGAAAACACTAAACTAGGGCTGCTCAGAGTGGCCTGCCCGAAATTCCCCCCCTAACTGGGGGGCTGGGGGGCTTCAGCACTGGAAATAGGAAACACAGATCTGTTCTACAATGACACACTGGATGTCTTATTCTGAATGGGAACAGGATAAAGTAACTGATTATGCTTATTATTCCACACAGACAGTCATTGCCAGTATAACACAAAAGCTATCTGGATATGCAGAAAATTGGAAAAGGAAGTGACACGCATACTACAACCACACACACACACACACACACACACACACACACACACAGTCTGTGTCTGACTTGAAAGCATTTTTCTTTCCATTCATTTGTCTCTGTGCAGCCATTTCAAGCAAAGGACAGAAAGAGTGAAACAGACTTACGATGTGTGTACAGGAAAGAGAGAGAGAGAGAGAGAGAGAGAGAGAGAGAGAGAGAGAGAGAGAGAGAGAGCATTATGCAGTATGGCGATGCCATCTCTGCTTCTGAACTCCATCCAATCTCCTCCACTCCTCAGAAGTTTAATCAGGGAGGACACTCACCGTTTGCTGAAGGTCGGGGATTCCAATGCGGATAATGACAGCGTTTCCGTGGAGATCCTCCATGGGTTCAAGGGAGGAGGGTTTGGTCCCAGGAGAGGCCCGAATGCTGTCGTCTCCGTGGTTACCGTTGGTAGGGGTGTGTTGTTGCCGCGGCCTATCGGGAGCCTCATGTTTGCCGTTGGCAGGTGGACTCATAGGCATGCTCTGGGAATGCGTGTGTGTGTGTGGGCGTGGGTGTGTGTGCACTGCTCAACACGCTGGCCTCACAACCCTACGAACATGGCACACACACACAAAGAGCTTCACAAGCGGTCTCATAATCAGGTCATACTGCGTCTTTTTTGCATGTTCACAGTGAACAGCATATTTTAATTTGTGTTTGATTCTGCACTTGTGTGTGTCTGTGTGTGTGTGTGTGTGTGTGTGTGTGTGTGTGTGCACATGCGACAGAGAGTCTTGAAGTCCATTGGTTGTGAGTGGTTGCCATGGACACTGTGAAACAGATCCATTTGGGAATAATGGAATTTCAGGGAACCCTGTATCCCATGTTACCATGGCAACGCTGCTCTCCGCTTGTTCTGCTGAGCTACGGCTCCACTTCCTCTTTTGAAAGGCCACACACTGTGCTGTTCGTATCACTCTACCAGACAACAGACATCAGCACCACACACACACACACACACACACACACACACACACACACACACACCATATACCACTCAGACCATTACTAACTAAAGAAAAATCAAAACTGCACGCACACACACATGTGCCACTACAGACGCATACAAGCATGTTTCCCACCGCCCACACAGACTCACATGTGCAATCACACCATGCAAGAAAGTCCCTCACTATTGTCCTGGAAGGCACAGCGGAAGTCCTACATTATATAACGGACAGAAGCCCCAGCCAAGAGGTGAACTGGCCTTCATCCTAAGTAGCTGTCATCGCCATCATCACTGATAATCATCTTGCCAAAAATACATCTAAAAATACGTGAGAACCTATGAGCACTTCACAAATGCTCATACATATCCTGTCATAATATTAATAGGCCTATTTGTCATAATGTGGACCTCTGTGTGACAGACAGAACCACCCACAGCATTTTTTAGCTTGGAATATCACGTCTCCTGCGAAGATGATCATCAAATAACTGACAGTTAAAAACATGACTGCGACATAAAACTTTACACCATTTCAAACGACCACATGAAGTATGTTCACATGATGAGTAATAACAATTACTAACAACTGAAAATTTACAAGAGTTTCCATCACCTGATGAGAGTGCATTAGGGCCCCATCCACCTTCGACTTCAGCTTCCCATAGAAAGCCCGCCGTAGGCAACCTGACCGCGTCCTCAGTTTTCGCACTGCTATTCCAACTTTGAGTCATACATAACAGAACTGAATTTCTCAGTGTTTCCTGTGAACTACAAGGCTTCAGGAAGCTTTAAGCCCAACCCTGAAGCTGCGCAGCAGAAAGCAGGAAAACTATCAGGAAAAAGGAAACTGGAACAGGAAAGGTTCTCTGCACACTTGGACCAACCAACTGGCTCCTTTCAAATACCTCTGCCAATAAGAGGCCTTGTTTTCAATATGCTGACCAATAATGATTGCCTGAAGAAAAAACAGAACAAAATCCAATCCCTGTTTCATCTCATTAGCTTGGCTGGAGACTAATCCTACTATAACACCTAACACCATTAAGCAACCCACAGGGCATAGGGTAAATTGAATGAATAAATGAATGGTTATTAGTTTGAACCCCATGTAAAGCTCTTAGAATGGCTGATCTACACTGTTAATTGCAAACTTTCCTAAAGTTTTATTGATTTGGATGCCTGATACTCTTAAGAAGCTTCTATATAGAACCTTCACCTGAATGTTGAATTTTTTTATTTAACTTAAAAAGGATATTCACAGTGACAAGTGTTTTTAAGGAACCGTCTATTAAAAGGGCTTTTTAGAATGGCATTGCTCTAAAGAAGCCTTCTCAGCACACTTTGCAAGAGTGTAGGAACCTACATAAGGATCCTCCATGAGGGTCCAAAAGATGCTTTAGGTATTATTCAGAGGTTTCTTCTCTTGCCCTCTATCAAAATCACTTTGTCCTTAATATGAGTAGTGGCTTCTCAGTAGCCATAATACGGATAGATAAATAGCCGAGTACATTATTGAGTGGTTTCCCAAACAGCAATTACAATTAACCCAAGTTCAGGCTCAATCCCTGTTCAAGAAACTGACTGTATAGATCTAACAATTTGTAGACACCTGCTCATTTTGTGTTTGTTTTGAAATCAAGGGTACTAATAGGGAGTTTCCAGCCTGTCTGCTCTACTGTTCTGGAGAGACTTTACACGTATTGTTGGATTGGATTATTATATGGAGCTCCACTGCTCTGGAGAACACATTTCCATAGTATTACACCTCTCACTGCTTGGTTTTGAGTTTGGTGAGCTTAAGCTCATGTGTGGCTGCTCCAGAACATCCTAATCTATTCACAAAGCTTTTCTAAGAATATTTTGTAAAATGGTGCACATTAAAGTACATCATATGTACAAAATTATCTAGACACCTTCTAATTAGTGAATTCAGCTGCTTTAAAGTGCACCTATTGCTGATACAAGTGTTCAACTAGACACACGCAGTATGTATAATCTGCTCCGTATTTGGCTCTGGAGCAGTGGTTCTTCTGACTAGATGCAAACAAATCCTCATAGCAATGTTCCAACACTGAGTGTGAAGTTTTCCCAGAAGAGGTTGTCACCTTATATTTATTTAATAGGACCAATTTCTGAACCTTTAAAAGTACATTTACACTGTATGTAATTTGGAGACTTTCGGGGAGAAAATTGTACCACATGGCAATAGGTGTCTATTATAAACCTTATTAAATACTTTTACCATTGTACTACTTTTAATTTTATTTTTGTACAATGTTTTTACTGTGCAAACCTGAGTCGAAGAATTTCATTACTGGTGATGATGTCCCACGATTACCTGGATATGACAATAAACTTGAAACTTGGTTGCTGACAGATGAATGTGAGCTACTGCTCACTGATCCTCCATTTTTCATATACATGAAAAGCACCCCCCACTCACTCACTTACACAGCCACCATTTGCAGACCTTGGGCCATACCTCTGCAGACTCCAGAAACCCCCACTGGGCCTGTTTTCAACCTCAGCCCTTCTGGCCATGCAGTACACTTCCTGTGATCTCAGCCCCATATCCTGACCCTCTTCACTGCTGGATCAAGTCGAGACTCCTCGGGATGTTTTGACAGGAAGTGAAGGAAAGGCTGTGCTCTGCTGATAGCTTAGCTTTTTCCTCCACCGGCGCAAACACTCACCTCATACACATACACACACACACACACACACACACACACACACTGATAGCAGGACAGAAATAAAAGCGGCTGCCACCCGCCCACATACACCCCTGATCAATCCTAAATGCATACAGAATGACAGGATTAAAAATATCTTTTCTAGCTGAAGGGGCAGCATATGAGTACTCTGTTGCACATTCATGAAAACCCCCAGATAGTGTACATGTATAACAGCACATTCACAGTGTTAGTTTCTACCGCCAAGTAAGTCCACTCATAAGTATGCATACTGCTTAACTGTCCACTTGCAGGTAGCTCAGGTAAATCGTCAAAGCACAAGCTCTTATCAGGTCCTTACACTTTGCCTGAGAAAGTATTACCAAGCTTATTCCAAGAGACTCAGAGGAAGTCACAGCTGCAGTCGTACTCCCTGTTACATAAGGACCGCCTTGAAGTCTGCAAGAGCCTTCCGAGGAGGGGAAAAGGTACAAGGCAAAGAGCTCTTCTCTCTAAAGCAAGTGATTGCACCTGCCAGTACAGATGCTTTCACCTGTTTTAGGAAAGGTGCTTTTGGACTCTGAAAGTAATTACAAGCCTTGAAACTAACTGCATTCCTTAGTGCCTTGCTTTATTCATTTGAAAGGTGACTAAAAGCCCTATGAGAAAATAGAAAACCTCAACACTTTCATGTCAAGTAAAATTGCATTTATCTTGATTAGTATGCAAGGTTTCCACAAGAGACAGCCATTTCCATTTATGAGTCCAATCAGTCCATTTGTGATCTGTTTAACCCTTTAAAGTCCACGTTCAGTTCTTCACTTGCATAATTACAAGGCTTACATGAGACTTTCATTGTACTTACTGAATCAGTTATAACTGCTGTGTAATCGCTAATGAGATTAAGAAGTGAATAGGAAGCCTGCAGATCGCGTTACTGTCACCCTAAAGCAAGTACCTGGAATTTCAAGCAGGGCGACTCACGGCATTTGCCACAAGCGCCGTGAGTTCTCACCAACACGCACACATGGACACGCGCAGGCACAAACGCACGCCCTCTCCCGACCCATATTTTCGCCCTCCTACTCACACTCCGAAGCTGTGCTCCTTTAATTTGTGTCCCCTTTAACACGCCCATGGAGAGTGGCTGCGCTGTGGCAGGGCTGCGAGCGCGCGTGGGCGTGCGCGTCTCACCTCAGCGCGCGGAGAACCTCCATCACTCGCGGTGCGTGTGAATTCACATGCTAGAGAAGTGCTGTCATGTCACTGCATCCCAATACCGCCGCACCTCTCCAAGTGCTCGCTCATCGCTATGGCAACCAGGGAGGAAAAAATGGTTCGCCGGGAAACTTTGCTTGCTTTTTCCTTTTTTCTCCCCTCCCTTTAATTTAAAGGGCTAAACTCGTGATGTGGACCAAGCGCGCGCGACGGAGTGAAGAAATAGTGGACGAAAGGGATGTTTGAAGTGGGGGTGGTCGGAGAGAGAATGGGGGTGGAGAGAGAGAGAGAGAGAGAGAGATGTACATGTGAAAAAGAGAGAGAGATGGAGAAAAGGGAAAGAGAGTGGAGAGAATGTGCATGTGAAACAGAAAGATGGAGAGAGGGAGAGAGAAAGATTGGAGAAAATGTGCATGTGACAGAGAGATGGAGAGAGAGAAAGATTGGAGAAAATGTACATGTGAAAAAGAGAAAGATGGAGAGGAGAGCGAAAGAGTGGAGAGCGCATGTGAAAAAGAGAGAGGAGAGAATGTACATGTGAAAGAGAGATGGAGAGGGGGAAAGAGAGTGGAGAGAATGTCCATGTGAAATAGATATAAAGAGAGAGGGTAAAAGAAGAAGGAGAGAGCGTAAGAGAGAAAAGGAATATGAGGGAAAAAGAGAGGGAAAGGGAAAGCAAATGGGGAAGAGTGGCAGTTGAGTGTGTAGGCGTTGGGGCTGTGAGGATTGGCCTCAGTCACGACAGAAATCAGGAAGACACAAGGTAGAGACAGGTAATGAGGTTGAAGAGTGCGGGAGAGTGTGAGTGTGAGTGAGTGTGTGTGTGTGTGTGTGTGTGTGTGTGTACCATGAGAAATGCTGCAAACACATAGCTTCAACATGTAAAATTCATTCACACCAGTGGGGATATCTAACAAACCTTTAACAAGATTGGCACCTTCACCACAAGAACTGAAAATCTATTTGGAAGCACCCCCCACACACAGTGCCTGCTGGGTACAAGTGACTTATAATCTGTCTCTCATATTGTAATAGCGTGGTCGCGTACACCCACTTAAAGTGTATGCGGTGAAAATCAGTCCTAAATTATCACAACCAGAAAATCTTTCCAATCATTCACACACACACAAACACAGACCACAATCTCTCTCGCAAGCAACTTAGAACCTAAAATAAGTGAAAGTACATAAAAAAAACTTACCCCATATACCCAGGACTCTCATTGCATACCATCTCGGCTTCCTTTCCGAGAATCCGTCTCTGCTCTGAGCGTGAGTATATGTGTGTGTTTATGTGAGTGTGTATATGTGTGCATGTGCGTGTGTGTGTGTATGTGTGTGTGTGCATGTGTATGTGTGTATGTGAGTGTACGTATTTGTAAGTGTATGTGTAAGAGAGAGAGGGGAACAGAGAGAAAGGGAGGGAGAGAGCAAGCTGGAGGGACAGGGAGAGAGGGAGAGGGAGAGAGAGAGGGAAAGAGAGAGGGAGAGAGAGAGAAGGAGAGAGAGAGATGGAAGCAGAGAGAAAGACAGCAAGAGAGAGATTGAGGCAATGAGAGAGGTAGGGAGAGAGAAAGAGAGAAGGAGAGAGAGACACAGAAAGACAGAGAGAGAGAGAGAGAGAGAGAGAGAGAGAGAGAGAAAGGGAGGGAGAGAGTGCGGAGGCAGAAAGACTGTTACTGTATGACAGGAATGCTCAGCTCAGCCCACACAGTGCAAGCATGATACACTGACTAGCTGTGTGTGCGTGTGTGTGTGTGCGTGTGTGTGTGAGCAAGTGTGTGTGTGTGTGTGTGTATATGTGTGTGCTGGTTCAGAGAGAGAGAGAGAAAGAGAGAGAGGGAGGGAGGGAGAGAGAGGGAGAGGGAGAGAGAGAGGCAGGCTCAGTCTCCCACTCCACTGCGTGGGCAAGGCCTGCATCTCTTTTCTCCCTCTCCCTTTCTCTTTCTCTCACTCTCTCTCTCTTCTCTCTCCCTCCTTCTCACTCTCTCAACAGCTATAATAAGAGAGGAGAGGAACTGGTCAGAACAAGAAGGGGGATGAATGAGAGAGAAGAGCACAGAGAAGAAACGTAGAGACTGATGTGGAAAGAGAGACAGTGGTAGTGATGTGACTGACTGGCTCAGTGACATAGAAACTTTGTCAGCAAAATCGTGTGGGTCATCAGAAATAGGAAATCAAATGCTAATCATCACCATGGCAACCCACTAAATGTAAACATCAGCAGTCTGCGGGTGTGTGGGCGTGCTTCTTTCAGTGTGTTTCTAATGTTCTGATCACAACAATACGATTCTCGCCGAAGGTCACAAGTATGACACACGCAATTATGTAATTCATACTCACGCGAACGGGCATGCATGCATGTCAACGTGTGCACATGAACTCACACAAAAATCGAGACATATACACACGTATATGGTGTACATAAATATATAAGATGAACTACAACTCGGTAACATCCTGAAGTGCCCCGTCTGTTTATTCCAAAAGAAAATGTGGGTCACAGAACCAGTCAGAACATCCTCAAAGCTTCCTGCTCTACAAATCACCAAAGTTGACACATTAATAAATAGAACATGTGAGAACACAGTACCCAACATCATGTTATAAGCCTTGCAGATGTTAAGAGCCGCTGAAAGAGGGGCCCCAGCTCAGAGCTGAGTGAGGGGCCCTCAGAGCTCATCCGAATGCATCCTGGGCTGTGCTGTGTTGTGTTTGGGGGCCACCTCCTGGATGAGATCTATAAGGTCGCTCTTTTCCACACACGCTCGGCATTCCTCTCCCCACGAAGCTAGCACTCGCTTCAGCTCCAGCACCCGCATCTTTAACAGAGCCTCTCTGCTCCAGTCCAGCACCTGTTGCTCTGGAACACAGACAATTACACAGAAGTATGATTACTTACACATTGTTTTATCTGAACGCATATATAGGCATTTTCAGTCACTAAATGCACGCATTGGCAGTGATTCCACTGGTAACATTTCTCCATGGAAGCCCACTATGCCAAACTCTTTGCCATCAACAGCAAAAAATAAAAATAAATAAATCCAACCAATCAGTCACCTAATCCAGTATCTTGGTGTAGAGACTAGGGATGGAAGATGGTATTAGATGGTATTAGTATTTCAGTAGTAACATGTTGTTTACACCTTTTGACATGTTGGTAAGCTGTAATCCAGCACTTGGGGCTGGGCAATATAGCAGTATTTACCACTGTCGTGATAAATGATGTCACACTTTTTTTTTTTCAACATATTGCAGATACTGTCAGTGCAATTTTTATAGAAAAGCCAACAGCTTTCTTTAAATATTGCACCACAGTTATTTATTACATATCAGAAAAAAGTCAATATTATGACATATCGTGTTTCACTAGTGAATGGGGAGGCAGGAGGTCGTACCATATCGTAAGTCACAAATCTGCTGGTCTCTCTGCTGGAGTCGCTGGCAGATCTTTTGCACCGGGACGTGGGCACTGAGGGGGCGACTCACCTCCCCGGTTACTTTGGCAGCTGCGTCACTTGAGGCTCCAAGGTAATAACACTGTGATATGAGGAAAGGGAGTGAGAGACAGCAAGTGAGGAATGAGAGAGGGAGAGAGAGAGAGAGAGAGAGAGAGAGAGAGAGAGAGAGAGAGAGAGAGAGAGAGAGAGATACAGGTATATACAACTATGGGAGCTTGCACAAAGACACACAATTAGTAAGAACAGTAAAACTGTCTTTATACAGTGTGTGTGTGTGTGTGTGTGTGTGTGTTCTCTTACAAGCCGGTTTTCCTTCCCTGTTGCTTCAACACAAGCTTTCATAAGCCCCTCCTCTACGAGTGCTGAAGACAGCTCCCGATGAGTGGCCACCAGGGCCTTGTAGAGGCGCTCCAAAAATCCCACACACACTACATGGAATACACAAAAAAAACTACAGTTAAAAATACTACAAATTCGCACTAGCAAGCAGCCAGGCCCTGACTTTACATTAGGACTCCACAGTGTGCTAAAGCTTTTGGCAGGAATCATTGCAAAGCTGGGTACTGACACTGTAACAAAATCCTATAAACTATAATACTAATGCACCAACTAACTTGAAAACATGTTTACATTTCCTTTCGTTTACTAGTGGCGGGACGAGTTCAGTTCCCAAGTTAATAACTCTTGAATAGCCACTATTATCCAGTAACTGCAGATTAGCACAAGCTTACACTATATGGACTACACTAAAAGTACTGGGACGCACCTGTTTTTCATGGTTTGGACTAGGTCCCTTACTTGCAGTGAAGGGCATAGAACCTTTTCTATTCCAGCATAGATTTCAGTGTGGAAGAATGTGACTGGAACGGAGATTGCGAGTCAGGCTTTCTCTTCCAACATCAGTGCCTGACTCCATTATGCTCTACAGAATGAATGGGTACAAATTTCCAAAGAAATACTCCAAAAGCCTTTCAAGAAGAATGGAAGCTGTTATAGCTGCAAAGGAGGTATCAACTCCATATTAAAGTCTCTGTATTTGAATGCAGTCATTGAAGTCCCTGTTGGTGTATTGGTCAGGTGTCCCAATACTTTTGTCCATATAGTGTATTCATAAGCTACATTTAATGGCTTAGAAAAAGCACTTCCCACATATTTTCACTGCCTGTTTCCTTCTTGTATTTTTTCAGTTTGTAAACTCTAAGCTGGCATTTCGTGGAATGTGAATTTGTTGGAGATTTTTCTATGTTTCTGAAACATTCCTTTGGGAAACATGCCCTACAACGCTGCTTAAGGAAGACACTTCTTGGTTTAGAAACTTCATGCACTTGAGAGTCTCTGAAATAGTCATGTTGAGTTGCTATTTTTACACACAGAGGAGATTCATGCGAGACGTCCACCTCACCTTCGCATTCCTCTGCATCTGTAACTGCATAAACAACGCACAAGAGGAACAGGATGGCGATTGGACTTGTTAGAGTCATGGCTGCTTTCACTTTAGTTCAGAGCTGACGCGCCGACTACCTCGTGCAGACTCCAGCTCCCAGACCCCCTCGACCACCTGCTCCAACCATCAGCTGCGGCTAAATTCAGCGCTGGTCTTTCACTGGTTGTAGAGCGGGGCCTTTCTTGTGAACTGATTTGTTGAAGATGATGTCAATCTCTGGCCTGTGGTTTCACAGTGAGGTCAGGGTGGGTTCGTCCTGAACCTCTAGTTCACTGCCACCATCAGGAGTGTCACATGAAGCTAAAAAGTGCTGGGCAAAAAGGATGAGAAAATCATTAAACTTAGCTTGATCAGTTAGAAGCAAATTGACATGGACGGTTCAGAACAGAACAACTCAGTCACATTTTTTTAAACTTATTTTTTAGGCTTAAAACCATTTTGTTTTTACTCAATGTTAAAAAGAAAAGGTGTAATGAACTTTTATATAAAGCACTAAAATGTAGTTTCAGTTAGACATTTATACTTGGAATAAGAACTATGTTAACTCAGGCTGAGTGAAATGTTACATAGTCTAATCTGTACATTTGCACACTTTTAAACTTATTTTTAAAGCTTAAATACATTTTGTTTTTACTCAGTGTTAAAAAAAAACAAGTCTGCCTTTGTATTGTTGATGCTTGTTAGATATAGGTATAATTATGAACTTTTATATGATGTACTAAAACCATAGATTCATACAGACATTTGTAGATGGAAAAAGAACTCTTAACTCGGCCTGAGTGAACTGGCACGTAGTCTATTCTGTACATTTGCACACTTCAGATCTTGTTTACGCTTGTAATGTTTATTTTAATATATTTTTTCTAAATTTTTTATCACCTTGTTTTAGCCTTTAATTTTCTCTTCAATTTAGTGTAACTACACTATATGGACAAAAGTACTGGGACACACCTGTTTTCAGGGTTTGGGCTAGGCCCCTTACTTTCAGTGAAGGGCAATCTTAATGCTTCAGCAGACCAAGACATTTTGGACAACGCCACACTTCCAACTTTGTCGACACAGTTTGGGGAAGAACGTTTTCTGTTCCAGCATGACTGTGCCCCAGTGCACAAAGTGAGCTCCATAAAGACATGGCCGGATGAGTCCAGTGTGGAAGAACTTGACGGGCCGCATAGAGCCCTGACCTCAACTCCATCCAACCTTTGGGATGAACTGGAATGGAGATTGTGAGCCAGGCCTTCTCATCGAACATCAGTGCCTGACCTCATAAATGCTCTACAGAATGAATGGGCACAAATTTCCCCACAGAAACTCAAGAATCTTGTGGAAAGCCTTGCAAGAAGAGTGGAAGCTGTTATAGCTGCAAAGCGGAGACCAGCTCCACGATAAAGTCTATGTATTTGAATGCAATGTCGTTCAAGACGTTCCAATACTTTTGTCCATATAGTGTATACCGCGGTCTCAGATGTTTCAGGGGCTCATTTAACTACATGTTGTAACTGTATACCTGTGTATGTGACAAAGAATCTAAAATCTTGACTTAACCGTACACACAAGCTAATGCTAACTTAAAACGTAAGAATACATTAACAGATCATTTTACTGTTAATTTACAGGTACATTTGTCTGATTTGCAGTGAGTGAGACAGTAGACAGCGGTGAGGAGGAGAGTGCGAGTGCGTCGCAAAAACACGTAAATATGACTGACACCCGTAAACGAAGCAGCATCTGGCTGTAGTTTAAAGATATTGGGAATAGCAGAGCAGAGTGTCTGCACTATAAAATGACAAGAACAGTAAGTGCTGGTTCCACCACAAACCTGCACAGACACACCAGAACTGTCCATCCCACAGTGCAGTTGGACATACTGTTTGGTTGCTGAGTTTGGTTCCGTTTCTGTTCTGTGGATTTGTTTGCAGTGTTAAATTACAAGTTTGATTAAAATATTAAACAAAAGTAAGAATGCCTGCTTTTGTAACAGAACAAATACACAAAATTAGGCAATTA
>JBBPCX010000135.1:34009207-34027699 GCA_037974365.1 Hydrocynus forskahlii | reverse complement strand
GCGCCAAGGATCAAGTGGTGGAGGTTGATGGAGGAGTTAAGACAGGCACTGAGTAGCAGTGAAGAGTTGCCAAAGAGCTGGGCTGATTATGCAGAAGTAGTAAGGAAGACAGCTAGAAGGGTTGGATAGCCAGAGAGATGAAGAAAGTAGACAGGAGTCTAAGGAGATGAAGGTGAAGAGAGAAGTGGCAAAAGATAAAGCTTTGGCGTATAGCGAGTTGTATGAGGTTGGACACAAAGGAGGGAGAAAAGTTACTGCATCAGCAGAGGGACTGAGCTGGGAAAGCTGGGCAGCAGGTTAGGGTGGTAAAAGATAACAATGAAAATGTCCTCACAGGCAGGGAGGGTGAGTACATTTCCATTGTTATCTTTTACCACCACTGGAGGCTTGGATGTGTTTAGGATAGATTCACATTTACATTTATGGCATTTAGCAGATGCTTTTATCCAAAGCGACTTCCATTCCCTAACTACAGGGACTTGGGGTTAAGGGTCTTGCTCAAGAACCCAATGGTGGTGCTGAACAGGGACGTGCACAGGGCAGGGCTAAGGTTGCCCAGGCAACGCCCGCCTGGCCTATTTGACTCAAGCTGCCCCCTTAGAAAAAATATATATTAAAATGTTTTGTGCCATGCCATTTTGTTGTGTACTGAAGCTACTTGCTGCTCCATCAACGTTTCATTTACATTTACGGCATTTAGCTGACGCTCTTATCCAAAGCGACGTACATCAGTGCTCAAGTAGTCCACATCTGTATCTTAGACCTGTAAAGCTAAACTTAAGTCAACATCCACTATTCAACCAAGATACTGCACGCTCAGTACACCTAAACAACACCTGTCAAATGGTACCTAAACACACCTGTCCAAGAAAGTCAGAGTAGTAAGCAAGCGAAATGAGAGACATAGTTAGTCACCAAGGTGTCCCTTGAAGAAGTGGGTCTTCAGGCGACACTTGAAGACAGCGAGGGACTCCGCAGATCTGATAGGAAGAGGGAGTTTGTTCCATCACTGGGGGCCTGAGACTGAGAAGAGTCTTGATGCATGTCTCCCTCTTTTGGGCAGTGGAGGCAAGTGTTAAGGACAAGTTGGAGAGAGTGGCTAGGAGAATCTGGTGGTTGACTGTGTCGAAGGCAGCAGAGAGGTCAAGGAGGATCAGAGCGGAAGACAGGTCGGCTGATCTCACTGCATGAAATTCTTCTTAGATGGCAAGTAGATCAGTTTCAGTGGAGTGTGCTGTCTTAAACCCGGACTGGTGGGGGTCCAGAAGCAAGTTGATTTGTTTATAAACGGCACGTTCCAAGACTTTGGAAAGGAAAGAGAGAAGGGATACTGGTCTGTAGTTGTTGACGTCTGAAGAGTCCAGCGAAGGTTTCTTCAGAATCAGTGTGACCACTGCAGACTTGAAGGCGGACGGAACATGGCCAGTCATCAAGGAGCCGTTGATTATGTAGGTAATGTGCAGGATGAGATCTGATGCAAAATTGCTGTATGTCCTTGTCTAAAATGGATTGTAAACCACGATAAGCGCTGTACCTGTTTTTATGGCAAAACATGACAAAACAACTCTTGACCAATCAGAGTTCGGCCAGTGCTCTAAACTATCCAGCATGGCGGCTCCCTGAAGAGAGCGGTTTTTCTCTATCTTCTGAAAATTGTTGTTTTAAATTTTATCGCATTGTAACGCAAGTTTTTTTTATCTTTTTATTTTGAAATTTCGTTCTTTGGGCTCGTTAGAGCACGGAGCACTGCGGCTAAGTTTCGGCTGTTTTTCGGGGGTCAGGCATCCCATTACTTTTGTCCATATTATATGGACAAAAGTATTGGGACCCATTACACCAACAGGGACTTTAATGACACTTTATTCAGATACATATACTTTCATTTGGAGTTGGTCCCGTTTGCAGCTGCTATAGTGCTCTGGACCGTTTCTATAACAAACTAGATAAAACATGAATGTCCTGCAGTGGCAAGTAGCTTTGTTTTCATATTTGATTTGATAACATTACTGTGTAAGCTGTGATTTAGAAATATTTGAACAGCAGCTGTGTAACTGTGTTAAAGGGAACACTGCTGTTTAAAAGCTCCTTATTTGTTTAGAACTTTTGCAAACCAAATGTTCTTGCACTCAGTATGATTACTTTAATTGATCCTTATAAACTCCCCATCATAGGATTATGGGTATTGGAGTTTTTAGTCATCCCTATCGTCACAGCAGTACTTTAAAAATATACATGCGCCATACACTACTTTTTAATGATTTAATTGTGCATATAACAATACGATTAATCGTGATTACAAATTTTAAATTAGCTGGCCCAAAATTAGCTGGCTGGCCCAAAATTACCATCGGCCCACCTGCCCGATGGTCAGTCAAGCACAAAGAATTATGTGAGAGTGTTTACATTTACAGCATTTAGCAGACATTTATGTTTATGGCATTTAGCAGACGCTCTTATCCTGAGTGACACACATCAGTGCTTCAGTAGTCTACATATGTCCTTCATACCTGTAAAGTTATACTAAAATCAACACCCGCTTTTTACCAAGTTACTGCCAGCTAAGTTACACACCTTAACAAACCCTGTCAAAAGAAAAAAGTCAGTGGTCAATATACAAGTAAGGACAAACAGTTAAGAGGGTAAGTGCCCGAGGGTTTCTTTTTTTTATATAGAAATATGTAGGAAAAGATGTATAAGAGATAAACAAGAGGACTGGTTAGTCACCAAGGTGCTCCTTGTAGATGTAGGTCTTCAGATGACACTTGAAGACAGCGAGGGACTCCCCAGATCTGATTGCAAGTTCCACCTCTGGGGGGCCAAGACTGAAAAGAGTCTTGATGCATGTCTTTCTCTTCTTTTGAGCAACGGAGTTAGGGAGAGATAAGGAAGAAAATAAAGAAGGAGAAAGAGGACAGAGACAGAGAAGAGAGATTTTTGCGGGATATAGAACAGAATATGTATGACGGCAGTGTGACAGCAGTGAGGTCTGCAGTTATGACTGAAAGTGGAGGTGGGTTTTCACCAAGGATCAGGTCTGAGCCCTTTCTTATTTGCTATCGAGATGGACAGGTTGACAGACGAGATCAGGCAGGAGTACCCATGGACTGTAATGTTAGCAGATGACATTGTGATCTGCAGTGAGAGTAGATAGCAGGTTGAGGAGACCCTGGAGAGATGGAGATATGCTCTGGAAAGGGGATGAATGAAGGTCAAAAGGAATGTTCATTCAGGCACAGAAAACCTGTGCGTGAATGAGAGGGAGGACAGTGGAATAGTGAGGCTGCAGGGAGTAGAGCTGGCGAAGGTGGAGGAGTTCAATTACTTGGGGTCCAGAGTAATGGGAAGTGTGAAAGAGAGGTGAAGAAGTGAGTGCACACATGGTGGAACAGGTGGAGAAGAGTGGCAGGAGTGCTTTGTGAATGGCAGGTACAAACAAGTGTGAAAGGGAAGGTGTACAAGACGGAAGTGAGACAAGCTATGTTTTATGGTTTGGAGACAGTGGCATTGATGAATAGACAGGAAGCAGAGTTGGAGGTGGCAGAGTTGAAAATGTTAAGATTTGCATTGGGAGGGACAAGGATGGACAAGATCAGGAATGAGTTTATTAGAGGGACAGCTCAAGTTGGATCTTTTGGAGGAAAAGTCAGAGACTCGAGGTTGCTTGGTTTGGACAAGGAGAGACTCTAAGTATGTTGCTAGAAAGATGCTGAGGATGGAGCTGTCTGGGAAGAGGAAAAGAGGAAGACCTAGTAGGGGATTTATGGATGTGGTTAAGGGATGAGTAGAGGAAGTTTATGTGAGAGAGGAAGATGCAGAGGATGGAAATGGAGAGGGTTGTTCTGCTGTGGTGACCCCAAATTGGGAGCAGCTGAAAGTAGAAGAGATAGATATGCACTGATCAACCACAACATTAAAACCTATGAGTTAATACACTAATTAAGCAGGAAGAACTGGCAAGCATAATAACCTGAGTGACTATAGGTCACATTATCTCATATAAAATGATTATATAATAAGTTGTTTGAATGTTCATCACAGGTGAGGCAGAGACAATCATCATTAACAGGATCTTAAAGGTGTCGCTGTTTTATTTGTTTTCCTTCCTTCCAGGTTTGAGTTGCTCAGGCTGGATGTGTCAGGATCACTGAAGAGCATGTCATAAGCTCCCCTAATCCTTATCTTATTGTCTTCACTATCCATAATGCATCTTGAGAAATGAGACTCTTCTTTCCAGTTATTTTCTCCACCACTCCATTTTCCCACTCTGCTTTGCTCAGTTCTTTTGATTTTTAAAGAATATTATAGGAGCAATTTTTGCATTCAGAACTAGATCATGTCATAGTTACATGTGTAGTGTGTGGTGCTATAGTATATGAAAAAGTGAATTAAATTGAAAATATTTCTTTTCTCTTTCTCTGTCTCTCTTATTCCAGATGTTCCTTGTAGCCTTGTCCTTTGCCTACTTTTCAAAGGCTTTATCTGGGAGCTATATGAAAAGCACAATAACACAGCTGGAGAGGCGCTTTGACATCCCCAGTTACTTAATAGGAGTCATTGATGGAAGCTTTGAAATAGGTAAGAGCTGGATCATCATGCGTCAGCAGACTCTTCCAAATCATTCTTGTGTGTCTCAGTTGTGCTCAAGTCTCACAGTCTCTCTTTTAAGGAAAATGCAGCCTTTCATGGAGTCAGCAGTGTTCCCTGTGCAATATTAGCATTGGGGAAATAATCCAGAGGCTTAGCAGGTGCGCTTTAAGATATGTCAGTCATCAACTACACAAAGCAGAGGTCTGGCAGACAGGCTTATACAACAGTAGCAGAAACACACATACCCATATTAAAGGGGCTAATTAAAGGTAACTGTAAAATAGTCATATGTGAACACACCACAGCACATCACACAGTGGGAACAATGTGATAGTCTTTCTCTGCATTTTACCCATCCACCAGCTGAAGCAGTGGGCTACCACCAATGCAGCACCCGGGGAGCTGTATGCGGAGACGATGCCTTGTTCAAGGGTACTTCAGTGGTGCTACTGGCAGTCCTGGAAACCATGACCTTCCAATCACAGGGGCAACCCCCTAACCATCAGGCCATCATTTTCCCAAAGGAATGAAGCCCGTAACAGGCAGAGATACTGTCCACTATATTAACAAGGAGTAATGAGCCATCAGTGATATATCCAGAGACTTTGTCCTCTTAAAGTAATTAAAATGGGCCCCCAAAAGCAGTTTGGCCACATGTCTGTTCATGTCCTGTATTGTAATGTTGTTAAGACACAGAAATAGCCTTTTTTTACCGAAATGGGTTAAGACCCATCCATCCATTTTCCACCCCTTTATCCTGCACTCGGGGTCGGGGGGCTTGAGCCTACCCCAGCTGCTACAGGCAAAGGCAGGGTACACCCTGGACAGTCGCCAGCACGTCGCAGGGCCACATATAGAGACAGACATCCATTCACACTCACAATCACACCTAGGGGCAATTTAGTGTGCTCAATCGACCTATCCCCAATGCGCGCATGGTTTTTGGCGGTGGGAGGAAACCGGAGTTCCCGGAGGAAACTCACGCGGTCACGGGGAGAACATGCAAACTCCACACAGAAAGACCCTGCGCCCAACCCAGGAGTCGAACCAAGGACCTTCTTGCTGTGAGGCAACAGTGCTAACCCCTGCGCTACCGTGCCACCTGGGTTAAATATTCCAAGATAATGAAAGAGGTGATTGAATTCCAGTACTGAATAGTTTCCCACTCACTTTCATTACTGGTCATAAATGGCAGAAACTGTTCTTTGAAACATTTTCATTTTTATGATTGCAGTAGGTGTATATGCAGAAGACAGACATAAAGGAGTAAAGGTGATAGCTTTTAATAAATGCAAGCAAACAGACAAGGCAGAACAAGAGAAAAAACAATGGGGCTTTGACTTGCACAACAAACAGTTATGACATGGTTGACCTAACTTAACATGCTAGCAGGATAGTCATTCACTGTCACCAGGCCAATAATTCGGCACCTCCCTCCAGCACCTGGAAACAGTGAACCGCTCTGCCAATAAAAACTGATCTGCCAACCAGTGATGCCTCTGCTCCAGCACTGGTTTGATGGTGAGCTGCTCTCAGTTACTGATATCGTAATTGCCCTCTGCCTACAAAAGCTTCCTGTAAAAGAAGGTGCACGGTGGAGCTTACAAGGGCTTCTGCCCCCAGGGATAATACAGCCCCCATGCCCCCTCGGGCAGAATCTGCATTTTTTAACATTGGGCAGTGGTAAACAATGATTTCAGATCTTGAATGCATCTCTAGCTGCAAGGTTGACAAATGGATCTTTAGGTTTCCAATTAAGGAGGTCAGGCAGGGGTGCAGAGAGCAAACTGAAGCCTCAGGATGAATGTGCGGGCCAATTTTACACTGCGGTTCTTTCACTGAACAGTTCCCCGACCACTCAGAAACTGCAGACACCTTTGTCTCACCCATGCTCACCCTCAACGGCCCAATTTTGTAACCCCTTACCGGTAGAAGCTGCATTCCTATGCCTTACCACACAACCTACACTAAAGCTGAAAAGCAAGGACCTTCTGTACATGGATAATATGTTCCATGAGTGCCCAGGATGTCATCAATATAAATGATAACAAATAAGTTTAGCATGTCGCAGAACATATTCATGAAGCTTGGAAGACCAAGTGGGCATTGATCAACTCAGCTCTGTGTGCTGTGATGTGTTCATGCGTGACTATAAGGGTTAATAAATTAAATTAAATTAAGACATCACATGGTACATGTAATGGCCTGAGGTGGTGCTGAATGCAGTCTTCCATTTGTTGCCTACCCAAATGCATACAAGGTCCTATGCACACAGCAGGTCAAAGCTTAGCAAAAGTGGTTGACCCACAGAGTTGTTCTTCGGCTGACAGGATCAGCGGAAGGGGATGTGGATACCTCGCTGTAATTGCATTGAGCCCCCAGTAATCATTGCGGGTTGAAGTTCCCGATCCTTCTTTTTTCCCATGAAAAAGAAGGTTGCCATCCAGGGTGTTCATAGTGACTGGGTAGGCTATCATCACAACGGGAATGGATAATGAAGAAACCAAGGCTTGAGAAACAAATTGGCCAGCCAACTCATAATCTAAAAGGGCACAAACAGAGACAGACTGGTTATGCTGAGGGACAAGCTGGAGTACACAGGAGTGGACCATCACCTCACAACATGGATCCTGAACTACCTCACTAACCGACCACAGTACAAGAGAACCAAAGGCTGTGTGTCGGACAGGGTTGTCTACAGTACGGGGCCCCCACAGGGAACAGTTCTGGTGCCGTTTCTCTTCACCATCTACACTGCAGACTCCTACAACTCCACCAACTGCTTCTTGCAAAATTCTCTGACGACTCTGCAATATTTGGCCTCATCACTGGGGATGACAGGGAGTACAGAGAACTGACCAGAGACTTTGTGGACTGGTGCCAGTAGAACTACCTCCAGATCAAAAACAAGGAGCTGGTTGTAGACTTCCCAGGCACAAACGTCCTACACTTCAACCACTGAACATTCAGGGTATGGAGACTGAGGCTGTGGAGAGCTACAAGCACCTTGGTGTTCATCTGAACAATTAACTGGAATGGACTCACAACACAAATGCTCTCTACAAAAAGGACAGAGCAGACTGTATCTACTGTGGAGGCTCAGGTCTTTTGGAGTGCAGGGGCGGCTCCTGAAGACCTTTTTATGACTCTGTAGTGGCATCTGCCATCTTTTATGGTGTGGTCTGCTGGGGCAGTAGCATCTCTGCTAGGGACAGAAAGAGACTGAACAGGCTGATCTGGAGGGCCAGCTCTGTTCTAGGATGCCCTCTGGACCCATGTCCTGCCAGAGGCTTCTCACCTCCTCTGACAGACGAGAGGCCCCACGGTGCATGGGCTCTGACTGGAGTGAGTTCTCTGGTAGGAGGACATGTGCAAATTTGTGCTTTTGGTCTGGGTGTTGGTGGCCTTAGAGGGGTTTGCTGGCATCTCTTCTTCCTGAGGAGTTATTGACATCTGTTTGACGCTGAGTAAATCAAGACCAGTGTCATGAGACGCTAACTTTGTCTTGACATTCAGGTTGAGGGGGTCATGGTAGACTGTCAAGAGTGCCTGATTGTTCCAACCACTTCTTGTTGCCAGGATGCAGAAAGTAACGGAAAAATCTATCACATACTGAGTCACCTGGTGCAGCTTCAGAAGCTGGTCACTGCTGGAATACCCCATTCGGATCACTGAAAACTTTATATAAGTGCTGGATGAACTTGGGAAAGTTGGAAACCACCATGCCCCAACTACTCCAGACGGCCATTGCCTAGTCCTATGCTTGCCTCAGAAGCCACTGTATGATCGTGAAAATCTACTTGGACTGAGTAACAAGTTCAGACATGGCATGGCAGAGCTGGTCCAATCGAATTCCATGATCCCAAAGCTGCTAGCGGATGGTGGAAGCATTCTCTGCAACATTCTCTGTCCTGTTGGTGTCTGCATATTTATTGCTGTCTACCTCTGTTCTGCAGTTTTGCACATGTAACTGTCAGTCTGCAGGAAATAAAGCTGATTTCTCTGCATCTCTTCATATGCTAACCAGCTATCCTTTTATCTACTTGCTCTAACTGAAATTTGTATCATTTCAGAAAACACAGTTACCACAGCTGAACTCTCTACCAACTGTGAATTCTCATTTGGACATTTTCACCACTACTGCTTGTTTTGAATACAATGCTATCCTGATGCTATCCAGGTGTCTCCTGAGAAATTCTCTGTAATAGCCATATACTGTCCACCTGGATTTGGGCAACTTTGTGGATGGACTAGACACACTGCTGTCCACCATCCCTGACTATCATTGTCCATTACACATTCCATGCGATCTAAATAGTCACTTTAATAATCCTAGCTCAGCTGACTTTATGTCCCTGATTTATTCTTTTGACCCCAACCTGTTTGCAGTCTTCCAACCTACACAGCTGGCAAGGCACTTGACCTCATCCTTTCTAGGAACTCCACACATTACTCACGAATACTTCAATTGTTTTACTATCTGCCTTCCAGAACCTTCCCCTATTCCTACACTTCAGATCAAGTACCGCTGCAACCTCTGTGACCTCTCTACCACTAATTTTTCATCAGTGGTATCTGTTTCACATCTTCCTCACTCAAGGTCAATGATGCCACAGAAACTATCTGTTCTACATTAAGTTCATGTCTGGATAGTCCGTGTCCACTATTCACCAAACCAGTTTGGTCTAGCCTGCCTCACCCATGGCTGACCAAGGCCATTCGAGGGCTGTGCAACAATCTTAGAGCTGCTTAGAGAAAATAAGTCTAGTGACCCAGCTGACCTTAAAATCAGTCACTCCTGTTTTCCTTCTCATCCAGCATCACTGATGCCAGTCTTATTCTACAACAATTAACAGTACCGTAGACGCTGCTCTCCTCCTCCCCCTGTGCCAGACACAAACCTGTCAGCAGAAGTCTTTGCCTCCATCACTGAAAAGGTGATGGCTATCAGTAGCCAATTCTTTGAATCATACAGGACCAATCCTTGTCCCACTATATTTACTCAGGCCGAAAATGCGAGGTATACAAACTCGTAACTTGTAGACATCCTACTACTTGTCAGTGCGACCCTATTCCTTAAAGCCATCTCTTCAACCATTATGCGTACTTTCTTACATGTGGTTAATATTTCAGCCTCACCTGGTTCTGCTCATCCTGACGCCTAAGTTACCTGATTCCTCGTCAGCAATGTGGATTGGCAGGATATACATCTGCGCTGGCTGCACTACACCTTCATCCAGACGTCATTTTCCAGCCTCGTGGCATTAATCAAGAACATATTACTTGCATTTTGCAGCTGCTCCACTGGCTACTGGTTAAGTTTAATTTTGAATTCAGAATTATTCTGTTAACCTTCAAGGCCATTCACAACCTTGCCCCTCTATACCTGTCTGACCTCCTTCATGTTATCACTCCTTCTCGTACCCTCAGATTATCCTCTTCCATGCATTTGACTGTCCCCTCTGCCTCACTTACCACTATGGGGAGCAGACCATTCAGCCACTCTGCTCCCCGGCTCTGGAACTCACTACCACCCGAGCTCAGAAATATCAATTCACTTTTACCCTTTAAATCCACACTCAAAACCCATTTGTTTAAGATTGCTTTCTGTCTTTGAATCATTTGCGCTTTTATTGCTTGTTTGTACTTTTGTTTTATTGTATGGTGTCCTTGTGCGCTAGCGAGGTGCATTTAAATAAAATGTATTGTTCTTCTATTATTATTATTATTGTGATTCAGAGCTATATCTGCCCTTCCCACCAGATGACCACATTGTCTCAGCAAACGTTGTGGCTTGTCTATCAGACATATCCACATAATGAAGAGTCACCGCCTACAGCTAAACCTTGCCAAGACAGAACTTCTGGTAATCCCAGGCAAACCTTCTATCCATCACAATATCAATATAAAAATCCAAGGTGGTGAGAAACAGGGGTGTCATGATTGATGACTTTGACCATATTGATCTCTTGGTCATGTCACTTTACCTTATACAACATGAGGAAAATCAGACTCAGGTATGCCACCCAACTACTGGAACAAGCCATAGTTATCTCTCACCTTGATTACTGCAGTGCCCTTCTAGTGGGTCTTCCAGCTTGTATAAGACTGATTGACTGGTCTTCAACCAACCCAAAAGATCACATGTCACCTAACAGCTAATTGATCCACATTGGCTACCCATGGCTGCCAACCCAAAAGTCACTAACTCTTGCTTACAGAGTGATATCTGGGTCTGCACCCAGCTACTTTAATCCTATTATTCAGTCTTATGGTCCTACTTGCTCCCTCCGTTCCTCCAAGGACATCGTCTGGCTCTGCCATCCCTACACACAAGGCAATCCCAGCCCAGACTCTTCTCATTTGTGGTTTATTGCTGGTGGAATGAGTGGCCAAAGGCAACCAGAGCAGCAAGAGATGCTCTGAACTGTCTTCAAAAACTGTCTTGCAGAGCTGTCTTCAAAAACTTCCTGACAAATCATCTATTTAGAAAGGATCTCTTTTCCTGATGCTCTCTGAGTAGATGAGTCCGTCTTCTTGCACTACTCCCTACATAAAAATGATTGCGCTTAGAACTCTCCTCTGGTTCTCACACTGTCCTGAAAATGGACTGTTTCCTCAAATTGTAAGTCGCTTTGAATAAAAGCATCTGCCTATATGAATGTAATGTTATGTTATGAACAGTGTGGCAGGGTGCATTTCCCAATTGAAAGATGCCACTGCCATTAAAGGGTAATTTGGCTGACGCTCTTATCGAGAGCGACTTATAGTCATTAGTTACCGGGACCGTCGCCCTAGAGCAAAAACTGGCAGTCCTCCTTTATCTCAGTTCAGAGCCTCCCCTCCTAGGTGTGACTCCAGGAATGTATGTCGTGCACTGGGACCCAACATTGCTCTTCTGTTTCACACGCTCCCCTGTCCACAAGATACTGGAGAGTTTAGGATGGTCTTGACTTTGTATGCTAAGTATCCATTCACAACCACAGGAGGAAGCATTCTAGACTAGAGCCCTCCTGTACAGAAGAACAGAGAAATGGTTTAAGTGTGGATATATGAAACACAGAGTGTACTATATAGTAGGGAGGGAACTATAATTGATGCATTATGTCATTAATGCATTGTGCTCCTTTGAATAGTCCTGTGTATTTTGGGCTTATAATAATAATATTAATATTATTAATAATAATAATAATAATAATAATAATAATACAGCTGGTATGGAAGGACACACTGGCAGGAGACAATTCTGAGTGATTATGTTTCTTTAATGGCAAAACGGTTCTTTAAACAAAGTCAGAGGCTTTCCTTGAAGTATAAACACAACATGGCATCTGGGGAACGACCAGCTTATAACCCCCCCCCCACACACACACACACACTACCAATCACACGACACAACACTTAACAATACATTTGAGCTTCACACAACACAGGTGGACTTGTCGTTTGGCACCTAGCAACCACGTAATCTCGCTATTAGGCCTTATTACCCACACGTGGGTTGACTAGATGCCAAACCACAATGCATACTTTACCCCTGACGTCACCTGATAGTCCAGAGCCGTAAATCCCCTAATATTCTGGCGAGAGACTCCGTTGGGGGCGTGACCGAGCGGGTACAGATGTCACATAGGCGCCATTCTAGCACCCAAGGGCACCAATAAACAGCCGTCAAAAAACAAAAGCAGAAAATAAATGGTGAAATTGGACCATGCAAATAATTTAAAGACAATATGAGAGCTTGAACAGATGGGTTTTGTGTTTGGATTTAAAAAGTGAGAGGGAACTGATATTTCGGAGGTCGGGCGGTAATGAGTTCCAAAGCCAGGGAGCAGAGCGACTGAAAGCTCTGCCCCCCATAGTGGTAAGACAAGCAGAGGGAACAGTCAGGTGAATGGAAGAAGATGATCTGAGGGTACAAGATGGATTGGCAACATTAAGGAGGTCGGATAGATATGGAGGGGCGAGGTTGTGAATGGCCTTGAAGGTTAACAGAAGGATTTTGAATTCAATGTGGAACTTAACCGGGAGCCAGTGGAGCTGCAGTAAGGTGGGAGTGACGTGGTGGGATCTGATAATGATGCGGGCGGCTGACTTCTGGACCAATTGAAGCTTATGAAGAGATTTTTGAGGAAGACCACAGAGGAGGGAGTTACAGGGTGGTGTGACAAATGGTGTCAAAGGCTGCACTTAGATCGAGGAGGATGAGGATGGTGAGTAAACCGGAATCCGCTGCCATGAGGAGGTCATTGGTAACTTTTATGAGAGCAGTTTCTGTGCTATGAAGGGAGCAGCACCAAGTTTTTTCAATATGGGGGTTACTGCAGCAGGATGTAAGAACAGTTCCAGTGGAGAGGGAAGAGTGGATGATGGCAGAGATGAGAGGGACTAGAGATGGGAGACAGGCTTTAACGAGAGTTGTGAGGAGGGGATATAGCTGACAAGTGGATGGTTTGGAGTTACAGATGAGATCTGAAATTTCTGAGATTGTGGGGAGCTATAAGGAGGAAAAGAATTGAGTGGATGAAGAATTGAGGGAATTAGTGCTAGAGGAGAGAGAATATAAGTTAATGTCCTTAATGTTACGGAAAGAAATGAAACGGGACCTTAGTAGCAGAGAGAGAGAGCTTGAGATTAAATGAGAGGAGGAAATGGTCAGTTATGGGGAGTTCATCAGCAGTACAATCAAGAGGGGAAACACCAGAACAACATATTAAGTCCAAGATGTGACCTTTGGAGTGAGTGTTGTTGTAAACCAAAGCTCTCAAGGCAGGATGAAAAGTCTCTGGTCAGAGGGTTGTTAATATTGTCCAGTACAGTATTTGGTGAAAGTGTGGAGAGGTAGGTCAGCAAAGCAGCAAAGTCATTTAAAAAGTTGCTATTTGGTTTTGGAGGGCGATAAACAGTTGCAATGATAGTGGGAGAGGGACCAGGCAGTTGAGATACAGTACATTCAAATGAGTTGAATGCAGGAACAGACACTGGCGAGACTTTCCACTTCTCGCGGTAAATTACTGCGATACCTCCACCCCGGCTGGACTCACGCAGTTGACAGACGTAAACAAACCTCGGCGGAGTGGATTCATTGATTTGTGAAAAGTCGTGTAACATGGGTTGTATTCTGTGGTTGAGAGGAGGCAGTGGAACACAGGGACAGTCAAATACTCATGACACACTGGTACTGGGATTTCCACAGTGCTTGTCCTTTAATTAAACACACTCTTCACCGACCTTACAAAGCCTGGTTGAACGGCTGCTGGCTTATCATACATGAAGCGGGCGGTATTCATACAACCTGTGACGTTACTTTGAGTTAGGGAGATAAGAATATACAGTCCATCTCAGTCCATGCGGCCATCTGTAAGCACGCTTCTCTCACACTCTACAGAGCGCGGTGCTGCATGCATAATGACATCATCAAAACATTGACTCAAGCTGTCTTAAAGAGACACCACACCATTGCGACTGTAACATATTCTCCCCCAGTTAAACAAAGGCTGTCCTCAGCCGAACACAGCAAAGACATAATCCATACTTAACCAACCTCCATACATGGTCAGGCGGAATAAGCTGTGGAAACCAAACAGGGAAATGTACAGAGCAATATTGACAAACTGGCATACATGACAGTTTCCCACATGGTGAATGTTTATTTGGACAAAGGCCCAACTTACAGCCAGGTACTCTTTCTCTGGAGCTGAGTAGGGCTTTTCTGATTTGTGCAAAGCCTGGCTAGCAAAAGCCACAGCAACATCTTTGCCATGCTCGTCTTTCTGCACTAATGCTGCTCCAAGTACAGCATCACATGCATCAGTGTGAATGAAGAATGGATGCGTAAAATCCGGGAATCTGAGGACCGGTGCTGAGACTATAGAACGTTTCAGAAAGTCCACAGGTGCTTGGCACCTGTCATTCCAGCCAAACAAACTCCTTCTTAGTGAGGGCAAAAAGTGGCGCAGCATGACAGGCGTAGTCCTGAACAAAGCAGCGGTAGTAACCTGTTAGGCCAAGGAACTGTCTCACCTCTTTTGTTGTGATTGGCACTTTGAATTCAATCACAGCTCTCACCTTGTCAGGGTCAGGATGAATGCCAGAGGCAGTAACACAATAGCCCAGGAAGGTGAGTCGCAGGAACTCTAAACTGGAACAGGCCGCAGTGCATGATAAAAGTGGTCTTCGGTTTAGCTTCCTCTGCAATGGGAACCTGCCAGTAACCTCGAGCGAGATCAAGAGTTGTGAGAAATTTTCCTCTTGACAAAAAGTCCAATGATTCATCCACTCATGGGAGTGGGTAAGAGTCTTTCACAGTTAACTGATTTAGGCCTCGAAAGTCAACACAGAACTGTGGTTCACGGGGGGGTTAGTTCACAATGACCACAGGCGCTGCCCATGGCCCTGATGTGGGTTCGATGATGTTTTCCTGTAGCATTTTTTGTACTTCTTCTTCAATGATTTGATTTTTAGCTGGGGAGGAGTGGTACGGTGGTAAGTTAACAGGCTTTGCATTCCCAGTGACAATGACATGTTCTTCCAGAGAAGTACAACCAAGGTGACCATCAAACAGATCACTGTAGCTTCCTAACAATTTTAACAGTCCTTCTCTTTTCACAGAATCGAAGTTTTGTCAACCTTCTCATGGAGAGAGAGTATTCTGTAGAGACATTATAGCACACTCAAGATAAGCTTCCACAAAGCCATTTTCACAGAGTTCCTCGAGACATGGGGGATTATCATCCATAATTACAGTTCTGGTTGGGACATGTATTGTTAGTGAAGTGCGAGTCGTAAAGACCATCCCGAGAACTAAAGGGGACAACAGGTCCTCTACTATCACAAACCGTGGATAGACCTGTTTGCCTATAAATACATTGATTAACCAGATTATTCCTTATGGATTGCAGTTTGTGCCATTGGCTAGCCTTATGGGTTGAAAATTCCACTGATTCTTTAAAGACTTATTTTAGTTTTTTTCAGGTATTAGCTCTGTATTCACTGCTGAAAGAGATGCACCTGTATCCAGCATGGCTTCCAGAGCTGCTCCTTTAAAATTCACTTTAACTTTGAAAGGGGTGTTCCATGCTGATTGCGAAGCTACATCTTCAATGTGATTGAGCATAAGTGGCCCACTTGGGTCTGACATAGGCAATGAGGCGGAGTTATTGGCTGGGGGAAGGGTTGCCCTTGTGAAACACCCCCCCCTTACTGCATCAGTACTGTCCATTTCTGCAGCCTGTGCTAAAGGATGACTCAGGAAGTTCCCTAGCAGATCTCAGAGAGTGTCAAGCTCCCTGAAAATCAGTGGAACAGTTAGGACATGTGCGAGATGTAACACTGGGCATGGCACATTTAAAACAGTGGCGTCCTCCCTCAGTTTTACTTTTCACCTGGACTCTTGGAGGCTGTGAAAGGCTGGTGCCGAGAACAGAATGCAGCTCATGGGCACGCAGCACTAGATCAATTACTGACCTTACAGGCGTCCTGTACAGTGCTACCCTGTACTTCTCCACAGCGTGTTTACTGATGAGCTCGATTTGCTCCCGCTCAGACAGTGGACTTCTAAATTTCTTGATCTCACTGAGCATATGTGTAACAAACGTGGCAGAGGCTGATGGTGCTGGAAACGGTCCAGGATTCCCCTCATAATATGCGCCTGGTTGTCGGGAGGCAAGAACACAGCTCTGAAAAGTTCACAAAAGTCAGTCCAAGTAGATACGTGAGAACTGAGAACACTAAACCACATTCTCGGTTCCTGAGCTAGGAAGTGTGGTAATTCTTTGAGGATCTGAGCAGAAGTAACCATTCTTCTGGATGAAGACTACCATTATTAGCGAATATAGTGGGTTCTAATTTAGCTTGGTGCAATGCTGCAGCGACGACTCTGGTCGTATTAATTAACTAGTGACTCTGACTGGGATTGAGACAGAGCCCTGGTGGACTGTGTGGTTCTCCTGCTAGGTAGCTAGGTACACTTGGAGTAGAGGAAGCCTAAGGAAAGGGATGAGTCACCTGGGCAGCTTGACCTTTTGGGACTGGAAATGTGTGTTGAGTCCATTGCTCCAAAATATTTCTCTGTAGGTCCAAAGACTCATGCAGACATTGCTGAAGCATATCAACCTCTGCTTGTAAACTTTGTGCTTTTGGCTGCAGAATAAATGTACACTTATGAGTAATATTGTATGAGTAGCATACTGAGTACTGTAGCAAACCCGCCACAGGTTGGTACACGAGCCCCAGACAGGTCAGACAGCCGCAGACCAGATATAAATCCTGCCAGTCCACATTGTAGATGAGGTCTTGGGTAATTTGGACGTCAAGATGAGTAGAGCCAGTTCTGGTTACCGGTGAGCAACAGCAGCAAGTCGTGCTAGCATTCACTCAAGTACCCAACTTTCTCTTTTTAGATGGTGTGTGCCACGAGAAAAAACATAACGAAAATAATAGTAAAATATATAGACTATACAATACTATGTACTGATTGGATGAATATTTACACTGAATTATAAAGCTTTTAAAAATGCCAAACAAAAACATGCCAGACAGCGGCGTCAGTCTCGCCTGCGTCCCTGTAACCTAGCAACCCTGTTAGGTTACTATAGACTTATGTCTCTGGTGGATAACCAAACACTTTGTCTGGGTTGATACACTGGTCCTAATCTCTGGTAGTAGTGTACTTAGCATTTCTGATTCACCACAACTCTTTTGATCTCTCTTCATCTCTTTGTTCTGCTCCATACTCGCTTGAATTGTCTGGCCCATTCTATTGCTGGGATATCATTCTTTGTATCTGCTTCTGGAGGAAGGAAGGCTGATACCCTTGTGCACATTCAGAAGACAGTCAATGATACAGAGAATTATATGCAAATATATATACTGGTTTAAGTAATCAGTTTGGCTGTTGGATTGAGGTTGACATCATAATAATAGGTTTAGGGCGCTGCCTAGTTTTTTACAGAAAGCCCTCCAGATACATAACGTGATCTGAGTACCTCGGTCAGTACCATTTTTTGAGGTAATATGTAAATCTTAAATTCTCAATGTCATCCATTTTAAACAAGATGTCATCCATTTCCATAGATGGAGGTGATTGTTTAATAGTATGAGATGGCTGATTTTAGAAAAATTATCCTTGATAACAAAGTTACCTGCCAAGGCCATGTTACCTGCCAAGACCAGGAGATCAGTAATGAAATCCATTGCTTTATGAGACCAGGGTCATGTTGGTGAGGGAAGTAGGAATAATAGTCCATATGGTGAAGCATTGGTGGGCTTGGAGTGTACATTCATCATTGCATGTGAGGGTTAGGTCTTTCACATCCACTTTTATTGTCAGCCACCTGAAGTCCTGCTGCCCTAGATGAATGAATCCACGCTGACCAAGGGTGCTAACTATCAGATGGTCAAACAAATTTTGTTAGGTGTAACATGGAGTGAGTCAGTTTCTTTGATCATCCAATTCATAGGAGCCACAATGTATTCTGGCTGTAACTGTTTTACTTCTTTGAAATATTCCAAATTCTTGTAATCTGTTAAAATCAATAAAGGAGACACTGAGCCAGTGTCTCCATTCACTAAAGGCATATTTTATAGTTAGTAGTTTCTTGTCCTCCACATGAGCCTTTTTTCCTCTGTAGAAACGCCCATTGATACACTTTACCGGACTCCATTTGTCTTTGTGACAGCACTGCACCTATTCCTTCTGTGAAGTCATCGAAGTCTATGAGAACCGAAGAAAAAAAGTGTCTTACAATTTCTTTTTTTGTGTGATTTTCTATCTGTTTGGGACTAAAAAACACCGTACAATTTAAATTTCTTTGAATATATTTTTTCGTTTAATTTCCCAGCATGTCCACTGTAGAGGACAACAGGACGATTTCCGTGTGAAAATAGAACTGAATTTAGAACATA
>JBBPCX010000135.1:33979752-33998430 GCA_037974365.1 Hydrocynus forskahlii | reverse complement strand
TGTAAAGCTGCTTTGTGACAACCTGGTTGTAAAAAGCGCTATATAAATAAAACTGAATTGAATTGAATTGAATTGCTTTTTGGGTGTTTTTCACCGGTCTTGTGAAAAAAGATTGCTGTTTGCTCAAACCTGCCTTTAACTTGCGGCTTTTTGCGCTCGTAGTGCGCTGCCTGGTGGGTAGTTAGCATGGTATCTTCCACATTGTGCCGTTTTGCCGTCGCCACAGACACAGCAAATAAGACACGCATGAATCTTTCACAGTGGTAAACAAGAACTCTTCCTTCCATTCACTGTGCAAATTATATGTTTTCTTTCTTTTTTCTGCCATGTTTTCGGTGGTGAATCATCTCCTCACCTTCACTGCACCTGCTAGCTAGTTGCCGTGGAGACCAGCTAGCTCTAATCTAATATGAAATTTTTTTCAACTTTTTTTTTTATATTGTCATTTTCAAATTTACACCAATGCAAGTGTGATTTAAAAAAGAATAGCAACAAGCACAAAATAGATGCAGCTCACTGGTATATGGTGCTATGGTGAGCTATTTTTAGAACAGGCCCACGGGTGACTCAGGTGGTCCTTACGGGTGACCTGGTGCCCGCGGCCACCATGTAGATGACCCCTGGTGTATAAGAATAAAAGATAATAAAAAAAAGATAGACAATAAACAATAGTTCAACACAACGACAAACATTAGTGTAACAAATAATACACAACACACAATAACACTATTTCACACGTTATTTCAAACTTGATTTTCATTGTAATGCGGCACACAAAGTTACCTCTGTATCAAATGCATTAACAAGCCACCCCTTGGATGTTTAGAAACTCAATTAGATATCAAAGACTAGATTAAGCAAAGCTTTCTCCAGTCAAACAGTAACAGAGCTCATTCTAATTGATTTCAAATCTACCCTTGATAAAGCTTACTTTTTCTGTCAGCAATTTAGCTGTGCCTCCTTACTCTATGGTTCCTAATCTGGGTGTCATCCTTGATTTTACCCTTTCATTTGATTCCCATGTTAGCTCTGTCGTTGAAACCTCCTTCTCGGTGCAACATAGCTAAAATTAGACCATGTCTCTCTCAGTCGGCTGCTGAAACCCTTACCCATGTCTTTGTCTCCAACTGTTTGGACTACTTCTTCCCTTCACAAGCTTCAGATGGTCCAACTCGGCTGCTTGACTAATCACTTACACCTAATCATATTACAACTTACACCCATTTACAAACTTTCCTGTAAAGTATATCATTCTGTTCAAATTTTTCTGCTCCTACACAAAGATCTGTCTGATCTTTATTCTTTCAAACCTGCTCAAACTCAGATCCTCCTCAACTGGAATGCTCATATCCCCCCGTCCAGTCTTCATTGTGTCAGTGATCAAGATTTTTCTCAGTTGATAATGATTATCTCATTACAATAGTATCTCATTGAACTAGTAAGTACCTACCAAAAGTGGTCCAAGGAAGCCCATATGATCAGACCCATAGAAGAGCTACTGTTGCACAATTAGTTAAAATGTTAAGGCTATGACAGACAGGTGTCAGAACACACAGTGCTTCTCAGCTTGGTGTGTATGGGGATGCATAGCTGCATACTGGGCAGAGTGCCCTTGCCGACCCCTATTCACTGCCAAAAACATTTACCATGGGCACATAAGCATCAGAACTGGTCCACAGAGCAATGCACACAGGTAGCCTTGTCTGACAAATAAAATTTTTTTTATATCACATGCATGAACTGTCTGAAAATTCTTTCACAACACACAAATTAATAGACGAGTTGCATTGTACTTTGTGGAAAACAGTAAAATGTACAAACATTATAGTAATACATTATATCATTGGTAAAAACAAAAACTTCACAGAAACATTCCGATTTGCTTGTCTTGCATTGCACTGAGGATTTGGTTGCATAGTCTTTGATTCTCTCCACTTTAGAGTCAATTCTATTTCAGAATTACAGCCTTAACCAAATACAAGATAATTTATTTTTTATTTTGGTTGCAACTGATATTGGTTTATGGTTAAGGGGCATTGGGGTTAAATAAGGGTGGTTACTTGCTGTGGTTAATTACGATTTAATTTTTGGGGTGTCAGATGCTCTATACACAGACTCCGCTCCTCGTCCCATCAACAACTCCAAATGAATACAGTTCACCTGAATTTTAATTGCATGATTCTGATTCATGAACATAAATACTCCCGGTTTCTGTATTCACCTGTGCGAAGTATTGCCAATTGATTATGTTGCATAGCACGTATTTGTGTACTGTTTTTCTGGTCTGTGTCATGTCATGAGGGTAATGAGGACGCAACTGCGGGAGAGAACTTAACGAGAACAAAACATACTTTAATGAACGTAGACACAGAATGTCCAGGAACTCCAGACGAAACAAGTGCAGGTTCTAAACACAGGTGCAGGTTCCAAATCACAGAAGTCCAACCACTCCCAGGAGGACTTTGGCTAAATACTCTTAGGCGTACTCGCAATGGTGGCCAGTAAGTTTGGTCTGCTTCTCATGGAACCGCTTGAGGTGAGAGCCTTCTAACCGACTTTGGCCTGTGACAGAGGGGAGACACAGAGAGAATGCAGACTATCACCACCTACTGTGCATGTCTTGGGGAAGCTTTAGCTTAGCGATGTTTCCCTCCGGACTCCAGTCCGCATTCTAACTGCCACTTGAAGCACGGCTGGCAGGAGGCAGGCAGACCTGGACAGGCGAGGCACGAGTCCCTGTTTTCATTCGTCCTACACAGGCTGAAATAAAACTCACACAGCCACAACTAGGATAGGAATTGTGGTGACTGCACGTCCGCTCTCGGACTGGCTGGCTCTTTAGCTGCGTCACGTAGAGGGGCTCGACACATACAACCAATCGTGAGACAGAAACTATTACACTAAACAAGGGAACACTTAACCATGAACACAAGACAGGTGAGCTTGTAATCGGGTGCCAAGCAACCCAACTGACTCGCGTGTAGAGCCTCAAGCCTCTTCACCTGGGTTACCCTGGCACTGAGCTCAGACACAACGACACATAACGTCACACAGACGTGACAAGACATGGGTAGTGTTACTACTCAGGAGACGGGGGCCGCTGGGGGCGTGATCGAAGCGGCCTGGACAGACTATCCTGCTTGTTTTTCTGATTCTTGTCTGGGTCCTTCTTGTTCTGTTGGCTCATTTCATTTGCCTCTCTGAACTTTGACCATTTTTGCTACAACTCTTGGACTCGATTCACTTGCATCATGATTTGGATTTGTTTGCCCATCAGACTGAATTGTTAAACTTATGCTCATATTTGTTATGCTCAAATCTGTTTACTTGTTTTACTCTATTCTTTTCTGGTCTATTCTGGTCAGTTCCTGACTTTTTGTAGATGATATTAAGGTTTGTGGTTAAAGTAGGCATTTGTTTTTGGAGTTCCATTAGAGGTTAAATTCAAGTTAATGATTGGGGGTTGGGGTTAAACTGGGGTTTACACTAATGAATGGCTGAGAGTAGGGGCGTCAGAAGCATTTTTATTGTGAGGGGGACACATCGGTCTACGCGTGGGGGTGGGGTTTGGGCGTGGGGTGGGGTTTGGGTAGGGGCGGGGTTGCTGCGTACGTGCAAAGTCTCGTCCTTTTAGGCGGGTGGGAGTGTTTGAAAACCCCTGTTGAATCTTGAATCTTGAATCTTTCGCAAAAGAATCCACTCCACTTAATCGATAGAAGAATACACACACCACTGGAAATCACCTCCGGGTTTGCCTCCAACTCACCGCATGCAAGTGAAGTGAATCGTCAGTGCATAGACAGGCTGCTCAGATTTCCAGTGGTGTGTGTATTCTTCTGTCGATTAAGTGGAGTGGATTCTTTTGCAAAAGATTCAAGATTCCACAGTGCTGGGTGAACTAATTATTTATGTTAAATGTGGGGGGTGGATCCAAATGAATAATTATGAAATGTGAGGGGGGGACATCCCCCTCTGACTGAGTGGGGCAGCGACGCCCATGGCTGAGAGGACGACCTTCCATTGTCAAACTTTTCATTACGTGCAAACTACCTCCAGCCTACTGCACAGAGCTGGTTTAGTGCACACACATGTATACACACACAAACTCCCCCATGTGTGTGACTGCCTCTTCTCCTGAGAGCTGAATAATCTGCAGAAACATCTCTGCTCAACCTCTTCAAAGAGGGATGTTTTGTACTGTACCAGTGAATAACACACACTTTCCTACATGTCTCTTGCTGTCTATCTCCTGTTGTTCACTGGGTCAACAGGGTAGATACGGGTTCCCATGGAAACGGCTCGGTGCCACTCCATGTCCTCCAGTTGTTCTGAGATGATCTGAATGTGCTTGTTCCGTATGTTCTGTATATTCATGTTTGAGGTTTGCTTTTTGAGTTTTGCACTGGAGCTACAAGACTAATATGTCTACTGTACATTTCATAGCTAAAAACATTAGCACCAGGTGTCTTGAAGCTTGAATTTTGCTGTACTTATGTCTCTTAATACATAAGAGTGTGTCATAAGTAAGCCAATTTAAAATAACAGTTTAATACATTTTGAGGCAAATATGTGATGGTTTAGGCATAGATCGTAGGGTATGAAGTTTATTATCATATACAGTACTACCATTTTACATCTCAATTACAACATATTGCCGAACTCAAGTAATACACACTGTAATCTATCACATTATTTCTGCAATCTATTACGACACATTTCACTGCCCTCAGGTAAAATACAAGATAACTGCACTCTGATAACAACACGTTATTATGTTTATTCCGTTGTTATAAAACATTATTACTATGCTTAGTTATGACATGTTAAAAATGTGGTCTCTTAACACAGATTATCATTGTGATCAGTTAGAATACATTAATACTATGCTCAATGGAAACATAGTATTACCGTGCTCAATTGTAACACATTACTATTATGCTACAGTTATAACACATTATTGTTGTCTGCTTTAGCACATTATTGCTTAGTGAGTACATAACTCACTATGTGTGAGTATGTGTGTGCGTTAGTAAGCAGCTGTAGAGGGAGCAGCATGGGGTTCATTAATATTTAAATGGTTTGGGCATCTATATGTCAACTCATCTTCCAGTCAGCAGGAAGGAACAGAAAAGTCAACACTGAAATGCTCTATCTATCTATCTATCTATCTATCTATCTATCTATCTATCTATCTAAATACCTATTCTATTATATATTCTCGTATAATAACTTTTATTATATATGCTATCCCCGCACTAACGCAGAAACTGCAGTCATCCTCTGTCTTTTTTTTCCTTTTGTGATGTCCAGGCCTGGTCCGCCATGCCCACTCGTCCTCGTGCTGAGAAAACAACAGTGCATACCAAAGAAAACGCCCGTGCATGAATTACAATACAGTCTAGGGGGTAACATCTGTATTTTACATTCTAGCATTGCGGGAGTTCAGTGTACACTGTACAGTACGAATACTGGTTTACCTTTACATTACCTTTACATTTTCTTTAAGGGTAATGTATTACGTTGAGTTTAAAATTTAATTAAAGTGTTTGGGGAGCATATTTGGGGGCATATTTAGGGTTCACACTATAAAAATAGGCATTTTCAGGCATTTTCTTTTACCACATCACAATATTGCAGTTTTTCACTATACGTGGGTGCTCTTAGAACACTTATCGCGGGGGTTTAATTTATATCATAATATTTAATTACACTGTGGATGACTGTCTTATTCCGTCTTATGGTTTACAGAGTTAAGGTCACATGGAGCTTATTATTATTCCACTCTGCACTTTATTCCGCTATTTGCTCTTCTGGTTAAATGCAAAACTGCATTTCGTTGTACCTGTACTTTTACTATGTACAATGACAATATAGTTGAATCTAATCTAATTAAAGATCATCTATAGTGGGCAGTGAGGGGCATCACTACACACAAGTACAAATAAATATGTAGAATACAAGTCCTTCAGCACAAGTGAAGAGTTAACCATGCTGAAGTGAATTTGTTCAATTAAATGTATTATTCTGTTGAATTTTCCTCAGTTTAATTTGATCTAAATACTAAAAGATGGTGGTGTGCAAATGCTAGACTCCTAATAGTAGCAGACTAGCTGGTCTCAGATAAATTGAACTGAAGCAGATCTGCTGACTTTGTGGTGCCATTTTATTGTGCTTCATATATGAACCGATTTTAGCTTTCCTTTTTGTGTCCTCCAGTTCTGCTCGTCAAGTGTCAACAACTTCTTTAACAAATAGGCATTTGTCAGGTTAGCATGTTAGTTTTGGTTAAGCTAATAATGAGACTTAGCTTGTAGAGAATTTCACTAAAATCTAAACTAAAACCAAAATCACTAAAATTAACCATCACTGCATGTGTTTCTCAAGCCAGACGGTGAGAAAGAAAAGAGTAGACTGAGTAGATGAAGAGTCACGTGAAAGATCATGGAGTTCTTTTGCATGATACTGATAGAAAGTGATAGTCGTTAGAATCTTATTTTGGGATTCTTTTTATGATTGAGATGCATTAGGCCTCCTGCACAAATCACTATTTCAAAAGGCTCCATTCATGTGATTCACTAATGAGTCCGATCCCTGTCTCCAGATGTTTAATATTCATCAGCGTGTCGTTCTCTCTATCCTAGCATTTGTTGAATAATGCAATACCAGCGAGGAGCCTTTTGTGTAGAGAGGCACTGTTGTGTAGAGAGGTTACATAGTATTAAGAGTATTAAGATAATTTGAACAGGATCATTTAAAGTTTACTTTTGTTTAATGTAGCACAACATAGATACAGGAACACAAAAATTACAGAGTTACGCCAGATAGATGAGTGCACTGCCGAGCCAGAGCTTTATTTAAAAAAAAAAGACATATTATGTAATCATCTAGCTAGACACCTTCTCAATCAATATAGGGTATTCATAGGTTGTGTGCCCCCTCCCTTTGTTGCAAAAACAGGGTCTACTCCTCTGGGACAGCTAGATGCTAGTACATTGCCATAAGGATTTGATAGTATTCAGCCACAGCGAGGAGGTCATGTATTAGTATTAGTAGTAGTTAATGCTCCCGCTTACTTAATGGTATCACAAATTTCAGCATTCCAAAGGGTTTATACCCTCCTCTAATCGACACTTAGCACTGGGTATTGCGACATAATGCCCAACTGTTCTACAGTGTCCCATCAAGCTGTTTGGTGAGTGGATCTTGCTGAGTGCATCTTAAAATGGCTTAACTCACTAATCAGAGAGGCTGTCTAAGTGTCCATTTGACACATGTGGATACACCGAACCACACATTGTGAACAGTGTGAAATTCTTTCTCTGTATTTAACCCATTCACAAAGTGAAGCAGCGGGCAGCTAGTGATGCAGTGCCTGGGAGCAGTGTGTGGGGACAGTACCTCTTTAACCACCAGGCCACCAGCTGACCGACAGCTTAGGCTAAAGCACTGAGGCTTGTGAAATGTTGTCTGGTTTTGTGTCCTTCACAGTAGATATGACAACAGTTAACTGGGTGCCATCGTGTTTCATGTAAAACAGATGTAAATTCTAAACACAGAGATGGAGTAGTCTGAGATGTTATGTTTCTGTTTGAACCCTTCTCTGTGTTGTAAACTCTTAAACACTGAAAGATGGAGTAGTCAGAGGTATTATGTTTGTTTCAACACTTCTCGGTGTTTAAACTCTAAACACTGAGAAATGGAGTACAAAGAGATGTTTTGTTTCTGTGTTTAAACCTTAAACACTTTGAGAGATAGAGTCAGAGATGCTATGTTTTTTTAAACACTAAACACTCTGAGAGATGGAGTATTCACCGATGTTACGTTTCTGTGTTTGAACAATTTTGTGTTTAAACTCTAAACACTGAGTGATGGAGTACTCAGAGATGTTTTGTTTCTGTGATTGAATACTTCTCTGTCGAAATTCACGCGACATGGCGGAACAGGCGGGAAGTGTGCGCGCCTCCCATTGGCTCAGTGTTGCCCTGGTGACTGCCGCCCTGCGTGATGACGCTATATGAGCGCGCGCGGCGGGAGCGCGCTCCCTTTTACCGCCATCAGAGCGGCGCGAGAGAGACACGCAGTCCGGGCCGAGAGAGAGAGATCCCCCAGTCCTGAGTCCGGCCTCAGCCCACATCCCACGAGAACCGTCTCAGAACCCCCGCTCCTCCGAGCTCAAGCACCAGGTGAGCGCCAGGAGAGTCGTGCTGCTCGAGTTTGCCGGAGTTTTCTTTCGGAGGGCGGACAGAGTCCCGGGGGATGTGGACGTTGTTGCTAGGCTAGGCTAACGGAACCGCGCGGCCCTCGGGTTGAACTCGTCCGGGAGAGGGTCCAGCGAGGGCAGGCTGTTTACGGGCTTCGCGGCAGCTGTTAGAGAAAGTGGTGTTTGGGGAGTTATGTCTGATACGTTTGGGACCTTTAACTTTAGGGATTTAGGTTTTAGGGCTCCGTTAGCTGGAGCTCAGGCCCCCGTTAGATTCGTCTCCAGATGCTACGAGCCCAACACCTTGACCTGCTCACCGAGCCGTCCCGGACTCCTAAAGAGCACATCAGCGTCTGGAGCGAAAAGCAGAGAGAAGAGGACTGGGATATAGACACAGACGTAAAGAGTTAATTCAGAGAATAAAGATAACCTGTTCTTGTGGCCCCAATTCCACGGATAGTGTTTATTTGCTAACGGTTATCCAACTTGGACTAGAGGTTTATTGGAAACATCACTCTGGCTAACCTGATAGAGCTGGTCTGTCCTGAGCAAATGTTCACTAATATGGCTAGTCTCAGAGTGACTCTTTGTCTTGAGTCAGTTTCTTAGTGTGGAGTTACCAACGTGTTTAATCAGCTCCTATAGATCAGTATTAATACACTCCGTTAATCATCAGATGGGCATCTGGGTGTTAATGCGCTTTATAATTGGCCTGAGTCGCTTCAGAACGGAGAAACCTGTGCTGTTAGGTTTGGTTTCTCTGTGTCCAAGCCGCAGTTAGCCTGAGAGCTAGCGGTGTGTCCGCACAGACAGAGGGTGAAACACGTGGAGCTGCTGCTGGGCCGGGAAAGCAGAGCAGACGCACCAAACCTCTGCTCGAGTCTGCTTTTACACTATACTGTGGGGAGAAAATTGCCCTGATATTTGCCACCTTTGGCAGTGGTCACGGATTTAAAGGGCATATCACAAAACTCAATTTTAACGTTTTGAAAAATGGCAGCTTCTAAACATCGTTTCAAACCCTACCGTCCACTTCCCAGTTCATATATTGGAGCAAATCAGAAAAGACAGTCTGTTTTACATTTATACATTTATTTGGTGTCAAGATAACAAATATATCTTTATGTCCAGGATATACATCATCCTACAGTAGAAGCGGTGTTTTAATCGAGCTGGTTGTTTGAGGGTTGATCTTAAAAGGCTCAGTAACAACCTGTAGACTTGTTGCAAACTGTTCTGTATTTATACATTAGACACACGCTCTTATCCGTGTGAAAATAAGTTATCAATATTTGGGACATGTAACGGGCCTGGAAGATAACAAAAAATAAAGAGGGGTGTTGGCTGTGCTGATTGGTCTTTTAGTCTATTTGATGAATTACTGTTGATACATTAACAGTAACAAATACTGTTGAAAGATGGCAGTGACTGGCATACTTGGACAGTTCCCTGCTGGTGAAATTGAATATGATTAATAAGGTTACTTATATATGGTGCTTTGCCATCACCCCAGAAAGGCCTGTGGAGGAGAAAGCACTATTACAGGGGTTTCATACTGCTGTTTCTGAAATAGCACTGGTAAATTAGACCTGTGAATAGAGCTAGGGCTGCCTTTGATGTTTTGATGAAACATGAGGTTTCTTTGTGAATTGGTTAATCAAGACTTTGGCTAAAGGTCTGTTATTTGTAAATGCTTCATCACACCATCACATTTGCTGAGCACTAGATATACTTATTCTGCCCACTGCTTATGTGGGAAGAGTTAAACTAGTAAATTTGTCCCATAAACTTAATTTTATACTTGGTAGTGGAATTTTTGGGTTTTTATTTTTAATTGTCTCAAATTTGTCTAGCAAAACAGCTGTAAAAGACACTGACAATGTGAAGACCCATTATACAGCCCTACATATTGGTACAAAGTCATTTAATATTAAATTTGTTTGAATAGATACAAAAACTATGCATGGTTATTCATCAGATATTTAACATTTTGTAATATTACTCAAATGTGATAAGTTTTAATTCTTATTAAAACATCCCTTTGTGTAAGCCCTTATAACTGCTCATTGAAGAGTTTAGTCTCCTGCTTTAGTTCAGCCTGTCGGCCAGCAATGGGATTTGCTGAGAGAAGCACTTTAAAACTCTTTCAGGAGAATGATGTTATGAAAGACCTCTACAAAACATCCAGCCAGTGCAGGGGACCCACAGATATAGATTACAGCTTACTCATCTGAACACAGCACTATAGACCTCAGTTAATCAGGCTGCTGAGCAAGGTAGAAAATGGGCGTGTTCTTTCTCTGACTAAAATTCAGTCTGTTTTATATGAACAGGCACTCTATTCCACCTTAGTTTAGCTCAGATCATTATTAATTTCTCCTTAACACTTTGAATTAAACAGGCTGTTACTGTGTCTTTTAAGACCGATCTGTGTAAAAGGCCTCTGTTTTGGGTTTGTCAGTATTTTGAGTCCTTTAAAGTAATTTGAGAAATCCCTGTAACTTCAGAAATAGTTTGACATCAAGTGTGAATTCGAAACGGGCCGTTTTTGCAACTTTTGGCATACACTGCTCAGCCATAAATTTATACCCCCTACCTAATAGTAGTGACCTATTGTAACCTAGTAGTAGACTGACTTTGTAGTTGCCCCTTGTGCCACCAAAACAGGTGTGACCTGTTGAGGCATGGACTCCACAAAACCTCTCAAGGTGTGCTGTGGTACAGAGTGGGGCTCTATGGATTGGACTGCTTCCAGCTCGTCCAACAGATCTCCGATAAGATTAAAAACTCGGCAGTTTGGAGTGCAAGTCAGCACCATGTCATGTTCCTTAAACCATTCCTGAACAGCTGCTTTTGGGAATACCATTGCTGTGATGGGATGTACTTGGTCCAACAATATAAGTAGGTACTACGTATCTGCCAGGACCCAAGATTTCTCAGCAGGACGTTGCCCAGAGCATCACACTGATTGTCAGCCTACCTTTTTTCCCTGTAGTGCATCTTAGTGCCATCTCCTCCCCAGGTAAATGACGCACATGGTCCAAATTCATTAAACAGATCAGGCTACCTTTTTTCCCCGTTTATCCATGGACCATTTCTGATGGACATTGTAGGCGCTTTTTGTGGTGAACAGGGGTCTCTGACGAGGCTTTCAACACATCAGCTTCTAGAACTGTTCTCTTGCTGACTAATGTACTATTTTATTATACATTTTATTTATGAATAATGTAATGACCATTCATATATTTGAAAATCGTGACCCATCCCTAGTTCATATCGACTTTAAGAAGTTTTTACTGTACGAGCACTGACACTGGCGTGTGATTTCTTTTGTGATGTCAGTCTCTGGTTTTGCCTACTAGTGTCTAGTTCAGCTTTTGGAAGTCTTTTTATAGCTGGTGAATTTTGTTCTGATGTAGTTCTGAATATCCAGACAACAGTTGTCCAGAGGAAAAACTCCCTTTTTCTTATGCTAAAGTATGCTTTTGTCTCTTAGACATTATGTACTAATTTTATTTCTTTTTTTCACTCAGGGATAACAGTGAAACATGGCAGATCTTGACAAGTAAGTAATATTTTGTATTTAAACCATTTTTTTCCAAGCAGGCTCTGGCTTTTTGAGTTCAGATGTTTAGTGGATCACAGTAGTTAAATATCAGTACTGAAAAGTTCATAGCAACTGGTACACATTTGTCAGTCACAGCCAAGGGCTACCCACAGGCCCCTCCCATCTGCTGCCTCCTGAAGGGCTGTGAGCGACTTTCCCTCCGTGCTAATGCTGCTAACCCAAAAACCCGCACGCCATCTTGTTTGGCAGTTATTTGTGGCTCATCCAGAAGGAAAGCAGCTGGGAGAGGTGTGTGTCTTTATTAATCCTAGTGGAGAAAATTCTTACTGCAGCAGATGAGGCACTTTAAAGACAGAAGGAAGCAACGAAAAAGCACATCAGGTTACGTTATAAATAAAAATCAATATCAGTCTGTAAACTTAAAGCCTGTCTATATGTAAAGTAACTTCTCAGCAGCTTTAAGTAGTGGTAAATACTCATTTTTGAAGAGAAGGGACAGGCTGTTTTACTAGTTTGAGTTTTCTGCTGTTGTAGGCTCTGCTGAATGCAGAACATTCTTTGCACTTGAAAAGCTTGGTATATTCGGAGCTGGGCTTCTGTTGACTAAACATTTTGAGTTTAATAAAAGGCCAGATTTTTCGAAATCATCCTTCTTAACTGTTTTTTACAAGATGGACACAAAATTGGGAAAACACTACTGTAGAAGCAGCTTGTTTTAAGTAGTGATGAATACATCCATAATAGCATGAACCATGACATTTTCAGTAGTGGTTGAAATATTGTATGACGCTGTAATACTAAATGTACCCAAGTAAATGGCTTTAAACCCAATGAAGCAAAGTGAATGAGCAGCACCTTTAGCCAGATGTTAACATGATTCTCAGACACTAATGGAAGTTAATGTCATAACAGATAAAGGCTGCTTAAAGTGAAGCTTTCTTTTTTCAACATAGCCATGAAATGTGTGGCTGGTGGATGTATTGTTATAACAAAGTGCATCAACAAAGAAGCGGTGATCAAGTTCAAGTTAAATTATAAAAATCCAATATTCATTCTTTGGAGAAAATAATCCCTTCAAAAATCTGATTTTTAAGGCTGGAGTTTACTAGATGTCATGCGTCAGGGTAGCCTGAAAAAGCGATGCCACTTAGGTCTGTTTATATCCCATAATAGTCGATACTATATTAAACCGTGAATCTGTAGTACACGCCAAGGCTTGAAATTTAGAGATTGAATGTCTTTGAATGTCTTTTTAGCCACATCATTTTCGTGGTTTTTCACAATTTTGGGGGCTTACTGTATATATTTGTGTGCGAATGTATGGCTGGATGGATGTGTATCATTAGAAACACATGTGCTGAGCATGTGATGTTCCTAAACTCATCTCAAACTAGACTACCAGTAGGATCTTAATTACCATGCTTATGCATTAGGACCAATTTTGATATTACGACTGTCCCAGCATACCTTCCACTACCATTTCATTCTATTAAATCTATGGAATAAATGAGCCTGTTTGATGTCTGTTGGCTCTTTTCTGCTGCCTTTGTGCTTTACCCTACCTGATACCTGGCGGCAGATCCCTGTGTTGGCAAGTCACAGTGCATGTGTTGTGTGGTAGCTTTAATGAGTTGCTAAAAAGTGTTTCTTCTATTAGCGTCAATATAGACTGTAAGGCATCTGATGCAGGTTCTTTACTGCCCTCTGGGACAGTTTGATGTTCAGATTTCTCATACAGGCTTGCTGTGTCAACGGGAATGTCTAGTTTTTCAAAACTATGAATATTAAAAACAATTGACATTATCACAGGAGCAGCAAAACTCTTGTTTTTCTTAATACCTGTAATTCTCAAAACTTTCAGGATTAGTACAAAATCCATTTGTGCCAGTACAGCTCTGAAGTATGAAGAAAACAACCAGACTAAACATCAAGTTTAAGACATTCTAGTGTGGAGCAGTGCTGTTTAATTAACTTTTTTGCTACTAATATAAATAACAAATCAGGATAAATGGGGGAAAAAAATGTGCGATTCAAAAGTGCTTTCAAAAGGCTGAAATAGTTGCAGCTTAAGATGCTCTGTGTGTAACATTGTGGCAGTAATGTGTGTAATTGTGTTTTGCAGTAAAGAGCAGGCTGAGCTGGACCCAGCTGACATGGAAGATGTTGAAGAAGTTGAAGAGGAGGAGACGGGAGAGGACGTCAACAGTAAAGGTTCCCCTTACCTGTTCAGTGTTACACTCTTGAGTAATGCAGAGCATTCTTTGCTCGTGTGTTCAGAGCTTCATGGCTGCTCTTGACTAAAGATTTTACTTAGTCGAATTAAAAGGTCTGTTCTTTTCACAAATCCCCTTTTTTTACCATCTTTTCCAAGACAGACACAATTAGGGAACCAATTCTGTAGAGCTTAAAACTGGTTTGTGGCTTCAGTGGACATTTTCAATAGGTTGAATATTTTATGTACACAACTTGCATTAAATTTGCATGTTTAATTCCCGCTGTATTAACATCTGTTTAATTTGGCATCAGTAAAAGGCTGTTTGCAGAGTTTACATTCCCTCTTGCGGTATAAACGGTATGCGATATCAATTTGGCCAAAGGCAGAGGTTGTGATTATACTGGCCTACTGCAGAAATATCTGCTCCTCGTGAAAATAACAGTCGCATCACCTGTGTGGAACCACGCCTATTGTTAAGAAGAGTGGTGCAATGTAGTGTTGTTGTTGTCAACGAAAATTGACAATGACGTCGTCAATTAACGTTTTATCACGTTTCAAAAATGAGATGTAAATGCTATGACGATAACCATAATATATAATGTAATGTTGACGAATAAGAACGAGACTAAACATGGTTTGCCAAATAAATATGCTAAAATTATTCATTTTCGTTGACTAAAATGAGACGAGACATTATTTCCTGTACAATAGGGAAGGGAGAAAAGTATTGGCATCCTTAGAGTTGAACGGCGTTACATCTCAATACTTCTGTCCATTAAGAGGCACTGTGAATCAAAAGTATTGGGACGTAGGGCCATTAAAGTGCCAGGGAGAGAGAAATGACACACAAAGTCTCTCTCACACACACATGCACACAGCATTTTGATAAGCAGCTTTTTCCATATCCATGCAAAAAAAACTGATCCAAAATTGTTCTGATTTGGTTGTACAGACCATATTTGTTCAGGAATAATTTTTTTTTTTTTCAAGCATGTTTGAGATGCTGATGGGAGGTCTGTTTATTTTATTCTCAAAACCGTTGGAATTAAATCCAAACATAAATGTATCCTGTAAATGTAGAGGACTGTGACAGTGTCACTTTTGTTTGTTTTCTCAGTAAAATATAAATGTGGAATAGCACAATGGAATATGTTTTTTGGTATTTTTGTCCGTATAAAGTATCAGACATATTCAGTCAGATATTTTCAGAAATTGCCAGACATGTCTGAAAATACAAGTTATTAAATTAGTACTGCATTTAAAGCATAATTAGCAAGCAGCAAGCTTTAGCAAACTGAAGTGAACAGTATAGTAACAGTAATGTTGATCCTTTTCTGAAACTGCCATTGGGTCCTTGAACTGGAGGACATGGACCTGGAAAGTACTCGAATTTGATGTTTAAGGTGATGTGGGAGCCCTGGTAACTTATAATGTGACGTGTGTCTTTTTTTTGGCAGTTTTTCTTCCAGACCCTTCTGAATGTAGTGCTCTAGGTCTTTTGCTGCACTGGCTTAGAGTGAAGTTCTTGACTAATACATTATTTAAAGTTGATGAATTCAAATGTGTAGTAAGAATGGCATATAGGTTGTTTTTAGAGCCAGGTTACCTGTTCATGCTTTGCTTTACTTTGATTAAACTTCTGACATTTGATTTGTTCAGTCTATGTCTAGGTTGGATACCGTGTTGAACATTTAAGCAGTGGGGGTTTGTCACTATGACGTTGAATAATTTATTGCACTGTTGAAAATGCAGAAGAGGAAAAAAATGGATCCATTTGGATGGATGTCGTTTCAGGTATGCAGTAAGTCTTGACAGGTTTTCTGCTGGCCTAAATAGCAGTGATATGGATTTAAGTTTAAAGCAATCTTTTTAGCCAGGTATTAATTTCTTGGCTGAGTAACTGAGTAAGTACATGGTCAGCTTCCTCACACTTGTCTTTAAGCAGTGAACACTAAAGTGAAAGTTAGCTTGTACTTTGCTATTTCCCTTTGTGTAAACAGTTCTCTTAATATCTTACTTCACACTCGCAGAAATGTGCAGGCCAGTGAAATTGTAGCTGCCTTAGGAGAGTTCTTGGACTAAGAGTGGAGCCTGTATCTTTGTTTTTGTCATAGTAGGCATCAATTGCTAGGAAATGATTTTGTCCTTCTGTAGTCGGCCAAGCTACAGGCTGTAGTTTTTTCACGTGTTTATTTATGTACATTTTTTATTACGACTTACTTCACTTTTTCTGTTTAGTTCTTATTTTTCCTTTCTGTGGTGATTATGAACCCTTTGTTTTCATGTTTAAGGTTTGGCACTCAACTTTAAAAATGAACATGTCCTGGTTTTATGGGGCAACATTGATAGGACTGTTAAGTCAATGTTTAATAAGCCTTTAACTGTGAATAGAATTATTCTGTTGGTTTCTAAAAGCATTTAAAAAAAACTTGATGGTACTCCAGTATTCGACGAATTACTCTGTCCAACAGTCACTAGTGACAGTCTGTTAACAGCTCAAGGTAAACCCACGTTTCACCAGCTCTGCTTACCGTACGATGCTACAATTCAATGTTGTGCACACGGAAGGTAACTGCCCTTTACCCTGTTCATCAATAGTCAGGACCCTCACTGGACCACCACTGAGTATTTAAATGTAGTGCTGAGAATGATCCACCGCTCTAAACTGCCATCGTCATTGATGCATTTTGAAGTTGGGCTGGCAGGTTAACTCTCGAGTGGAAAGTGTTTTAAAAAGACCAACTTGTGTATGTGTGAGAGATCCATTCTGTGCAGCACACGATCATGACATTACTATGTCAGTGTCACTGTTGTGTTGAGAATGATCCACCACTCTTGATACAGAACTAGTGGTCCTATGATGGTCCTGATGAAGTTGGTGAAAATTGTTCTGTGGTACAGATGTTTTAAAGCGGCGGTTTCCTGCATATTTCTCCCTCATTTGGCACTAATGACCTTGTAATTCAGAAAATCCAGACTAAATATAATGGCCGTGCCCATTCTACAAGCAAGCTAACACTTCTGTGCGTTTCATTAACTTGAATAGTTAATCTATGCTACAAGTCATATAAAGTGTAATCTGTAACTGCCAGAGACTTCACATTTGCCAGAGACTTCACACAAATATTGCCTATTGTTTTACAAGATGGTTTGGCAAGCATAGTTTTCTGGCCAGAGCCACTCTGTTATTAGATGTTTTTAGAATAAAAATATTCCCACTCAGAACAGTACAGTGAAAATATGAATTGTTGTGCTGTTTTTAGAAAAGGCTGAGAAACTGCATTTCTCACTGACGCTAATCACATACTTCTGCTCAGTCATCAGCTGTGCATGTGCGCGCTTGGTTATTTGATCAGTTTATGACACCTGTGACCTTCAGTGTTCAGTAGCTGCTTACTGGCTGCTAGGAGAGTGAAGTGTGTCAGTGTGCGTTTGAAAGGTAGTCTAAGGGTGTGCACTAAAATGTGCTGAGTGTTAAATATTGCAGGACTCCCCAGCCTGGCTGCCTGAGTTGTGTATGCTGCTTCAGCTCCCGCATCCTCCTTTATGTTTTTTGGTAATTGGATGGTTTCCGGCATTAGTATTGGAGCAGACCTAATTAGTGCCACGTTTAATGTTTTTCCGCAATCAATTTATATATCTTATGTGGCTTGTGGCCCACACAGCAAACCACAAATGCATCTGTGATACAGAAGATTTAAAATGCGTACACATTATAAAATCTATGTAACGTTTCAGATTTTGCTTATGTGTACAATAATGCAGTATAAACACAATCCTAAAGTTCTCTACCTCTCCAAATTAGATTCATGGTTGGCTTCAAAGTCATGGATGTCAGACCCAAAAGAGGAGGTCTGTCTCAGTTCCTTCATTTTTGGTATGCAATGGTAGTCCTTTTCATGGTTCTTAGGTTTCTGGTTTGGTTTGTCATTATTTAGCCTCAGAAAAAGTTCTTTGTTCTTTTTAAATGGAAATGAAATGGAGTTCTTTCTTTATGAAATGGGAATTGGATTCTGCAGTTAGAAATGGGTGCACAACTGTGCTTATATAGCCAGCCTGCATGCAGATTGTTTGTTTCAGAAGCATTTAGATCTATGTTTAGGTATGTTCATTAGACCTGATTTGTCTGGCTTCAAAGCTTGATTTGACAAACCCTCTGATCATACAGTGCAGCGGTAGTGGCTCATTTTTGGTTCACTTGAACATGAAGCCTAGTGATAGAGACCCATTTTTCCCCCATGAAATATACAGTTTCCCCCATTATAAACTTTGCTTTGCTATGTTTTTCTCAGTCTGAGACACTGTCAGTTTCACTTGTACGTGGCTCTGAATCTTTTCAGTGGTCAGTCCCAGTTTATAACTATTTGTCCATGATTGGATTCCATAGGACTTTAATGTGAATGTTTACATTGAGTTGCACTGAATATAAAGATAACTGCTCAGTGTTTGGCCAGAACAGTCTTGACCTAAATATTTTTGTATTGCAAATAATTCTTAGCAGTAATTTCATGTGTAAAATCACATTTTCATAGAGATTATAAGTTGTTTCTGGTTTTTAAAAATAAAACTGTTGACCCAACAGTGTTACTGTGGCCCACAGTTTAAAATCTGCAGATCTGATCATTCTGTTCTCTGCATCAGTCTTTCAGAATTTAACCTGTGTGACAAGTGATTCTGTATTTGTGTTTTCATGTA